>JBBPBS010000357.1:0-44287 GCA_037974835.1 Cicer judaicum
TGGATGAACTTTATGTCATTCTCGACCTCCCTACACTTAATCTTGTCCAATTAGGGTTTCTAACCAATCTTGTGCATCCAATAGGTGTTTTGTGTCATTGGATGAACATTTAGGTCATTTTCGAACTCCCTAGGCTAATTCTTTTCTAGTTAGGGGTTTTAACCAATCTTGTGCATCCATTAGGTGTTTTTGTGTCATTGGATGAACAATTAGGTCATTTTCGTCCTCCCTAGGCTAATTCTTGTCCAATCAGGGTTTTTAACCAATCTTGTGCATCCAATAGGTGTTTTGTGTGATTGGATGAACATTTAGGTCATTTTCGTCGTCCATACACTTAATCTTGTCCAATTAGGGTTTTTAATCAATCTTGTGCATCCGTTAGGTGTTTTTGTGTCATTGGATGAACATTTAGGTCATTTTCGTCCTCCCTAGGCTAATTCTGGTCCAATAAGCGTTTTTAACCAATCTTGTGCATCCAATAGGTGTTTTGTGTCATTGGATGAACATTTAGGTGATTTTCGTCCGCCCTACAGTAAATCTTGTCCAATTAGGGTTTCTAACCAATCTTGTGCATCCGATAGGTGTTTTTGCATCATTGGATGAACAATTAGGTCATTGTCATCCTCCCTTGGCTAATTCTTGTCCATTTAGGGTTTTTAACCAATCTTGTGCATCGAATAGGTGTGTTTGTGTCATTGGATGAACTTTATGTCATTCTCAACCTCCCTACACTTAATCTTGTCCAATTAGGGTTTCTAACCAATCTTGTGCATCCAATAGGTGTGTTTGTGTCATTGGATGAACTTTATGTCATTCTCGACCTCCCTACACTTAATCTTGTCCAATTAGGGTTTCTAACCAATCTTGTGCATCCAATAGGTGTTTTGTGTCATTGGATGAACATTTAGGTCATTTTCGAACTCCTTAGGCTAATTCTTTTCCAGTTAGGGGTTTTAACCAATCTTGTGCATCCATTAGGTGTTTTTGTGTCATTGGATGAACATTTAGGTCATTTTCGTCCTCCCTAGGCTAATTCTTGTCCAATTAGGGTTTTTAACCAATCTTGTGCATCCATTAGGTATTTTTGTGTCATTGGATGAATATTTAGGTCATTTTCGTCCTCCCTAGGCTAATTCTTGTCGAATTAGGGTTTTTAACCAATCTTGTGCATCCAATAGGTGTGTTTGTGTCATTGGATGAACTTTATGTCATTCTCGACCTCCCTACACTTAATCTTGTCCAATTAGGGTTTCTAACCAATCTTGTGCATCCAATAGGTGTTTTGTGTCATTGGATGAACATTTAGGTCATTTTCGAACTCCTTAGGCTAATTCTTTTCCAGTTAGGGGTTTTAACCAATCTTGTGCATCCATTAGGTGTTTTTGTGTCATTGGATGAACATTTAGGTCATTTTCGTCCTCCCTAGGCTAATTCTTGTCCAATTAGGGTTTTTAACCAATCTTGTGCATCCATTAGGTATTTTTGTGTCATTGGATGAATATTTAGGTCATTTTCGTCCTCCCTAGGCTAATTCTTGTCGAATTAGAGTTTTTAACCAATCTTGTGCATCCAATAGGTGTGTTTGTGTCATTGGATGAACTTTATGTCATTCTCGACCTCCCTACACTTAATCTTGTCCAATTAGGTTTTCTAACAACTCTTGTGCACCCAATAGGTGTTTTTGTGTCATTGGATGAACAATTAGCTCATTTTCGTCCCCCCTAGGCTAATTCTTGTCCAATTAGGGTTTTTAACCAAACTTGTGCATCTAATAGGAGTTTTGTGTCATTGGATGAATATTTAGGTCATTTTCGTCCTCCCTACTCTTAATCTTGTCCAATTAGGGTTTTTAACCAATCTTGTGCATCCAATAGGTGTTTTGGTGTCATTGGATGAACATTTAGGTCATTTTCGTCCTCCCTAGGCTAATTCTGGTCCAATAAGGGTTTTTAACCAATCTTGTGCATCCAATAGGTGTTTTGTGTCATTGGATGAACATTTAGGTGATTTTCGTCCTCCCTACACTTAATGTAGTCCAGTTAGGGTTTTTAACCAAACTTGTGCATCCATTAGGTGTTTTTGTGTCATTGGATGAACATTTAGGTCATTTTCATCCTCCCTTGGCTAATTCTTGTCCAATTAGGGTTTTTAACCAATCTTGTTCATCGAATAGGTGTATTTGTCTCGTTGGATGAACTTTATGTCATTCTCAACCTCCCTACACTTAATCTTGTCCAATTAGGGTTTCTAACCAATCTTGTGCATCCAATAGGTGTGTTTGTGTCACTGGATGAACTTTATGTCATTCTCGACCTCCTTACACTTAATCTTGTCCAATTAGAGTTTCTAACCAATCTTGTGCATCCAATAGGGGTTTTGTGTCATTGGATGAATATTTAGGTGATTTTCGTCCGCCCTACACTTAATCTTGTCCAGTTAGCGTTTCTAACCAATCTTGTGCATCCAATAGGTGTTTTTGCATCATTGGATGAACAATTAGGTCATTTTCGTCCTCCCTAGGCTAATTCTTGTCCAATTAGGGTTTTTAACCAATCTTGTGCATTCAATAGGTGTTTTTTGTCATTGGATGAAGATTTAGGTCATTTTTGTCGTCCCTACACTTAATGTAATCCAATTAGGGTTTTTAACCAATCTTCTGCATCCATTAGGTGTTTTTGTGTCATTGGATAAACATTTAGGTCATTTTCGAACTCCCTAGGCTAATTCTTTTCCAATTAGGGGTCTTAACCAATCATGTGCGTCCATTAGGTGTTTTTGTGTCATTGGATGAACATTTAGGTCATTTTCGTCCTCCCTAGGCTAATTCTTGTCCAATCAGGGTTTTTAACCAATCTTGTGCATCCAATAGGTGTTTTGTGTGATTGGATGAACATTTAGGTCATTTTCGTCGTCCATACACTTAATCTTGTCCAATTAGGGTTTTTAATCAATCTTGTGGATCCATTAGGCCTTTTTGTGTCATTGGATGAACATTTAGGTCATTTTCGTCCTCCCTAGGCTAATTCTGGTCCAATAAGGGTTTTTAACCAATCTTGTGCATCCAATAGGTGTTTTGTGTCATTGGATGAACATTTAGGTATTTTTCGTCCTCCCTACACTTAATTTAGTCCAATTAGGGTTTTTAACCAATCTTGTGCATCAATTAGGTGTTTTTGTGTCATTGGATGAACATTTAGGTCATTTTCATCCTCCCTTGGCTAATTCTTGTCCAATTAGGGTTTTTAACCAATCTTGTGCATCGAATAGGTGTGTTTGTGTCATTGGATGAACTTTATGTCATTCTCAACCTCCCTACACTTAATCTTGTCCAAATAGGGTTTCTAACCAATCTTGTGCATCCAATAGGTGTGTTTGTGTCATTGGATGAACTTTATGTCATTCTCGACCTCCCTACACTTAATCTTGTCCAATTAGGGTTTCTAACCAATCTTGTGCATCCAATAGGTGTTTTGTGTCATTGGATGAACATTTAGGTCATTTTCGAACTCCTTAGGCTAATTCTTTTCCACTTAGGGGTTTTAACCAATCTTGTGCATCCATTAGGTGTTTTTGTGTCATTGGATGAACATTTAGGTCATTTTCGTCCTCCCTAGGCTAATTCTTGTCCAATTAGGGTTTTTAACCAATCTTGTGCATCCATTAGGTGTTTTTGTGTCATTGGATGAATATTTAGGTCATTTTCGTCCTCCCTAGGCTAATTCTTGTCGAATTAGGGTTTTTAACCAATCTTGTGCATCCAATAGGTGTGTTTGTGTCATTGGATGAACTTTATGTCATTCTCGACCTCCCTACACTTAATCTTGTCCAATTAGGTTTTCTAACAACTCTTGTGCACCCAATAGGTGTTTTTGTGTCATTGGATGAACAATTAGCTCATTTTCGTCCCCCCTAGGCTAATTCTTGTCCAATTAGGGTTTTTAACCAAACTTGTGCATCTAATAGGAGTTTTGTGTCATTGGATGAATATTTAGGTCATTTTCGTCCTCCCTACTCTTAATCTTGTCCAATTAGGGTTTTTAACCAATCTTGTGCATCCAATAGGTGTTTTGGTGTCATTGGATGAACATTTAGGTCATTTTCGTCCTCCCTAGGCTAATTCTGGTCCAATAAGGGTTTTTAACCAATCTTGTGCATCCAATAGGTGTTTTGTGTCATTGGATGAACATTTAGGTGATTTTCGTCCTCCCTACACTTAATGTAGTCCAATTAGGGTTTTTAACCAATCTTGTGCATCCATTAGGTGTTTTTGTGTCATTGGATGAACATTTAGGTCATTTTCATCCTCCCTTGGCTAATTCTTGTCCAATTAGGGTTTTTAACCAATCTTGTTCATCGAATAGGTGTGTTTGTGTCGTTGGATGAACTTTATGTCATTCTCAACCTCCCTACACTTAATCTTGTCCAATTAGGGTTTCTAACCAATCTTGTGCATCCAATAGGTGTGTTTGTGTCACTGGATGAACTTTATGTCATTCTCGACCTCCCTACACTTAATCTTGTCCAATTAGGGTTTCTAACCAATCTTGTGCATCCAATAGGTGTTTTGTGTCATTGGATGAACATTTAGGTCATTTTCGAACTCCCTAGGCTAATTCTTTTCTAGTTAGGGGTTTTAACCAATCTTGTGCATCCATTAGGTGTTTTTGTGTCATTGGATGAACAATTAGGTCATTTTCGTCCTCCCTAGGCTAATTCTTGTCCAATCAGGGTTTTTAACCAATCTTGTGCATCCAATAGGTGTTTTGTGTGATTGGATGAACATTTAGGTCATTTTCGTCGTCCATACACTTAATCTTGTCCAATTAGGGTTTTTAATCAATCTTGTGCATCCGTTAGGTGTTTTTGTGTCATTGGATGAACATTTAGGTCATTTTCGTCCTCCCTAGGCTAATTCTGGTCCAATAAGGGTTTTTAACCAATCTTGTGCATCCAATAGGTGTTTTGTGTCATTGGATGAACATTTAGGTGATTTTCGTCCGCCCTACAGTTAATCTTGTCCAATTAGGGTTTCTAACCAATCTTGTGCATCCAATAGGTGTTTTTGCATCATTGGATGAACAATTAGGTCATTGTCATCCTCCCTTGGCTAATTCTTGTCCATTTAGGGTTTTTAACCAATCTTGTGCATCGAATAGGTGTGTTTGTGTCATTGGATGAACTTTATGTCATTCTCAACCTCCCTACACTTAATCTTGTCCAATTAGGGTTTCTAACCAATCTTGTGCATCCAATAGGTGTGTTTGTGTCATTGGATGAACTTTATGTCATTCTCGACCTCCCTACACTTAATCTTGTCCAATTAGGGTTTCTAACCAATCTTGTGCATCCAATAGGTGTGTTTGTGTCATTGGATAAACTTTATGTCATTCTCGACCTCCCTACACTAAATCTTGTCCAATTAGGGTTTCTGACCAATCTTGTGCACCCAATAGGTGTTTTGTGTCATTGGAAGAAGATTTAGGTGATTTTCGTCCGCCCTACACTTAATCTTGTCCAATTAGGGTGTCTAACCAATCTTGTGCATCCATTAGGTGTTTTTGCGTCATTGGATGAACAATTAGATTATTTTCGTCCTCCCTAGGCTAATTCTTGTCCAATTAGGGTTTTTAACCAATCTCGTGCATTTAATAGGTGTTTTGTGTCATTGGATGAACATTTAGGTCATTTTCGTCGTCCCTACACTTAATGTAGTCCAATTAGGGTTTTTAACCGATCTTGTGCATCCATTAGGTGTTTTTGTGTCATTGGATAAACATTTAGGTCATTTTCGAACTCCATAGGCTAATTCTTTTCCAATTAGGGGTTTTAACCAATCTTGTGCGTCCAATAGGTGTTTTTGTGTCATTGGATGAACATTCAGGTCATTTTCGTCCTCCCTAGGCTAATTCTTGTCCAATTAGGGTTTTTAACCAATCTTGTGCATCCAATAGGTGTGTTTGTGTCATTGGATGAACTTTATGTCATTCTCGACCTCCCTACACTTAATCTTGTCCAATTAGGGTTTCTAACCAATCTTGTGCATCCAATAGGTGTTTTGTGTCATTGGATGAACATTTAGGTCATTTTCGTCCTCCCTACACTTAATGTAGTCCAATTAGGGTTTTTAACCAATCTTGTGCATCCATTAGGTGTTTTTGTGTCATTGTATGAACATTTAGGTCATTTTCGTCCTCCCTAGGCTAATTCATGTCCAATTAGGGTTTTTAACCAATCTTGTGCATCCAATAGGTGTTTTGGGTCGTGGGATGAACATTTAGTTCATTTTCGTCCTCCCTACACTTAATGTAGTCCAATTAGGATTTTTAACCAATCTTGTGCATCCATTAGGTGTTTTTGTGTCATTGGATGAACATTTAGGTCATTTTCGTCCTCCCTAGGCTAATTCTTGTCCAATTAGGGTTTTTAACCAATCTTGTGCATCCAATAGGTGTTTTGTGTGATTGGATGAACATTTAGGTCATTTTCGTCGTCCATACACTTAATCTTGTCCAATTAGGGTTTTTAATCAATCTTGTGGATCCATTAGGCCTTTTTGTGTCATTGGATGAACATTTAGGTCATTTTCGTCCTCCCTAGGCTAATTCTGGTCCAATAAGGGTTTTTAACCAATCTTGTGCATCCAATAGGTGTTTTGTGTCATTGGATGAACATTTAGGTATTTTTCGTCCTCCCTACACTTAATTTTGTCCAATTAGGGTTTTTAACCAATCTTGTGCATCAATTAGGTGTTTTTGTGTCATTGGATGAACATTTAGGTCATTTTCATCCTCCCTTGGCTAATTCTTGTCCAATTAGGGTTTTTAACCAATCTTGTGCATCGAATAGGTGTGTTTGTGTCATTGGATGAACTTTATGTCATTCTCAACCTCCCTACACTTAATCTTTTCCAAATAGGGTTTCTAACCAATCTTGTGCATCGAATAGGTGTGTTTGTGTCATTGGATGAACTTTATGTCATTCTCAACCTCCCTACACTTAATCTTGTCCAATTAGGGTTTCTAACCAATCTTGTGCATCCAATAGGTGTGTTTGTGTCATTGGATGAACTTTATGTCATTCTCGACCTCCCTACACTTAATCTTGTCCAATTAGGGTTTCTAACCAATCTTGTGCATCCAATAGGTGTTTTGTGTCATTGGATGAACATTTAGGTCATTTTCGAACTCCTTAGGCTAATTCTTTTCCAGTTAGCGGTTTTAACCAATCTTGTGCATCCATTAGGTGTTTTTGTGTCTTTGGATGAACATTTAGGTCATTTTCGTCCTCCCTAGGCTAATTCTTGTCCAATTAGGGTTTTTAACCAATCTTGTGCATCCATTAGGTATTTTTGTGTCATTGGATGAATATTTAGGTCATTTTCGTCCTCCCTAGGCTAATTCTTGTCGAATTAGGGTTTTTAACCAATCTTGTGCATCCAATAGGTGTGTTTGTGTCATTGGATGAACTTTATGTCATTCTCGACCTCCCTACACTTAATCTTGTCCAATTAGGTTTTCTAACAACTCTTGTGCACCCAATAGGTGTTTTTGTGTCATTGGATGAACAATTAGCTCATTTTCGTCCCCCCTAGGCTAATTCTTGTCCAATTAGGGTTTTTAACCAAACTTGTGCATCTAATAGGAGTTTTGTGTCATTGGATGAATATTTAGGTCATTTTCGTCCTCCCTACTCTTAATCTTGTCCAATTAGGGTTTTTAACCAATCTTGTGCATCCAATAGGTGTTTTGGTGTCATTGGATGAACATTTAGGTCATTTTCGTCCTCCCTAGGCTAATTCTGGTCCAATAAGGGTTTTTAACCAATCTTGTGCATCCAATAGGTGTTTTGTGTCATTGGATGAACATTTAGGTGATTTTCGTCCTCCCTACACTTAATGTAGTCCAATTAGGGTTTTTAACCAATCTTGTGCATCCATTAGGTGTTTTTGTGTCATTGGATGAACATTTAGGTCATTTTCATCCTCCCTTGGCTAATTCTTGTCCAATTAGGGTTTTTAACCAATCTTGTTCATCGAATAGGTGTGTTTGTGTCGTTGGATGAACTTTATGTCATTCTCAACCTCCCTACACTTAATCTTGTCCAATTAGGGTTTCTAACCAATCTTGTGCATCCAATAGGTGTTTTGGTGTCATTGGATGAACATTTAGGTCATTTTCGTCCTCCCTAGGCTAATTCTGGTCCAATAAGGGTTTTTAACCAATCTTGTGCATCCAATAGGTGTTTTGTGTCATTGGATGAACATTTAGGTGATTTTCGTCCTCCCTACACTTAATGTAGTCCAGTTAGGGTTTTTAACCAATCTTGTGCATCCATTAGGTGTTTTTGTGTCATTGGATGAACATTTAGGTCATTTTCATCCTCCCTTGGCTAATTCTTGTCCAATTAGGGTTTTTAACCAATCTTGTTCATCGAATAGGTGTATTTGTCTCGTTGGATGAACTTTATGTCATTCTCAACCTCCCTACACTTAATCTTGTCCAATTAGGGTTTCTAACCAATCTTGTGCATCCAATAGGTGTGTTTGTGTCACTGGATGAACTTTATGTCATTCTCGACCTCCTTACACTTAATCTTGTCCAATTAGAGTTTCTAACCAATCTTGTGCATCCAATAGGGGTTTTGTGTCATTGGATGAATATTTAGGTGATTTTCGTCCGCCCTACACTTAATCTTGTCCAGTTAGCATTTCTAACCAATCTTGTGCATCCAATAGGTGTTTTTGCATCATTGGATGAACAATTAGGTCATTTTCGTCCTCCCTAGGCTAATTCTTGTCCAATTAGGGTTTTTAACCAATCTTGTGCATTCAATAGGTGTTTTTTGTCATTGGATGAAGATTTAGGTCATTTTTGTCGTCCCTACACTTAATGTAATCCAATTAGGGTTTTTAACCAATCTTCTGCATCCATTAGGTGTTTTTGTGTCATTGGATAAACATTTAGGTCATTTTCGAACTCCCTAGGCTAATTCTTTTCCAATTAGGGGTTTTAACCAATCATGTGCGTCCATTAGGTGTTTTTGTGTCATTGGATGAACATTTAGGTCATTTTCGTCCTCCCTAGGCTAATTCTTGTCCAATCAGGGTTTTTAACCAATCTTGTGCATCCAATAGGTGTTTTGTGTGATTGGATGAACATTTAGGTCATTTTCGTCGTCCTTACACTTAATCTTGTCCAATTAGGGTTTTTAATCAATCTTGTGGATCCATTAGGCCTTTTTGTGTCATTGGATGAACATTTAGGTCATTTTCGTCCTCCCTAGGCTAATTCTGGTCCAATAAGGGTTTTTAACCAATCTTGTGCATCCAATAGGTGTTTTGTGTCATTGGATGAACATTTAGGTATTTTTCGTCCTCCCTACACTTAATTTAGTCCAATTAGGGTTTTTAACCAATCTTGTGCATCAATTAGGTGTTTTTGTGTCATTGGATGAACATTTAGGTCATTTTCATCCTCCCTTGGCTAATTCTTGTCCAATTAGGGTTTTTAACCAATCTTGTGCATCGAATAGGTGTGTTTGTGTCATTGGATGAACTTTATGTCATTCTCAACCTCCCTACACTTAATCTTGTCCAAATAGGGTTTCTAACCAATCTTGTGCATCCAATAGGTGTGTTTGTGTCATTGGATGAACTTTATGTCATTCTCGACCTCCCTACACTTAATCTTGTCCAATTAGGGTTTCTAACCAATCTTGTGCATCCAATAGGTGTTTTGTGTCATTGGATGAACATTTAGGTCATTTTCGAACTCCTTAGGCTAATTCTTTTCCAGTTAGGGGTTTTAACCAATCTTGTGCATCCATTAGGTGTTTTTGTGTCATTGGATGAACATTTAGGTCATTTTCGTCCTCCCTAGGCTAATTCTTGTCCAATTAGGGTTTTTAACCAATCTTGTGCATCCAATAGGTGTTTTGTGTCATTGGATGAACATTTAGGTGATTTTCGTCCGCCCTACACTTAATCTTGTCCAATTAGGGTTTCTAACCAATCTTGTGCATCCAATAGGTGTTTTTGCATCATTGGATGAACAATTAGGTCATTTTCGTCCTCCCTAGGCTAATTCTTGTCCAATTAGGGTTTTTAACCAATCTTGTGCATTCAATAGGTGTTTTTTGTCATTGGATGAAGATTTAGGTCATTTTTGTCGTCCCTACACTTAATGTAATCCAATTAGGGTTTTTAACCAATCTTCTGCATCCATTAGGTGTTTTTGTGTCATTGGATAAACATTTAGGTCATTTTCGAACTCCCTAGGCTAATTCTTTTCCAATTAGGGGTTTTAACCAATCATGTGCGTCCATTAGGTGTTTTTGTGTCATTGGATGAACATTTAGGTCATTTTCGTCCTCCCTAGGCTAATTCTTGTCCAATCAGGGTTTTTAACCAATCTTCTGCATCCAATAGGTGTTTTGTGTGATTGGATGAACATTTAGGTCATTTTCGTCGTCCATACACTTAATCTTGTCCAATTAGGGTTTTTAATCAATCTTGTGGATCCATTAGGCCTTTTTGTGTCATTGGATGAACATTTAGGTCATTTTCGTCCTCCCTAGGCTAATTCTGGTCCAATAAGGGTTTTTAACCAATCTTGTGCATCCAATAGGTGTTTTGTGTCATTGGATGAACATTTAGGTATTTTTCGTCCTCCCTACACTTAATTTAGTCCAATTAGGGTTTTTAACCAATCTTGTGCATCAATTAGGTGTTTTTGTGTCATTGGATGAACATTTAGGTCATTTTCATCCTCCCTTGGCTAATTCTTGTCCAATTAGGGTTTTTAACCAATCTTGTGCATCGAATAGGTGTGTTTGTGTCATTGGATGAACTTTATGTCATTCTCAACCTCCCTACACTTAATCTTGTCCAAATAGGGTTTCTAACCAATCTTGTGCATCCAATAGGTGTGTTTGTGTCATTGGATGAACTTTATGTCATTCTCGACCTCCCTACACTTAATCTTGTCCAATTAGGGTTTCTAACCAATCTTGTGCATCCAATAGGTGTTTTGTGTCATTGGATGAACATTTAGGTCATTTTCGAACTCCTTAGGCTAATTCTTTTCCACTTAGGGGTTTTAACCAATCTTGTGCATCCATTAGGTGTTTTTGTGTCATTGGATGAACATTTAGGTCATTTTCGTCCTCCCTAGGCTAATTCTTGTCCAATTAGGGTTTTTAACCAATCTTGTGCATCCATTAGGTGTTTTTGTGTCATTGGATGAATATTTAGGTCATTTTCGTCCTCCCTAGGCTAATTCTTGTCGAATTAGGGTTTTTAACCAATCTTGTGCATCCAATAGGTGTGTTTGTGTCATTGGATGAACTTTATGTCATTCTCGACCTCCCTACACTTAATCTTGTCCAATTAGGTTTTCTAACAACTCTTGTGCACCCAATAGGTGTTTTTGTGTCATTGGATGAACAATTAGCTCATTTTCGTCCCCCCTAGGCTAATTCTTGTCCAATTAGGGTTTTTAACCAAACTTGTGCATCTAATAGGAGTTTTGTGTCATTGGATGAATATTTAGGTCATTTTCGTCCTCCCTACTCTTAATCTTGTCCAATTAGGGTTTTTAACCAATCTTGTGCATCCAATAGGTGTTTTGGTGTCATTGGATGAACATTTAGGTCATTTTCGTCCTCCCTAGGCTAATTCTGGTCCAATAAGGGTTTTTAACCAATCTTGTGCATCCAATAGGTGTTTTGTGTCATTGGATGAACATTTAGGTGATTTTCGTCCTCCCTACACTTAATGTAGTCCAATTAGGGTTTTTAACCAATCTTGTGCATCCATTAGGTGTTTTTGTGTCATTGGATGAACATTTAGGTCATTTTCATCCTCCCTTGGCTAATTCTTGTCCAATTAGGGTTTTTAACCAATCTTGTTCATCGAATAGGTGTGTTTGTGTCGTTGGATGAACTTTATGTCATTCTCAACCTCCCTACACTTAATCTTGTCCAATTAGGGTTTCTAACCAATCTTGTGCATCCAATAGGTGTTTTGGTGTCATTGGATGAACATTTAGGTCATTTTCGTCCTCCCTAGGCTAATTCTGGTCCAATAAGGGTTTTTAACCAATCTTGTGCATCCAATAGGTGTTTTGTGTCATTGGATGAACATTTAGGTGATTTTCGTCCTCCCTACACTTAATGTAGTCCAGTTAGGGTTTTTAACCAATCTTGTGCATCCATTAGGTGTTTTTGTGTCATTGGATGAACATTTAGGTCATTTTCATCCTCCCTTGGCTAATTCTTGTCCAATTAGGGTTTTTAACCAATCTTGTTCATCGAATAGGTGTATTTGTCTCGTTGGATGAACTTTATGTCATTCTCAACCTCCCTACACTTAATCTTGTCCAATTAGGGTTTCTAACCAATCTTGTGCATCCAATAGGTGTGTTTGTGTCACTGGATGAACTTTATGTCATTCTCGACCTCCTTACACTTAATCTTGTCCAATTAGAGTTTCTAACCAATCTTGTGCATCCAATAGGGGTTTTGTGTCATTGGATGAATATTTAGGTGATTTTCGTCCGCCCTACACTTAATCTTGTCCAGTTAGCATTTCTAACCAATCTTGTGCATCCAATAGGTGTTTTTGCATCATTGGATGAACAATTAGGTCATTTTCGTCCTCCCTAGGCTAATTCTTGTCCAATTAGGGTTTTTAACCAATCTTGTGCATTCAATAGGTGTTTTTTGTCATTGGATGAAGATTTAGGTCATTTTTGTCGTCCCTACACTTAATGTAATCCAATTAGGGTTTTTAACCAATCTTCTGCATCCATTAGGTGTTTTTGTGTCATTGGATAAACATTTAGGTCATTTTCGAACTCCCTAGGCTAATTCTTTTCCAATTAGGGGTTTTAACCAATCATGTGCGTCCATTAGGTGTTTTTGTGTCATTGGATGAACATTTAGGTCATTTTCGTCCTCCCTAGGCTAATTCTTGTCCAATCAGGGTTTTTAACCAATCTTGTGCATCCAATAGGTGTTTTGTGTGATTGGATGAACATTTAGGTCATTTTCGTCGTCCTTACACTTAATCTTGTCCAATTAGGGTTTTTAATCAATCTTGTGGATCCATTAGGCCTTTTTGTGTCATTGGATGAACATTTAGGTCATTTTCGTCCTCCCTAGGCTAATTCTGGTCCAATAAGGGTTTTTAACCAATCTTGTGCATCCAATAGGTGTTTTGTGTCATTGGATGAACATTTAGGTATTTTTCGTCCTCCCTACACTTAATTTAGTCCAATTAGGGTTTTTAACCAATCTTGTGCATCAATTAGGTGTTTTTGTGTCATTGGATGAACATTTAGGTCATTTTCATCCTCCCTTGGCTAATTCTTGTCCAATTAGGGTTTTTAACCAATCTTGTGCATCGAATAGGTGTGTTTGTGTCATTGGATGAACTTTATGTCATTCTCAACCTCCCTACACTTAATCTTTTCCAAATAGGGTTTCTAACCAATCTTGTGCATCGAATAGGTGTGTTTGTGTCATTGGATGAACTTTATGTCATTCTCAACCTCCCTACACTTAATCTTGTCCAATTAGGGTTTCTAACCAATCTTGTTCATCCAATAGGTGTGTTTGTGTCACTGGATGAACTTTATGTCATTCTCGACCTCCCTACACTTAATCTTGTCCAATTAGGGTTTCTAACCAATCTTGTGCATCCAATAGGTGTTTTGTGTCATTGGATGAACATTTAGGTCATTTTCGAACTCCCTAGGCTAATTCTTTTCTAGTTAGGGGTTTTAACCAATCTTGTGCATCCATTAGGTGTTTTTGTGTCATTGGATGAACAATTAGGTCATTTTCGTCCTCCCTAGGCTAATTCTTGTCCAATCAGGGTTTTTAACCAATCTTGTGCATCCAATAGGTGTTTTGTGTGATTGGATGAACATTTAGGTCATTTTCGTCGTCCATACACTTAATCTTGTCCAATTAGGGTTTTTAATCAATCTTGTGCATCCGTTAGGTGTTTTTGTGTCATTGGATGAACATTTAGGTCATTTTCGTCCTCCCTAGGCTAATTCTGGTCCAATAAGGGTTTTTAACCAATCTTGTGCATCCAATAGGTGTTTTGTGTCATTAGATGAACATTTAGGTGATTTTCGTCCGCCCTACAGTAAATCTTGTCCAATTAGGGTTTCTAACCAATCTTGTGCATCCGATAGGTGTTTTTGCATCATTGGATGAACAATTAGGTCATTGTCATCCTCCCTTGGCTAATTCTTGTCCATTTAGGGTTTTTAACCAATCTTGTGCATCGAATAGGTGTGTTTGTGTCATTGGATGAACTTTATGTCATTCTCAACCTCCCTACACTTAATCTTGTCCAATTAGGGTTTCTAACCAATCTTGTGCATCCAATAGGTGTGTTTGTGTCATTGGATGAACTTTATGTCATTCTCGACCTCCCTACACTTAATCTTGTCCAATTAGGGTTTCTAACCAATCTTGTGCATCCAATAGGTGTTTTGTGTCATTGGATGAACATTTAGGTCATTTTCGAACTCCTTAGGCTAATTCTTTTCCAGTTAGCGGTTTTAACCAATCTTGTGCATCCATTAGGTGTTTTTGTGTCTTTGGATGAACATTTAGGTCATTTTCGTCCTCCCTAGGCTAATTCTTGTCCAATTAGGGTTTTTAACCAATCTTGTGCATCCATTAGGTATTTTTGTGTCATTGGATGAATATTTAGGTCATTTTCGTCCTCCCTAGGCTAATTCTTGTCGAATTAGGGTTTTTAACCAATCTTGTGCATCCAATAGGTGTGTTTGTGTCATTGGATGAACTTTATGTCATTCTCGACCTCCCTACACTTAATCTTGTCCAATTAGGTTTTCTAACAACTCTTGTGCACCCAATAGGTGTTTTTGTGTCATTGGATGAACAATTAGCTCATTTTCGTCCCCCCTAGGCTAATTCTTGTCCAATTAGGGTTTTTAACCAAACTTGTGCATCTAATAGGAGTTTTGTGTCATTGGATGAATATTTAGGTCATTTTCGTCCTCCCTACTCTTAATCTTGTCCAATTAGGGTTTTTAACCAATCTTGTGCATCCAATAGGTGTTTTGGTGTCATTGGATGAACATTTAGGTCATTTTCGTCCTCCCTAGGCTAATTCTGGTCCAATAAGGGTTTTTAACCAATCTTGTGCATCCAATAGGTGTTTTGTGTCATTGGATGAACATTTAGGTGATTTTCGTCCTCCCTACACTTAATGTAGTCCAATTAGGGTTTTTAACCAATCTTGTGCATCCATTAGGTGTTTTTGTGTCATTGGATGAACATTTAGGTCATTTTCATCCTCCCTTGGCTAATTCTTGTCCAATTAGGGTTTTTAACCAATCTTGTTCATCGAATAGGTGTGTTTGTGTCGTTGGATGAACTTTATGTCATTCTCAACCTCCCTACACTTAATCTTGTCCAATTAGGGTTTCTAACCAATCTTGTGCATCCAATAGGTGTGTTTGTGTCACTGGATGAACTTTATGTCATTCTCGACCTCCCTACACTTAATCTTGTCCAATTAGGGTTTCTAACCAATCTTGTGCATCCAATAGGTGTTTTGTGTCATTGGATGAACATTTAGGTCATTTTCGAACTCCCTAGGCTAATTCTTTTCTAGTTAGGGGTTTTAACCAATCTTGTGCATCCATTAGGTGTTTTTGTGTCATTGGATGAACATTTAGGTCATTTTCGTCCTCCCTAGGCTAATTCTTGTCCAATAAGGGTTTTTAACCAATCTTGTGCATCCAATAGGTGTTTTGTGTCATTGGATGAACATTTAGGTGATTTTCGTCCGCCCTACAGTTAATCTTGTCCAATTAGGGTTTCTAACCAATCTTGTGCATCCAATAGGTGTTTTTGCATCATTGGATGAACAATTAGGTCATTGTCATCCTCCCTTGGCTAATTCTTGTCCATTTAGGGTTTTTAACCAATCTTGTGCATCGAATAGGTGTGTTTGTGTCATTGGATGAACTTTATGTCATTCTCAACCTCCCTACACTTAATCTTGTCCAATTAGGGTTTCTAACCAATCTTGTGCATCCAATAGGTGTGTTTGTGTCATTGGATGAACTTTATGTCATTCTCGACCTCCCTACACTTAATCTTGTCCAATTAGGGTTTCTAACCAATCTTGTGCATCCAATAGGTGTGTTTGTGTCATTTGATAAACTTTATGTCATTCTCCACCTCCCTACACTAAATCTTGTCCAATTAGGGTTTCTGACCAATCTTGTGCACCCAATAGGTGTTTTGTGTCATTGGATGAACATTTAGGTCATTTTCGTTCTCCCTAAACTTAATCTTGTCTAATTAGGGTTTTTAACCAATCTTGTGCATCCAATAGGTGTTTTGTGTCATTGGATGAACATTTAGGTCATTTTCGTCCTCCCTACACTTAATCTTGTCCAATTAGGGTTTTTAACCAATCTTGTGCATCCAATAGGTGTGTTTGTGTCATTGGATGAACTTTATGTCATTCTCGACCTCCCTACACTTAATCTTGTCCAATTAGGGTTTCTAACCAATCTTGTGCATCCAATAGGTGTTTTGTGTCATTGGATGAACATTTAGGTCATTTTCGTCCTCCCTACACTTAATGTAGTCCAATTAGGGTTTTTAACCAATCTTGTGCATCCATTAGGTGTTTTTGTGTCATTGTATGAACATTTAGGTCATTTTCGTCCTCCCTAGGCTAATTCATGTCCAATTAGGGTTTTTAACCAATCTTGTGCATCCAATAGGTGTTTTGGGTCGTGGGATGAACATTTAGTTCATTTTCGTCCTCCCTACACTTAATGTAGTCCAATTAGGATTTTTAACCAATCTTGTGCATCCATTAGGTGTTTTTGTGTCATTGGATGAACATTTAGGTCATTTTCGTCCTCCCTAGGCTAATTCTTGTCCAATTAGGGTTTTTAACCAATCTTGTGCATCCAATAGGTGTTTTGTGTGATTGGATGAACATTTAGGTCATTTTCGTCGTCCATACACTTAATCTTGTCCAATTAGGGTTTTTAATCAATCTTGTGCATCCGTTAGGTGTTTTTGTGTCATTGGATGAACATTTAGGTCATTTTCGTCCTCCCTAGGCTAATTCTGGTCCAATAAGGGTTTTTAACCAATCTTGTGCATCCAATAGGTGTTTTGTGTCATTGGATGAACATTTAGGTGATTTTCGTCCGCCCTACAGTTAATCTTGTCCAATTAGGGTTTCTAACCAATCTTGTGCATCCAATAGGTGTTTTTGCATCATTGGATGAACAATTAGGTCATTGTCATCCTCCCTTGGCTAATTCTTGTCCATTTAGGGTTTTTAACCAATCTTGTGCATCGAATAGGTGTGTTTGTGTCATTGGATGAACTTTATGTCATTCTCAACCTCCCTACACTTAATCTTGTCCAATTAGGGTTTCTAACCAATCTTGTGCATCCAATAGGTGTGTTTGTGTCATTGGATGAACTTTATGTCATTCTCGACCTCCCTACACTTAATCTTGTCCAATTAGGGTTTCTAACCAATCTTGTGCATCCAATAGGTGTTTTGTGTCATTGGATGAACATTTAGGTCATTTTCGAACTCCTTAGGCTAATTCTTTTCCAGTTAGCGGTTTTAACCAATCTTGTGCATCCATTAGGTGTTTTTGTGTCTTTGGATGAACATTTAGGTCATTTTCGTCCTCCCTAGGCTAATTCTTGTCCAATTAGGGTTTTTAACCAATCTTGTGCATCCATTAGGTATTTTTGTGTCATTGGATGAATATTTAGGTCATTTTCGTCCTCCCTAGGCTAATTCTTGTCGAATTAGGGTTTTTAACCAATCTTGTGCATCCAATAGGTGTGTTTGTGTCATTGGATGAACTTTATGTCATTCTCGACCTCCCTACACTTAATCTTGTCCAATTAGGTTTTCTAACAACTCTTGTGCACCCAATAGGTGTTTTTGTGTCATTGGATGAACAATTAGCTCATTTTCGTCCCCCCTAGGCTAATTCTTGTCCAATTAGGGTTTTTAACCAAACTTGTGCATCTAATAGGAGTTTTGTGTCATTGGATGAATATTTAGGTCATTTTCGTCCTCCCTACTCTTAATCTTGTCCAATTAGGGTTTTTAACCAATCTTGTGCATCCAATAGGTGTTTTGGTGTCATTGGATGAACATTTAGGTCATTTTCGTCCTCCCTAGGCTAATTCTGGTCCAATAAGGGTTTTTAACCAATCTTGTGCATCCAATAGGTGTTTTGTGTCATTGGATGAACATTTAGGTGATTTTCGTCCTCCCTACACTTAATGTAGTCCAATTAGGGTTTTTAACCAATCTTGTGCATCCATTAGGTGTTTTTGTGTCATTGGATGAACATTTAGGTCATTTTCATCCTCCCTTGGCTAATTCTTGTCCAATTAGGGTTTTTAACCAATCTTGTTCATCGAATAGGTGTGTTTGTGTCGTTGGATGAACTTTATGTCATTCTCAACCTCCCTACACTTAATCTTGTCCAATTAGGGTTTCTAACCAATCTTGTGCATCCAATAGGTGTTTTGGTGTCATTGGATGAACATTTAGGTCATTTTCGTCCTCCCTAGGCTAATTCTGGTCCAATAAGGGTTTTTAACCAATCTTGTGCATCCAATAGGTGTTTTGTGTCATTGGATGAACATTTAGGTGATTTTCGTCCTCCCTACACTTAATGTAGTCCAGTTAGGGTTTTTAACCAATCTTGTGCATCCATTAGGTGTTTTTGTGTCATTGGATGAACATTTAGGTCATTTTCATCCTCCCTTGGCTAATTCTTGTCCAATTAGGGTTTTTAACCAATCTTGTTCATCGAATAGGTGTATTTGTCTCGTTGGATGAACTTTATGTCATTCTCAACCTCCCTACACTTAATCTTGTCCAATTAGGGTTTCTAACCAATCTTGTGCATCCAATAGGTGTGTTTGTGTCACTGGATGAACTTTATGTCATTCTCGACCTCCTTACACTTAATCTTGTCCAATTAGAGTTTCTAACCAATCTTGTGCATCCAATAGGGGTTTTGTGTCATTGGATGAATATTTAGGTGATTTTCGTCCGCCCTACACTTAATCTTGTCCAGTTAGCATTTCTAACCAATCTTGTGCATCCAATAGGTGTTTTTGCATCATTGGATGAACAATTAGGTCATTTTCGTCCTCCCTAGGCTAATTCTTGTCCAATTAGGGTTTTTAACCAATCTTGTGCATTCAATAGGTGTTTTTTGTCATTGGATGAAGATTTAGGTCATTTTTGTCGTCCCTACACTTAATGTAATCCAATTAGGGTTTTTAACCAATCTTCTGCATCCATTAGGTGTTTTTGTGTCATTGGATAAACATTTAGGTCATTTTCGAACTCCCTAGGCTAATTCTTTTCCAATTAGGGGTTTTAACCAATCATGTGCGTCCATTAGGTGTTTTTGTGTCATTGGATGAACATTTAGGTCATTTTCGTCCTCCCTAGGCTAATTCTTGTCCAATCAGGGTTTTTAACCAATCTTGTGCATCCAATAGGTGTTTTGTGTGATTGGATGAACATTTAGGTCATTTTCGTCGTCCTTACACTTAATCTTGTCCAATTAGGGTTTTTAATCAATCTTGTGGATCCATTAGGCCTTTTTGTGTCATTGGATGAACATTTAGGTCATTTTCGTCCTCCCTAGGCTAATTCTGGTCCAATAAGGGTTTTTAACCAATCTTGTGCATCCAATAGGTGTTTTGTGTCATTGGATGAACATTTAGGTATTTTTCGTCCTCCCTACACTTAATTTAGTCCAATTAGGGTTTTTAACCAATCTTGTGCATCAATTAGGTGTTTTTGTGTCATTGGATGAACATTTAGGTCATTTTCATCCTCCCTTGGCTAATTCTTGTCCAATTAGGGTTTTTAACCAATCTTGTGCATCGAATAGGTGTGTTTGTGTCATTGGATGAACTTTATGTCATTCTCAACCTCCCTACACTTAATCTTTTCCAATTAGGGTTTCTAACCAATCTTGTGCATCCAATAGGTGTGTTTGTGTCACTGGATGAACTTTATGTCATTCTCGACCTCCCTACACTTAATCTTGTCCAATTAGGGTTTCTAACCAATCTTGTGCATCCAATAGGTGTTTTGTGTCATTGGATGAACATTTAGGTCATTTTCGAACTCCCTAGGCTAATTCTTTTCTAGTTAGGGGTTTTAACCAATCTTGTGCATCCATTAGGTGTTTTTGTGTCATTGGATGAACAATTAGGTCATTTTCGTCCTCCCTAGGCTAATTCTTGTCCAATCAGGGTTTTTAACCAATCTTGTGCATCCAATAGGTGTTTTGTGTCATTGGATGAACATTTAGGTCATTTTCGTCTTCCCTAGGCAAATTCTTGTCCAGTTAGGGTTTTTAACCAATCTTGTGCATCCAATAGGTGTTTTGTGTCATTGGATGAACAATTAGGTCATTTTCGTCTTCCCTACACTTAATCTTGTCCAATTAGGGTTTTTAACCAATCTTTTGCATCCAATAGATGTTTTGTGTCATTGGATGAACATTTAGGTAATTTTTGTCCTCCCTAGACAAATTCTTGTCCAGTTAGGGTTTTTAACCAATCTTGTGCATCCAATAGGTGTTTTGTGTCATTGGATGAATAATTAGGTCATTTTCGTCCTCCCTATACTTATTCTTGTCCAATTAGGTTTTTTAACCAATCTTGTGCATCCAATAGGTGTTTTGTGTCATCGGATGAACATTTAGGTCATTTTCGTCCTCCCTACACTCAATCTTGTCCAATTAGGGTTTTTAACCAATCTTGTGCATCCAATAGGTGTTTTCTGTCATTTGATGAACATTTTGTTCATTTTCGTCGTCCCTACACTTTATCATGTCCAATTAGGGTTTCTAACCAATCGTGTGCATCCAATTGGTGTTTTTGTGTCATTGGATGAACAATTAGGTCATTTTCGTCCTCCCTAGGATAATTCATGTCCAATTAGGGTTTTTAACCAATCCTGTGCATCCAATAGGTGTTTTTTGTCATTGAATGAACATTTAGGTCATTTTCGTCCTCCTTAGGCAAATTCTTGCCCAATTAGGGTTTTTAACCAATCTTGTGCATCCAATAGGTGTTTTGTGTCATTGGATGAACATTTAGGTCATTTTCGTCCCCCCGAGGCTAATTCTTTTCCAATTAGGGTTTTTAACCAATCTTGTGCATCCAATAGGTGTTTTGGTGCCATTGGATGAATAATTAGGTCATTTTCGTCCTCACAAGGCTAATTCTTTTCCAATTAGGGTTTTTAACCAATCTTGTGCATCCAATAGGTGTTTTGTGTCATTGGATGAATATTTAGGTCATTTTCGTCCTCCCTACACTTAATCTTGTCCAATTAGGGTTTTTAACCAATCTTTTGCATCCAATAGGTGTTTTGTGTCATTGGATGAACATTTAGGTCATTTTCGTCCTCCCTACACTTAATCTTGTCCAATTAGGGTTTTTAACCAATCTTGTGCATCCAATAGGTGTTTTGTGTCATTGGATGAACATTTTAGGTCATTTTCGTCCTCCCTACACTTTATCTTTTCCAATTAGGGTTTCTAACCAATCTTTTGCATCCAATTGGTGTTTTTGTGTCATTGGATGAACAATTAGGTCATTTTCGTCCTCCCTATGATAATTCTTGTCCAATTAGGGTTTTTAACCAATCTTGTGCATCCAATAGGTGTTTTGTGTCATTGGATGAACATTTAGGTCATTTTCGTGCTCCCTACACTTAATCTTGTTCAATTAGGGTTTCTAACAAATCTTGGTCATCCGAAAGGTGTTTTTGTGTCATTGGATGAACAATTAGGTCATTTTCGTCCTCCCTATGATAATTCTTGTCCAATTATGGTTTTTAACCAATCTTGTGCATCCAATAGGTGTTTTGTGTCATTGGATGAACATTTTAGGTCATTTTCGTCCTCCCTACACTTTATCTTTTCCAATTAGGGTTTCTAACCAATCTTGTGCATCCAATTGGTGTTTTTGTGTCATTGGATGAACAATTAGGTCATTTTCGTCCTCCCTATGATAATTCTTGTCCAATTAGCGTTTTTAACCAATCTTGTGCATCCAATAGGTGTTTTGTGTCATTGGATGAACATTTAGGTCATTTTCGTCCTCCTTAGTCTAAGTCTTATCCAATTAGGGTTTTTAACCAATCTTGTGCATCCAATAGATGTTTTGTGTCATTGGATGAACATTTAGGTCATTTTCGTCCTCCCTAAACTTAATCTTGTCCAATTAGGGTTTTTAACCAATCTTGTGCATCCAATAGATGTTTTGTGTCATTGGATGAACATTTTAGGTCATTTTCGTCCTCCCTACACTTTATCTTTTCCAATTAGGGTTTCTAACCAATCTTGTGCATCCAATTGGTGTTTTTGTGTCATTGGATGAACAATTAGGTCATTTTCGTCCTCCCTATGATAATTCTTGTCCAATTAGGGTTTTTAACCAATCTTGTGCATCCAATAGGTGTTTTGTGTCATTGGATGAACATTTAGGTCATTTTCGTCCTCCCTGAACTTAATCTTGTCCAATTAGGGTTATTAACCAATCTTGTGCATCCAGTAGGTGTTTTGTGTCATTGGATGAACATTTTAGGTCATTTTCGTCCTCCCTACACTTTATCTTTTCCAATTAGGGTTTCTAACCAATCTTGTGCATCCAATTGGTGTTTTTGTGTCATTGGATGAACAATTAGGTCATTTTCGTCCTCCCTATGATAATTCTTGTCCAATTAGGGTTTTTAACCAATCTTGTGCATCTAATAGGTGTTTTGTGTCATTGGATGAACATTTAGGTCATTTTCGTCCTCCCTAAACTTAATCTTGTCCAATTAGGGTTTTTAACCAATCTTGTGCATCCAGTAGGTGTTTTGTGTCATTGGATGAACATTTTAGGTCATTTTCGTCCTCCCTACACTTTATCTTTTCCAATTAGGGTTTCTAACCAATCTTGTGCATCCAATTGGTGTTTTTGTGTCATTGGATGAACAATTAGGTCATTTTCGTCCTCCCTATGATAATTCTTATCCAATTAGGGTTTTTAACCAATCTTGTGCATCCAATAGGTGTTTTGTGTCGTTGGATGAGCATTTAAGTCATTTTCGTCCTCCTTAGTCTAATTCTTATCCAATTAGGGTTTTTAACCAATCTTGTGCATCCAATAGATGTTTTGTGTCATTGGATGAACATTTAGGTCATTTTCGTCCTCCCTAAACTTAATCTTGTCCAATTAGGGTTCTTAACCAATCTTGTGCATCCAATAGGTGTTTTG
Organism: Cicer judaicum; assembly: GCA_037974835.1. Taxonomy (NCBI): domain Eukaryota; kingdom Viridiplantae; phylum Streptophyta; class Magnoliopsida; order Fabales; family Fabaceae; genus Cicer; species Cicer judaicum. The sequence goes on from JBBPBS010000357.1 coordinate 23,359, forward strand.
TGTCATTGGATGAACATTTTAGGTCATTTTCGTCCTCCCTACACTTTATCTTTTCCAATTAGGGTTTCTAACCAATCTTGTGCATCCAATTGGTGTTTTTGTGTCATTGGATGAACAATTAGGTCATTTTCGTCCTGCCTAGGCTAATTCTTATCCAATTAGGGTTTTTAACCAATCTTGTGCATCCAATAGATGTTTTGTGTCATTGGATGAACATTTAGGTCATTTTCGTCCTCCCTAAATTTTATCTTGTCCAATTAGGGTTTCTAACCAATCTTGTGCATCCAATTGGTGTTTTTGTGTCATTGGATGAACAATTAGGTCATTTTCGTCCTCCCTATGATAATTCTTGTCCAATTAGGGTTTTTAACCAATCTTGTGCATCCAATAGGTGTTTTGTGTCATTGGATGAACATTTAGGTCATTTTCGTCCTCCCTAAACTTAATCTTGTCCAATTAGGGTTTTTAACCAATCTTGTGCATCAGTAGGTGTTTTGTGTCATTGGATGAACATTTTAGGTCATTTTCGTCCTCCCTACACTTTATCTTTTCCAATTAGGGTTTCTAACCAATCTTGTGCATCCAATTGGTGTTTTTGTGTCATTGGATGAACAATTAGGTCATTTTCGTCCTCCCTAGTCTAATTCTTGTCCAATTAGGGTTTTTAACCAATCTTGTGCATCCAATAGGTGTTTTGTGTCATTGGATGAACATTTAGGTCATTTTCGTCCTCCCTAAACTTAATCTTGTCCAATTAGGGTTTCTAACCAATCTTGTGCATCCAATATGTGTTTTTGTGTCATTGGATGAACAATTAGGTCATTTTCGTCCACCCTAGGCTTATGCTTGTCCAGTTAGGGTTTCTAACCACTCTTGTGCATCCAATAGGTGTTTTTGTGTCATTGGATGAACAATTAGGTCATTTTCGTCCACCCTAGGCTAATTCTTGTCCAATTACGGTTTCTAACCAATCTTGTGCATCCAATAGGTGTTTTGTGTCATTGGATGAACATTTAGGTCATTTTCGTCCCCCCTAAACTTAATCTTGTCCAATTAGGGTTTCTAACCAATCTTGTGCATCCAATAGGTGTTTTTGTGTCATTGGATGAACATTTCGGTCGTTTTCGTCCTCCCTAGGCTTATTCTTGTCCAATTAGGGTTTCTAACCAATCTTGTGCATCCAATAGGTGTTTTGTGTCATTGGATGAACAAGTAGGTCATTTTCGTCCTCGCTAGGCTTATTCTTATCCAATTAGGGTTTTTAACCAATCTTGTGCATCCAATAGGTGTTTTGTGTCATTGGATGAACATTTAGGTCATTTTCGTCCTCCCTACACTTAATCTTGTCCAATTAGGGTTTCTAACCAATCTTGTGCATCCAATAGGTGTTTTTGTGTCATTGGATGAACATTTAGGTCATTTTTGTCCTCCCTAGGCTTATGCGTGTCCAATTAGGGTTTCTAACCACTCTTGTGCATCCAATAGGTGTTTTTGTGTCATTGGAGGAACAATTAGGTTATTTTCGTCCAACCTAGGCTAATTCTTGTCCAATTAGGGTTTCTAACCAATCTTGTGCATCCAATTGGTGTTTTGTGTCATTGGATGAACAATTAGGTCATTTTCGTCCTCCCGAGGTTAATTCTTGTCCAATTAGGGTTTTTAACCAATCTTGTGCATCCAATAGGTGTTTTGTGTCATTGGATGAACATTTAGGTCATTTTCGTCTTCCCTAAACTTAATCTTGTCCTATTAGGGTTTCTAACCAATCTTATGAATCCAATAGGTGTTTTTGTGTCATTGGATGAACAATTAGGTCATTTTCGTCCACCCTAGGCTAATTCTTGTCCAATTAGGGTTTCTAACCAATCTTGTGCATCCAATTGGTCTTTTGTGTCATTGGATGAACAATTAGGTCATTTTCGTCCTCCCTAGGCTAATTCTTGTCCAATTAAGGTTTTTAACCAATCTTGTGCATCCAATAGGTGTTTTGTGTCATTGGATGAACATTTAGGTCATTTTCGTCCTCCCTACACTTAATGTAGTCCAATTAGGGTTTTTAACCAATCTTGTGCATCCATTAGGTGTTTTTGTGTCATTGGATAAACATTTAGGTCATTTTCGAACTCCCTAGGCTAATTCTTTTCCAATTAGGGGTTTTAACCAATCTTGTGCGTCCATTAGGTGTTTTTGTGTCATTGGATGAACATTTAGGTCATTTTCGTCCTCCCTAGGCTAATTCTGGTCCAATAAGGGTTTTTAACCAATCTTGTGCATCCAATAGGTGTTTTGTGTCATTGGATGAACATTTAGGTGATTTTCGTCCTCCCTACACTTAATGTAGTCCAGTTAGGGTTTTTAACCAATCTTGTGCATCCATTAGGTGTTTTTGTGTCATTGGATGAACATTTAGGTCATTTTCATCCTCCCTTGGCTAATTCTTGTCCAATTAGGGTTTTTAACCAATCTTGTTCATCGAATAGGTGTGTTTGTGTCGTTGGATGAACTTTATGTCATTCTCAACCTCCCTACACTTAATCTTGTCCAATTAGGGTTTCTAACCAATCTTGTGCATCCAATAGGTGTGTTTGTGTCACTGGATGAACTTTATGTCATTCTCGACCTCCCCACACCTAATCTTGTCCAATTAGGGTTTCTAACCAATCTTGTGCATCCAATAGGTGTTTTGTGTCATTGGATGAACATTTAGGTCATTTTCGAACTCCCTAGGCTAATTCTTTTCTAGTAAGGGGTTTTAACCAATCTTGTGCATCCATTAGGTGTTTTTGTGTCATTGGATGAACAATTAGGTCATTTTCGTCCTCCCTAGGCTAATTTTTGTCCAATTAGGGTTTTTAACCAATTTTGTGCATTCAATAGGTGTTTTGTGTCATTGGATGAAGATTTAGGTCATTTTCGTCGTCCCTACACTTAATGTAATCCAATTAGGGTTTTTAACCAATCTTGTGCATCCATTAGGTGTTTTTGTGTCATTGGATAAACATTTAGGTCATTTTCGAACTCCCTAGGCTAATTCTTTTCCAATTAGGGGTTTTAACCAATCTTGTGCGTCCATTAGGTGTTTTTGTGTCATTGGATGAACATTTAGGTCATTTTCGTCCTCCCTAGGCTAATTCTTGTCCAATCAGGGTTTTTAACCAATCTTGTGCATCCAATAGGTGTTTTGTGTCATTGGATGAACATTTAGGTCATTTTCGTCGTCCATACACTTAATCTTGTCCAATTAGGGTTTTTAACCAATCTTGTGCATCCATTAGATGTTTTTGTGTTATTGGATGAACATTTAAGTCATTTTCGTCCTCCCTAGGCTAATTCTGGTCCAATAAGGGTTTTTAACCAATCTTGTGCATCCAATAGGTGTTTTGTGTCATTGGATTAACATTTAGGTGATTTTCGTCCTCCCTACACTTAATGTAGTCCAATTACGGTTTTTAACCAATCTTGTGCATCAATTAGGTGTTTTTGTGTCATTGGATGAACATTTAGGTCATTTTCATCCTCCCTTGGCTAATTCTTGTCCAATTAGGGTTTTTAACCAATCTTGTGCATCGAATAGGTGTGCTTGTGTCATTGGATGAACCTTATGTCATTCTCAACCTCCCTACACTTAATCTTGTCCAATTAGGGTTTCTAACCAATCTTGTGCATCCAATAGGTGTGTTTGTGTCATTGGATGAACTTTATGTCATTCTCGACCTCCCTACACTTAATCTTGTCCAATTAGGGTTTCTAACCAATCTTGTGCATCCAATAGGTGTTTTGTGTCATTGGATGAACATTTAGGTCATTTTCGAACTCCTTAGGCTAATTCTTTTCCACTTAGGGGTTTTAACCAATCTTGTGCATCCATTAGGTGTTTTTGTGTCATTGGATGAACATTTAGGTCATTTTCGTCCTCCCTAGGCTAATTCTTGTCCAATTAGGGTTTTTAACCAATCTTGTGCATCCATTAGGTGTTTTTGTGTCATTGGATGAATATTTAGGTCATTTTCGTCCTCCCTAGGCTAATTCTTGTCGAATTAGGGTTTTTAACCAATCTTGTGCATCCAATAGGTGTGTTTGTGTCATTGGATGAACTTTATGTCATTCTCGACCTCCCTACACTTAATCTTGTCCAATTAGGTTTTCTAACAACTCTTGTGCACCCAATAGGTGTTTTTGTGTCATTGGATGAACAATTAGCTCATTTACGTCCCCCCTAGGCTAATTCTTGTCCAATTAGGGTTTTTAACCAATCTATTGGATTCAATACGTGTTTTGTGTCATTGGATGAACATTTAGGTCATTTTCGTTCTCCCTACACTTAATGTATTCCAATTTGGGTTTTTAACCAATCCTGTGCATCCATTAGGTGTTTTTGTGTCATTGGATAAACATTTAGGTTATTTTCGAACTCCCTAGGCTAATTCTTGTCCAATTAGGGGTTTTAACCAATCTTGTGCATCCAATAGGTGTGTTTGTGTCGTTGGATGAACTTTATGTCATTCTCGACCTCCCTACACTTAATCTTGTCTAATTAGGGTTTCTAACCAATCTTGTGCATCCAATAGGTGTGTTCGTGTCATTTGATGAACATTATGTCATTCTCGACCTCCTTACACTTAATCTTGTCCAATTATAGTTTCTAACTAATCTTGTGCATCCAATAGGTGTTTTGTGTCATTGGATGAACATTTAGGTGATTTTCGTCCGCCCTACAGTTAATCTAGTCCAATTAGGGTTTCTAACCAATCTTGTGCATCCAATACGTGTTTTTGCATCATTGGACGAACAATTAGGTCATTTTCGTCCTCCCTAGGCTAATTCTTGTCCAATTAGGGTTTTTAACCAATCTTGTGCATTCAATAGGTGTTTTGTGTCATTGGATGAAGATTTAGGTCATTTTCGTCGTCCCTACACTTAATGTAGTCCAATTAGGGTTTTTAACCAATCTTGTACATCCATTAGGTGTTTTTGTGTCATTGGATAAACATTTAGGTCATTTTCGAACTCCCTAGGCTAATTCTTTTCCAATTAGGGGTTTTAACCAATCTTGTGCGTCCGTTAGGTGTTTTTATGTCATTTGATGAACATTTAGGTCATTTTCGTCCTCCCTAGGCTAATTCTTGTCCAATCAGGGTTTTTAACCAATCTTGTGCATCCAATAGGTGTTTTGTGTCATTGGATGAACATTTAGGTCATTTTCGTCCTCCCTACACTTAATGTAGTTCAATTAGGGTTTTTAACCAATCTTGTGCATCCATTAGGTGTTTTTGTGTCATTGGATGAACATTTAGGTCATTTTCGTCCTCCCTAGGCTAATTCTTGTCCAATAAGAGTTTTTAACCAATCTTGTGCATCCAATAGGTGTTTTGTGTCATTGGATAAACATTTAGGTCATTTTCGAACTCCCTAGGCTAATTCTTTTCCAGTTAGGGGTTTTAACCAATCTTGTGCATCCATTAAGTGTTTTTGGGTCATTGGATGAACATTTAGGACATTTTCTTCCTCCCTAGGCTAATTCTTGTCCAATTAGGGTTTTTAACCAATCTTGTGCATCCAATAGGTGTTTTGTGTCATTGGATGAACATTTAGGTCATTTTCGTCCTCCCTACACTTAATCTTGTCCAATTAGGGTTTTTAACCAATCTTGTGCATCCATTAGAGGTTTTTGTGTCATTGGATAAACATTTAGGTTATTTTCGAACTCCCTAGGCTAATTCTTGTCCAATTAGGGGTTTTAACCAATCTTGTGCATCCATTAGGTGTTTTTGTGTCATTGGATGAACATTTAGGTCATTTTCGTCCTCCCTAGGCTAATTCTTGTCCAATTAGGGTTTTTTACCAATCTTGTGCATCCAATAGGTGTTTTGTGTCGTTGGATGAATATTTAGGTCATTTTCGTCCTCCCTACAGTTAATCTTATCCAATTAGGGTTTTTAACCAATCTTGTGCATCCAATAGGTGTTTTGTGTCATTGGATGAACATTTAGGTCATTTTCATCCTCCCTACACTTAATGTAGTCCAATTAGGCTTTTTAACCAATCTTGTGCATCTATTAGGTTTTTTTGTGTCATTGGATGAACATTTAGGTCATTTTCGAACTCCCTAGGCTAATTCTTGTCCAATTAGGGTTTTTAACCAATCTTGTGCATCCATTTGGTGTTTTTGTGTCATTGGATGAACATTTAGGTCATTTTCATCCTCCCTAGGCTAATTCTTGTCCAATTAGGGTTTTTAACCAATCTTGTGCATCCAATAGGTGTTTTGTGTCATTGGATGAACATTTAGGTCATTTTCGTCCTCCCTACACTTAATCTTGTCCAATTAGGGTTTCTAACCAATCTTGTGTATCAAATAGTTGTTTTTGTGTCATTGGATGAACAATTAAGTCATTTTCGTCCTCCTTAGGCTATTTCTTGTCCAATTAGGGTTTTTAACCAATCTTGTGCATCCAATAGGTGTTTTGTGTCATTGGAAGAATATTTAGGTCATTTTCGTCCTCCCTTCACTAATTCTTGTCCAATTAGGGTTTTTAACCAATCTTGTGCATCCAATAGGTGTTTTGTGTCATTGGATGAACATTTAGGTCATTTTCGTCCTCCCTAAACTTAATCTTGTCCAATTAGGGTTTATAACTAATCTTGTGCATCCAATAGGTGTTTTTGTGTCATTGGATGACCAATTAGGTCATTTTCGTCCTCCCTAGGCTAATTCTTGTCCAATTAGGGTTTTTAACCAATCTTGTGCATCCAATAGGTGTTTTGTGTCATTGGATGAACATTTAGGTCATTTTCGTCCTCCCTACACTTAATCTTGTCCAATTAGGGTTTCTAACCAATCTTGTGCATCCAATTGTTGTTTTTGTCTCATTGGATGAACATGGATGTCATTTTCGTCCTCCCTAAACTTAATCTCTTCTAATTAGGGTTTCTAACCAATCTTGTGCATCCAATAGGTGTTTTTGTGTCATTGGATGAACAATTAGGTCATTTTCGTCCTCCCTAGGCTAATTCTTGTCCAATTAGGGTTTTTAACCAATCTTGTGCATCCAATAGGTGTTTTGTGTCATTGGATGAACATTTAGGTCATTTTCGTCCTCCCTACACTTAATCTTGTCCAATTAGGGTTTCTAACCAATCTTGTGCATCCAATAGGTGTTTTTGTGTCTTTGGATGAACAATTAGGTCATTTTCGTCCTCCCTAGGCTAATTCTTGTCCAATTAATGTTTCTAACCAATCTTGTGCATCCAATAGGTGCTTTGTGTCATTGGATGAACAATTAGGTCATTTTCGTCCTCCCTAGGCTAATTCTTGTCCAATTAGGGTTTTTAACCAATCTTGTGCATCCAATAGGTGTTTTGTGTCATTGGATGAACATTTAGGTCATTTTCATCCTACCTACACTTAATCTTGTTCAATTAGGGTTTCTAACCAATCTTGTGCATCCGATAGGTGTTTTTGTGTCATTGGATAAACAATTAGGTCATTTTTGTCCTCCCTAGGCTAATTCTTATCCAATTAGGGTTTTTAACCAATCTTGTGCATCCAATAAGTGTTTTGTGTCATTGGATGAACATTTAGGTCATTTTCGTCCTCCCTACAGTTAATCTTGTCCAATTAGGGTTTTTAACCAATCTTGTGCATCCAATAGGTGTTTTGTGTCATTAGATGAATATTTAGGTCATTATCGTTCTCCCTACACTTTATCTTGTCCAATTAGGGTTTTTAACCAATCTTGTGCATCCAATAGGTGTTTTGTGTCATTGGATGAACATTTAGTTCATTTTCGTCCTCCCTACACTTAATCTTGTTCAATTAGGGTTTCTAACCAATCTTGTGCATCCGATAGGTGTTTTTGTGTCATTGGATGAACAATTAGGTCATTTTCGTCCTCCCTAGGCTAATTCTTTTCCAATTAGGGTTTTTAACCAATCTTGTGCATCCAATAGGTGTTTTGTGTCATTGGATGAACATTTAGGTCATTTTCGTCGTCCCTACACTTAATCTTGTCCAATTAGGGTTTTTAACACATCTTGTGCATCCAATAGGTGTGTTTGTGTCGTTGGATGAACTTTAGGTCATTTTCCACCTCCCTACACTTAATCTTGTACAATTAGGGTTTTTAACCAATCTTGTGCATCCAATAGGTATGTTTGTGTCATTGGATGAACATTTAGATCATTTTCGTCCTCCCTACACTTAATCTTGTCCAATTAGGGTTTCTAACCAATCTTTTGCATCCAATAGGTGTTTTGTGTCATTGGATGAACAATTAGGTCATTTTCGTCCTCCCTAGGCTAATTCTTTTCCAATTTGGGTTTTTAACCAATCTTGTGCATCCAATAGGTGTTTTGTGTCATTGGATGAACATTTAGGTCATTTTCGTCCTCCCTACACTTAATCTTGTCCAATTAGGGTTTTTAACCAATCTTGTGCATCCAATAGGTGTGTTTGTGTCATTGGATGAACTTTATGTCATTCTCGACCTCCCTACACTTAATCTTGTCCAATTAGGGTTTCTAACCAATCTTGTGCATCCAATAGGTGTTTTGTGTCATTGGATGAACATTTAGGTCATTTTCGAACTCCTTAGGCTAATTCTTTTCCAGTTAGGGGTTTTAACCAATCTTGTGCATCCATTAGGTGTTTTTGTGTCATTGGATGAACATTTAGGTCATTTTCGTCCTCCCTAGGCTAATTCTTGTCCAATTAGGGTTTTTAACCAATCTTGTGCATCCATTAGGTGTTTTTGTGTCATTGGATGAACATTTAGGTCATTTTCGTCCTCCCAAGGCTAATTCTTGTCCAATTAGGGTTTTTAACCAATCTTGTGCATCCATTAGGTGTTTTTGTGTCATTGGATGAACATTTAGGTCATTTTCGTCCTCCCTAGGCTAATTCTTGTCCAATTAGGGTTTTTAACCAATCTTGTGCATCCAATAGGTATTTTGTATGATTGGATGAACATTTAGGTCATTTTTGTCCTCCCAAAACATAATCTTGTCCAATTAGCTTTCTAACCAATCTTGTGCATCCAATAGGTGTTTTGTGTCATTCGATGAACATTTAGGTCATTTACGTCCTCCCTACACTTAATCTTGTCCAATTAGGGTTTTTAACCAATCTTGTGCATCCAATAGGTGTTTTTTTGTCATTGGCTGAACATTTAGGTCATTTTCGTCTTCCCCACACTTAATGTAGTCCAATTAGGGTTTTTAACCAATCTTGTGAATCCATTAGGTGTTTTTGTGTCATTGGATGAACATTTAGGTCATTTTCGTCCTCCCTAGGCTAATTCTTGTCCAATTAGGGTTTTTAACCAATCTTGTGCATCCATTAGGTGTTTTTGTGTCATTGGATGAACATTTAGGTCATTTTTGTCCTCCCTAGGCTAATTCTTGTCCAATTAGGGTTTTTAACCAATCTTGTGCATCCATTAGGTGTTTTTCTGTCATTGGATGAACATTTAGGTCATTTTTGTCCTCCCTAGGCTAATTCTTGTCCATTTAGGGTTTTTAACCAATCTTGTCAATCCAATAGGTGTTTTGTGTCATTGGATGAACTTTTAGGTCGTTTTTCATCCTCCCTAGGCTTATGCTTGTCCAATTAGGGTTTCTAACCAATCTTGTGCATCCAATAGTTGTGTTTCTGTCGTTGGATGAACAATTAGGTCATTTTCGACCTCCCTAGGCTTATGCTTGTCAAATTAGGGTTTCTAACCAATCTAGTGCATCCAATAGTTGTGTTTGTGTCATTGGATGAACAATTAGGTCATTTTCGACCTCCCTAGCCTTATTCTTGTCCAAGTAGGGTCTCTAACCAATCTTGTGCATGCAATAGGTGTGTTTGTGTCATTGGATGAACAATTAAGTGATATTCGTCCTCCCTAGGTTCATTCTTGTCCAATTAGGGTTTTTAACCAATCTTGTGCATCCATTAGGTGTTTTTGTGTCATTGGATGAACATTTAGGTCATTTTCGTCCTCCCTACACTTAATCTTGTCCAATTAGGGTTTTTAACCAATCTTGTGCATCCAATAGGTGTTTTGTGTCATTGGATGAACATTTAGGTCATTTTCGTCCTCCCTACACTTAATCTTGTCCAATTAGGGTTTTTAACCAATCTTGTGCATCCATTAGGTGTTTTTCTGTCATTGGATGAACATTTAGGTCATTTTCGTCCTCCCTACACTTAATCTTGTCCAATTAGGGATTTTAACCAATTTTGTGCATTCAATAGGTGTTTTGTCTCATTGGATGAACAATTAGGTCATTTTCGTCGTCCCTACAATTAATGTAATCCAATTTGCCTTTTTAACCAATCTTGTGCATCCATTAGGTGTTTTTGTGTCATTGGATGAACATTTAGGTCATTTTCGAACTCCCTAGGCTAATTCTTGTCCAATTAGGGTTTTTAACCAATCTTGTGCATCCATTAGGTGTTTTTCTGTCATTGGATGAACATTGAGGTCATTTTCGTCCTCCCTACACTTAATCTTGTCCAATTAGGGTTTTTAACCAATCTTGTGCATCCAATAGGTGTTTTGTGTCATTGGATGAACATTTAGGTCATTTTCGTCCTCCCTACACTTAATCTTGTCCAATTAGGGTTTTTAACCAATCTTGTGCATCCATTAGAGGTTTTTGTGTCATTGGATAAATATTTAGGTCATTTTCGAACTCCCTAGGCTAATTCTTGTACAATTAGGGGTTTTAACCAATCTTGTGCATCCGTTAGGTGTTTTTGTGTCATTGGATGAACATTTAGGTCATTTTCATCCTCCCTAGGCTAATTCTTGTCCAATTAGGGTTTTTAACCAATCTTGTGCATCCAATAGGTGTTTTGTGTCATTGGATGAACATTTAGGTCATTTTCGTCCTCCCTACACTTAATCTTGTCTAATTAGGGTTTTTAACCAATCTTGTGCATCCATTAGAGGTTTTTGTGTCATTGGATAAATATTTAGGTCATTTTCGTCCTCCCTAGGTTAATTCTTGTCCAATTAGGGTTTTTAACCAATCTTGTGCATCCAATAGGGGTTTTGTGTCATTGGATGAACATTTAGGTCAATTTCGTCCTCCCTACACTTAATGTAGTCCAATTAGGGTTTTTAACCAATCTTGTGCATCCATTAGGTGTTTTTGTGTCATTGGATGAACAATTAGGTCATTTTCGTCCTCCCTAGGCTAATTCTTGTCGAATTAGGGGTTTTAACCAATCTTGTGCATCCAATAGGTGTTTTGTGTCATTGGATGAATATTTAGGTGATTTTCGTCCTCCCTACACTTAATCTTGTCCAATTAGGGTTTTTAACCAATCTTGTGCATCCAATAGGTGTTTTGTGTCATTGGATGAACAATTAGATCATTTTCGTCCTCCTTAAACTTAATCTTGTCCAATTAGGGTTTCTAACCAGTCTTGTGTATCCATTAGGTGTTTTTGTGTCATTGGATGAACATTGAGGTCATTTTCATCCTCCCAAGTCTTATGCTTGTCCAATTAGGGTTTCTAACCAATCTTGTGTATGCAATAGGTGTGTTTGTGTCATTGGATGAACAATTAGGTCATTTTCGTCCTCCCTAGGCTAATTCTTGTCCAATTAGGGTTTTTAACTAATCTTGTGCTTCCAATCGGTGTTTTGTGTCATTGGATGAACATTTAGATCATTTTCGTCCTACCTACACTTAATGTAGTCCAATTAGTGTTTTTAACCAATCTTGTGCATTCATTAGGTGTTTTTGTGTCATTGGATAAACATTTAGGTCATTTTCGTCCTCCCTAAGCTAATTCTTGTCCAATTAGGGTTTTTAACCAATCTTCTGGATTCAATAGGTGTTTTGTGTCATTGGATGAACATTTAGGTAATTTTCGTCCTCCCTAGGCTAATTCTTGTCCAATAAGGGTTTTTAACCAATCTTGTGCATCCAATAGGTGTTTTGTGTCATTGGATAAACATTTAGGTCATTTTCGAACTCCCTAGGCTAATTCTTTTCCAGTTAGGGGTTTTAACCAATCTTGTGCATCCATTAAGTGTTTTTGTGTCATTGGATGAACATTTAGGACATTTTCTTCCTCCCTAGGCTAATTCTTGTCCAATTAGGGTTTTTAACCAATCTTGTGCATCCAATAGGTGTTTTGTGTCATTGGATGAACAATTAGATCATTTTCGTCCTCCCTAAACTTAACCTTGTCCAATTAGGGTTGCTAACCAATCTTGTGCATCAAATATGTGTTTTGTGTCATTGGATGAACATTTAGGTGATTTTCGTCCGCCCTACACTTAATCTTGTCCAATTAGGGTTTCTAACCAATCTTGTGCATCCAATAGGTGTTTTTGCGTCATTGGATGAACAATTAGGTCATTTTCGTCCACCCTAGGCTAATTCTTGTCCAATTAGGGTTTTTAACCAATCATGTGCATCCAATAGGTGTGTTTGTGTCGTTGGATGAACTTTATGTCATTCTCGACCTCCCTACACTTAATCTTGTCTAATTAGGGTTTCTAACCAATCTTGTGCATCCAATAGGTGTGTTCGTGTCATTGGATGAACTTTATGTCATTCTCGACCTCCTTACACTTAATCTTGTCCAATTAGGGTTTCTAACCAATCTTGTGCATCCAATATGTGTTTTGTGTCATTGGATGAACATTTAGGTGATTTTCGTCCGCCCTACACTTAATCTTGTCCAATTAGGGTTTCTAACCAATCTTGTGCATCCAATAGGTGTTTTTGCGTCATTGGATGAACAATGAGGTCATTTTCGTCCACCCTAGGCTAATTCTTGTCCAATTCGGGTTTTTAAACCAATCATGTGCATCCAATTGGTGTGTTTGTGTCGTTGGATGAACTTTATGTCATTATCGACCTCCCTACACTTATTCTTGTCCAATTAGGGTTTTTAACCAATCTTGTGCATCCAATAGGTGTTTTGTGTCATTGGATGAACATTTAGGTGATTTTCGTCCGCCCTACACTTAATCTTGTCCAATTAGGGTTTCTAACCAATCTTGTGCATCCAATAGGTGTTTTTGCGTCATTGGATGAACAATGAGGTCATTTTCGTCCACCCTAGGCTAATTCTTGTCCAATTCGGGTTTTTAAACCAATCATGTGCATCCAATTGGTGTGTTTGTGTCGTTGGATGAACTTTATGTCATTATCGACCTCCCTACACTTAATCTTGTCTAATTAGGGTTTCTAACCAATCTTGTGCATCCAATAGGTGTGTTCGTGTCATTGGATGAACATTATGTCATTCTCGACCTCCTTACACTTAATCTTGTCCAATTAGAGTTTCTAACAAATCTTGTGCATCCAATAAGTGTTTTGTGTCATTGGATGAACATTTAGGTGATTTTCGTTCGCCCTACAGTTAATCTTGTCCAATTAGGGTTTCTAACCAATCTTGTGCATCCAATAGGTGTTTTTGCATCATTGGACGAACAATTAGGTCATTTTCGTCCTCCCTAGGCTAATTCTTGTCCAATTAGGGTTTTTAACCAATCTTGTGCATTCAATAGGTGTTTTGTGTCATTGGATGAAGATTTAGGTCATTTTCGTCGTCCCTACACTTAATGTAGTCCAATTAGGGTTTTTAACCAATCTTGTGCATCCATTAGGTGTTTTTGTGTCATTGGATAAACATTTAGGTCATTTTCGAACTCCCTAGGCTAATTCTTTTCCAATTAGGGGTTTTAACCAATCTTGTGCGTCCGTTAGGTGTTTTTATGTCATTTGATGAACATTTAGGTCATTTTCGTCCTCCCTAGGCTAATTCTTGTCCAATCAGGGTTTTTAACCAATCTTGTGCATCCAATAGGTGTTTTGTGTCATTGAATGAACATTTAGGTCATTTTCGTCCTCCCTACACTTAATGTAGTCCAATTAGGGTTTTTAACCAATCTTGTGCATCCATTAGGTGTTTTTGTGTCATTGGATGAACATTTAGGTCATTTTCGTCCTCCCTAGGCTAATTCTTGTCCAATAAGGGTTTTTAACCAATCTTGTGCATCCAATAGGTGTTTTGTGTCATTGGATAAACATTTAGGTCATTTTCGAACTCCCTAGGCTAATTCTTTTCCAGTTAGGGGTTTTAACCAATCTTGTGCATCCATTAAGTGTTTTTGTGTCATTGGATGAACATTTAGGACATTTTCTTCCTCCCTAGGCTAATTCTTGTCCAATTAGGGTTTTTAACCAATCTTGTGCATCCAATAGGTGTTTTGTGTCATTGGATGAACATTTAGGTCATTTTCGAACTCCCTACACTTAATCTTGTCCAATTAGGGTTTTTAACCAATCTTGTGCATCCATTAGAGGTTTTTGTGTCATTGGATAAATATTTAGGTCATTTTCGAACTCCTTAGGCTAATTATTGTCCAATTAGGGGTTTTAACCAATCTTGTGCATCCATTTGGTGTTTTTGTGTCATTGGATGAACAATTAGGTCATTTTCGTCCTCCCTAGGCTAATTTTAGTCCAATTAGGGTTTTTAACCAATCTTGTGCATCCAATAGGTGTTTTGTGTCGTTGGATGAATATTTAGGTCATTTTCGTCCTCCCTACAGTTAATCTTATCCAATTAGGGTTTTTAACCAATCTTGTGCATCCAATAGGTGTTTTGTGTCATTGGATGAACATTTAGGTCATTTTCGTCCTCCCTACACTTAATGTAGTCCAATTAGGCTTTTTAACCAATCTTGTGCATCTATTAGGTTTTTTTGTGTCATTGGATGAACATTTAGGTCATTTTCGAACTCCCTAGGCTAATTCTTGTCCAATTAGGGTTTTTAACCAATCTTGTGCATCTATTAGGTGTTTTGTGTCATTGGATGAACAATTAGGTCATTTTCGTCCTCCCTAGGCTAATTTTAGTCCAATTAGGGTTTTTAACCAATCTTGTGCATCCAATAGGTGTTTTGTGTCGTTGGATGAATATTCAGGTCATTTTCGTCCTCCCTACAGTTAATCTTATCCAATTAGGGTTTTTAACCAATCTTGTGCATCCAATAGGTGTTTTGTGTCATTCGATGAACATTTAGGTCATTTTCGTCCTCCCTACACTTAATGTCATCCAATTAGGGTTTTTAACCAATCATGTGCATCCATTAGGTGTTTTTGTGTCATTGGATGAACATTTAGGTCATTTTCATCCTCCCTAAGCTAATTCTTGTCCAATTAGGGTTTTTAACCAATCTTGTGCATCCAATAGGTGTTTTGTGTCATTGGATGAACATTTAGGTCATTTTCGTCCTCCCTACACTTAATCTTGTCCAATTAGGGTTTTTAACCAATCTAGTGCATCCATTAGAGGTTTTTGTGTCATTGGATAAATATTTAGGTCATTTTCGATTTCCCTAGGCTAATTCTTGTACAATTAGGGGTTTTAACCAATCTTGTGCATCCGTTAGGTGTTTTGTGTCATTGGATGAACATTTAGGTCATTTTCGTCCTCCCTAGGCTAATTCTTGTCCAATTAGGGTTTTTAACCAATCTTGTGCATCCAATAGGTGTTTTGTGTCATTGGATGAACATTTAGGTCAATTTCGTTCTCCCTACACTTAATGTAGTCCAATTAGGGTTTTTAACCAATCTTATGCATCCATTAGGTGTTTTTATGTCATTGGATGAACATTTAGGTCATTTTCGTCCTCCCTAGGCTAAATCTTGTCCAATTAGGGTTTTTAACCAATCTTGTGCATCCAATAGGTGTGTTTGTGTCATTGGATGAACATTGAGGTCATTTTCATCCTCCCAAGTCTTATGCTTGTCAAATTAGGGTTTCTAACCAATCTTGTGCATCCAATAGTTGTGTTTGTGTCAATGGATGAACAATTAGGTCATTTTCGACCTCCCTAGGCTTATTCTTGTCCAATTAGGGTTTCTAACCAATCTTGTGTATGCAATAGGTGTGTTTGTGTCAATGGATGAACAATTAGGTCATTTTCGACCTCCCTAGGCTTATTCTTGTCCAATTAGGGTTTCTAACCAATCTTGTGCATCCAATAGGTGTTTTGTGTCATTGGATGAATATTTAGGTCATTTTCGTCCTCCCTACACTTAATAATGTCCAATTAGGGTTTTTAACCAATCTTGTGCTTCCAATAGGTGTTTTGTGTCATTGGATTAACAATTAGATCATTTTCGTCCTCCCTAAACTTAATCTTGTCCAATTAGGGTTTCTAACCAGTCTTGTGCATCCATTAGGTGTTTTTGTGTCATTGGATGAACATTGAGGTCATTTTCATCCTCCCAAGTCTTATGCTTGTCCAATTAGGGTTTCTAACCAATCTTGTGCATCCAATAGTTGTGTTTGTGTCAATGGATGAACAATTAGGTCATTTTCGACCTCCCTAGGCTTATTCTTGTCCAATTAGGGTTTCTAACCAATCTTGTGTATGCAATAGGTGTGTTTGTGTCATTGGATGAACAATTAGGTCATTTTCGTCCTCCCTAGGCTAATTCTTGTCCAATTAGGGTTTTTAACTAATCTTGTGCATCCAATAGGTGTTTTGTGTCATTGGATGAACATTTAAGTCATTTTCGTCCTCCCTACACTTAATGTAGTCCAATTAGGCTTTTTAACCAATCTTGTGCATCTATTAGGTTTTTTTGTGTCATTGGATGAACATTTAGGTCATTTTCGAACTCCCTAGGCTAATTCTTGTCCAATTAGGGTTTTTAACCAATCTTATGCATCCATTAGGTGTTTTTGTGTCATTGGATGAACAATTAGGTCATTTTCGTCCTCCCTAGGCTAATTCTTGTCCAATTAGGGTTTTTAACCAATCTTGTGCATCCAACAGGTGTTCTGTGTCATTGGATGAACATTTAGGTTATTTTCGTACTCCCTAGGCTAATTTTAGTCCAATTACGGTTTTTCACCAATGTTGTGCATCCAATAGGTGTTTTGTGTCGTTGGATGAATATTTAGGTCATTTTCATCCTCCCTAGGCTAATTCTTGTCCAATTAGGGTTTTTAACCAATCTTGTACATCCAATAGGTGTGTTTGTGTCATTGGATGAACATTTAGGTCATTTTCGTCCTCCCTAGGCTGATTCTTGTCCAATTAGCGTTTCAAACAAATCTTGTGCAACCAATAGGTGTTTTGTGTCATTGGATGAACATTTAGGTCATTTTCGTCCTCCCTGCACTTAATCTTGTCTAATTAGGGTTTTTAACCAATCTTGTGCATCCATTAGAGGTTTTTGTGTCATTGGATAAATATTTAGGTCATTTTCGAACTCCCTAGGCTAATTCTTGTCCAATTAGGGGTTTTAACCAATCTTGTGTATCCGTTAGGTGTTTTGTGTCATTGGATGAACATTTAGGTCATTTTCGTCCTCCCTAGGCTAATTCTTGTCCAATTAGGGTTTTTAACCAATCTTGTGCATCCAATAGGTGTTTTGTGTCATTGGATGAACATTTAGGTCAATTTCGTCCTCCCTACACTTAATGTAGTCCAATTAGGGGTTTTAACCAATCTTGTGCATCCATTAGGTGTTTTTGTGTCATTGGATGAACATTTAGGTCATTTTCGTCCTCCCTAGGCTAATTCTTGTCCAATTAGGGTTTTTAACCAATCTTGTGTATTCAATACGTGTTTTGTGTCATTAGATGAACATTTAGGTCATTTTCGTTCTCCCTACACTTAATGTAGTCCAATTAGGGTTTTTAACCAATCCTGTGCATCCATTAGGTGTTTTTGTGTCATTGGATAAACATTTAGGTCATTTTCGAACTCCCTAGGCTAATTCTTGTCCAATTAGGGGTTTTAACCAATCTTGTGCATCCATTAAGTGTTTTTGTGTCATTGGATGAACATTTAGGTCATTTTCGTCCTCCCTAGGCTAATTCTTGTCTAATTCGGGTTTTTTACCAATCTTGTGCATCCAATAGGTGTTTTTGTGTCATTGGATGAACAATTAGGTCATTTTCGTCCTCCATAAGCTAATTTAGTGCAATAAGGGTTTTCAACCAATCTTGTGCATCCAATAGGTGTTTTGTGTCGTTGGATGAATATTTAGGTCATTTTCGTCCTCCCTACACTTAATCTTATCCAATTAGGGTTTTTAACCAATCTTGTGCATCCAATAGGTGTTCTGTGTCATTGGATGAACATTTAGGTCATTTTCGTCCTCCTTACACTTAATTTTAGTCCAATTAGGGTTTTTCTCAAATGGTTTGCATCCAATAGGTGTTTTGTGTCGTTGGATGAATATTTAGGTCATTTTCGCCCTCCCTAGGCTAATTCTTGTCCAATTAGGGTTTTTAACCACACTTGTGCATCCATTAGGTGTTTTTGTGTCATTGGATGAACATTTAGGTCATTTTCGTCCTCCCTAGGCAAATTCTTGTCCAATTAGGGTTTTTAACCAATCTTGTGAATCCAATAGGTGTTTTGTGTCATTGGATGAACATTTAGGTCATTTTCGTCCTCCCTACACATAATCTTGTCCAATTAGGGTTTTTAGTCAATCTTGTGCATCCATTAGAGGTTTTTGTGTCATTGGATAAATATTTAGGTCAATTTCGAACTCCCTAGGCTAATTCTTGTCCAATTAGGGGTTTTAACCAATCTTGTGCATCCGTTAGGTGTTTTGTGTCATTGGATGAACATTTAGGTCATTTTCGTCCTCCCTAGGCTAATTCTAGTCCAATTAGGGTTTTTAACTAATCTTGTGCTTCCAATAGGTGTTTTGTGTCATTGGATGAACATTTAGGTCATTTTCGTCCTCCCTACACTTAATGTCATCCAATTAGGGTTTTTAACCAATCATGTGCATCCATTAGGTGTTTTTGTGTCATTGGATGAACATTTAGATCATTTTCGTCCTCCCTAGGCTAATTCTAGTCCAATTAGGGTTTTTAACCAATCTTGTGCATCCAATAGGTGTGTTTGTGTCATTGGATGAACTTTATGTCATTCTCGACCTCCCTACACTTAATCTTGTCCAATTAGGCTTTCTAACCAATCTTGTGAATCCAATAGGTGTTTTTGTGTCATTGGATGAACAATTAGGTCATTTTCGTCCTCCATAGGCTAATTTAGTGCAATAAGGGTTTTCAACCAATCTTGTGCATCCAATAGGTGTTTTGCGTCGTTGGATGAATATTTAGGTCATTTTCATCCTCCCTACACTTAATCTTATCCAATTAGGGTTTTTAACCAATCTTGTGCATCCAATAGGTGTTCTGTGTCATTGGATGAACATTTAGGTCATTTTCGTCCTCCCTAGGCTAATTTTAGTCCAACTAGGGTTTTTCACCAATGTTGTGCATCCAATAGGTGTTTTGTGTCGTTGGATGAATATTTAGGTCATTTTCGTCCTCCCTAGGCTAATTCTTGTCCAATTAGGGTTTTTAACCACACTTGTGCATCCATTAGGTGTTTTTGTGTCATTGGATGAACATTTAGGTCATTTTCGTCCTCCCTAGGAAAATTCTTGTCCAATTAGGGTTTTTAACCAATCTTGTGCATCCAATAGGTGTTTTGTGTCATTGGATGAACATTTAGGTCATTTTCGTCCTCCCTAGGCTAATTCTTGTCCAATTAGGGTTTTTAACCAATCTTGTGCATCCAATAGGTGTTTTTGTGTCATTGGATGAACAATTAGGTCATTTTCGTCCTCCATAGGCTAATTTAGTGCAATAAGGGTTTTCAACCAATCTTGTGCATCCAATAGGTGTTTTGTGTCGTTGGATGAATATTTAGGTCATTTTCGTCCTCCCTACACTTAATCTTATCCAATTAGGGTGTTTAACCAATCTTGTGCATCCAATAGGTGTTCTGTGTCATTGGATGAACATTTAGGTCATTTTCGTCCTCCCTAGGCTAATTTTAGTCCAATTAGGGTTTTTCACCAATGTTGTGCATCCAATAGGTGTTTTGTGTCGTTGGATGAATATTTAGGTCATTTTCGTCCTCCCTAGGCTAATTCTTGTCCAATTAGGGTTTTTAACCACACTTGTGCATCCATTAGGTGTTTTTGTGTCATTGGATGAACATTTAGGTCATTTTCGTCCTCCCTAGGCTAATTCTTCTCCAATTAGGGTTTTTAACCAATCTTGTGCATCCAATAGGTGTTTTTGTGTCATTGGATGAACATTTAGATCATTTTCGTCCTCCCTAGGCTAATTGTAGTCCAATTAGGGTTTTTAACCAATCTTGTGCATCCAATAGGTGTGTTTGTGTCATTGGATGAACTTTATGTCATTCTCGACCTCCCTACACTTAATCTTGTCCAATTAGGCTTTCTAACCAATCTTGTGCATCCAATAGGTGTTTTTGTGTCATTGGATGAACAATTAGGTCATTTTCGTCCTCCATAGGCTAATTTAGTGCAATAAGGGTTTTCAACCAATCTTGTGCATCCAATAGGTGTTTTGTGTCAATGGATGAATATTTAGGTCATTTTCGTCCTCCCTACACTTAATCTTATCCAATTAGGGTTTTTAACCAATCTTGTGCATCCAATAGGTGTTCTGTGTCATTGGATGAACATTTAGGTCATTTTCGTCCTCCCTAGGCTAATTTTAGTCCAATTAGGGTTTTTAACCAATCTTGTGCATCCAATAGGTGTTTTGTGTCGTTGGATGAATATTTAGGTCATTTTCGTCCTCCCTAGGCTAATTCTTGTCCAATTAGGGTTTTCAACAAATCTTTTGCATCCAATAGTTGTGTTTGTGTCAATGGATGAACAATTAGGTCATTTTCGACCTCCCTAGGCTTATTCTTGTCCAATTAGGGTTGCTAACCAATCTTGTGCATCCAATAGGTGTGTTTGTGTCATTGGATGAACAATTAGGTCATTTTTGTCCTCCCCAGGCTAATTCTAGTCCAATTAGGGTTTTTAACTAATCTTGTGCTTCCAATAGGTGTTTTGTGTCATTGGATGAACATTTAGGTCATTTTCGTCCTCCCTA
>JBBPBS010000357.1:44404-70539 GCA_037974835.1 Cicer judaicum
TCCAATTAGGGTTTTTAACCAATCATGTGCATCCATTAGGTGTTTTTGTGTCATTGGATGAACGTTTAGATCATTTTCGTCCTCCCTAGGCTAATTCTAGTCCAATTAGGGTTTTTAACCAATCTTGTGCATCCAATAGGTGTGTTTGTGTCATTGGATGAACTTTATGTCATTCT
Source organism: Cicer judaicum (assembly GCA_037974835.1). Taxonomy (NCBI): domain Eukaryota; kingdom Viridiplantae; phylum Streptophyta; class Magnoliopsida; order Fabales; family Fabaceae; genus Cicer; species Cicer judaicum. The sequence continues at coordinate 44,581 of JBBPBS010000357.1, forward strand.
CGACCTCCCTACACTTAATCTTGTCCAATTAGGTTTTCTAACCAATCTTGTGCATCCAATAGGTGTTTTTGTGTCATTGGATGAACAATTAGGTCATTTTCGTCCTCCATAGGCTAATTTAGTGCAATAAGGGTTTTCAACCAATCTTGTGCATCCAATAGGTGTTTTGTGTCGTTGGATGAATATTTAGCTCATTTTCGTCCTCCCTACACTTAATCTTATCCAATTAGGGTTTTTAACAAATCTTGTGCATCCAATAGGTGTTCTGTGTCATTGGATGAACATTTAGGTCATTTCGTCCTCCCTAGGCTAATTTTAGTCCAATTAGGGTTTTTCACCAATGTTGTGCATCCAATAGGTGTTTTGTGTCGTTTGATGAATATTTAGGTCATTTTCGTCCTCCCTAGGCTAATTCTTGTCCAATTAGGGTTTTTAACCACACTTGTGCATCCATTAGGTGTTTTTGTGTCATTGGATGAACATTTAGGTCATTTTCGTCCTCCCTAGGCAAATTCTTGTCCAATTAGGGTTTTTAACCAATCTTGTGCATCCAATAGGTGTTTTGTGTCATTTGATGAACATTTAGGTCATTTTCGTCCTCCCTACATTTAATCTTGTCCAATTAGGGTTTTTAATCAATCTTGTGCATCCATTAGAGGTTTTTGTGTCATTGGATAAATATTTAGGTCAATTTCGAACTCCCTAGGCTAATTCTTGTCCAATTAGGGGTTTTAACCAATCTTGTGCATCCGTTAGGTGTTTTGTGTCATTGGATGAACATTTAGGTCATTTTCGTCCTCCCTAGGCTAATTCTAGTCCAATTAGGGTTTTTAACTAATCTTGTGCTTCCAATAGGTGTTTTGTGTCATTGGATGAACATTTAGGTCATTTTCGTCCTCCCTACACTTAATGTCATCCAATTAGGGTTTTTAACCAATCATATGCATCCATTAGGTGTTTTTGTGTCATTGGATGAACATTTAGATCATTTTCGTCCTCCCTACACTTAATGTAGTCCAATTAGGGTTTTTAACCAATCCTGTGCATCCATTAGGTGTTTTTGTGTCATTGGATAAACATTTAGGTCATTTTCGAACTCCCTAGGCTAATTCTTGTCCAATTAGGGGTTTTAACCAATCTTGTGCATCCATTAAGTGTTTTTGTGTCATTGGATGAACATTTAGGTCATTTTCGTCCTCCCTAGGCTAATTCTTGTCTAATTCGGGTTTTTTACCAATCTTGTGCATCCAATAGGTGTTTTTGTGTCATTGGATGAACAATTAGGTCATTTTCGTCCTCCATAAGCTAATTTAGTGCAATAAGGGTTTTCAACCAATCTTGTGCATCCAATAGGTGTTTTGTGTCGTTGGATGAATATTTAGGTCATTTTCGTCCTCCCTACACTTAATCTTATCCAATTAGGGTTTTTAACCAATCTTGTGCATCCAATAGGTGTTCTGTGTCATTGGATGAACATTTAGGTCATTTTCGTCCTCCTTACACTTAATTTTAGTCCAATTAGGGTTTTTCACCAATGTTGTGCATCCAATAGGTGTTTTGTGTCGTTGGATGAATATTTAGGTCATTTTCGTCCTCCCTAGGCTAATTCTTGTCCAATTAGGGTTTTTAACCACACTTGTGCATCCATTAGGTGTTTTTGTGTCATTGGATGAACATTTAGGTCATTTTCGTCCTCCCTAGGCAAATTCTTGTCCAATTAGGGTTTTTAACCAATCTTGTGCATCCAATAGGTGTTTTGTGTCATTGGATGAACATTTAGGTCATTTTCGTCCTCCCTACATTTAATCTTGTCCAATTAGGGTTTTTAATCAATCTTGTGCATCCATTAGAGGTTTTTGTGTCATTGGATAAATATTTAGGTCAATTTCGAACTCCCTAGGCTAATTCTTGTCCAATTAGGGGTTTTAACCAATCTTGTGCATCCGTTAGGTGTTTTGTGTCATTGGATGAACATTTAGGTCATTTTCGTCCTCCCTAGGCTAATTCTAGTCCAATTAGGGTTTTTAACTAATCTTGTGCTTCCAATAGGTGTTTTGTGTCATTGGATGAACATTTAGGTCATTTTCGTCCTCCCTACACTTAATGTCATCCAATTAGGGTTTTTAACCAATCATGTGCATCCATTAGGTGTTTTTGTGTCATTGGATGAACATTTAGATCATTTTCGTCCTCCCTACGCTAATTCTTGTCCAATTAGGGTTTTTAACCAATCTTGTGCATCCAATAGGTGTGTTTGTGTCATTGGATGAACTTTATGTCATTGTCGACCTCCCTACACTTAATCTTGTCCAAATAGGCTTTCTAACCAATCTTGTGCATCCAATAGGTGTTTTTGTGTCATTGGATGAACAATTAGGTCATTTTTGTCCTCCCCAGGCTAATTCTAGTCCAATTAGGGTTTTTAACTAATCTTGTGCTTCCAATAGGTGTTTTGTGTCATTGGATGAACATTTAGGTCATTTTCGTACTCCCTACACTTAATGTCATCCAATTAGGGTTTTTAACCAATCATGTGCATCCATTAGGTGTTTTTGTGTCATTGGATGAACATTTAGATCATTTTCGTCCTCCCTACGCTAATTCTTGTCCAATTAGGGTTTTTAACCAATCTTGTGCATCCAATAGGTGTGTTTGTGTCATTGGATGAACTTTATGTCATTGTCGACCTCCCTACACTTAATCTTGTCCAAATAGGCTTTCTAACCAATCTTGTGCATCCAATAGGTGTTTTTGTGTCATTGGATGAACAATTAGGTCATTTTCGTCCTCCCTAGGCTAATTTTAGTCCAATTAGGGTTTTTAACCAATCTTGTGCATCTATTAGGTTTTTTTGTGTCATTGGATGAACATTTAGGTCATTTTCGAACTCCCTAGGCTAATTCTTGTCCAATTAGGGTTTTTATCCAATCTTGTGCATCCATTAGGTGTTTTTGTGTCATTGGATGAACATTTAGGTCATTTTCGTCCTCCCTAGGCTAACTGTTGTCCAATTAGGGTTTTTAACCAATCTTGTGCATCCAATAGGTGTTTTGTGTCATTGGATGAACATTTAGGTCATTTTCGTCCTCCCTACACTTAATCTTGTCCAATTAGGGGTTTTAACCAGTCTTGTGCATCCGTTAGGTGTTTTGTGTCATTGGATGAACATTTAGGTCATTTTCGTCCTCCCTAAGCTAATTCTTCTCCAATTAGGGTTTTTAACCAATCTTGTGCATCCAATAGGTGTTTTGTGTCATTGGATGAACATTTAGGTCATTTTCGTTCTCCCTACACTTAATGTAGTCCAATTAGGGTTTTTAACCAATCCTGTGCATCCATTAGGTGTTTTTGTGTCATTGGATAAACATTTAGGTCATTTTCGAACTCCCTAGGCTAATTCTTGTCCAATTAGGGGTTTTAACCAATCTTGTGCATCCATTAAGTGTTTTTGTGTCATTGGATGAACATTTAGGTCATTTTCGTCCTCCCTAGGCTAATTCTTGTCTAATTCGGGTTTTTTACCAATCTTGTGCATCCAATAGGTGTTTTTGTGTCATTGGATGAACAATTAGGTCATTTTCGTCCTCCATAAGCTAATTTAGTGCAATAAGGGTTTTCAACCAATCTTGTGCATCCAATAGGTGTTTTGTGTCGTTGGATGAATATTTAGGTCATTTTCGTCCTCCCTACACTTAATCTTATCCAATTAGGGTTTTTAACCAATCTTGTGCATCCAATAGGTGTTCTGTGTCATTGGATGAACATTTAGGTCATTTTCGTCCTCCCTAGGCTAATTTTAGTCCAATTAGGGTTTTTAACCAATCTTGTGCATCCAATAGGTGTTTTGTGTCGTTGGATGAATATTTAGGTCATTTTCGTCCTCCTTAGGCTAATTCTTGTCCAATTAGGGTTTTTAACCAATCATGTGCATCCATTAGGTGTTTTTGTGTCATTGGATGAACGTTTAGATCATTTTCGTCCTCCCTAGGCTAATTCTAGTCCAATTAGGGTTTTTAACCAATCTTGTGCATCCAATAGGTGTGTTTGTGTCATTGGATGAACTTTATGTCATTCTCGACCTCCCTACACTTAATCTTGTCCAATTAGGTTTTCTAACCAATCTTGTGCATCCAATAGGTGTTTTTGTGTCATTGGATGAACAATTAGGTCATTTTCGTCCTCCATAGGCTAATTTAGTGCAATAAGGGTTTTCAACCAATCTTGTGCATCCAATAGGTGTTTTGTGTCGTTGGATGAATATTTAGCTCATTTTCGTCCTCCCTACACTTAATCTTATCCAATTAGGGTTTTTAACAAATCTTGTGCATCCAATAGGTGTTCTGTGTCATTGGATGAACATTTAGGTCATTTCGTCCTCCCTAGGCTAATTTTAGTCCAATTAGGGTTTTTAACCAATGTTGTGCATCCAATAGGTGTTTTGTGTCGTTTGATGAATATTTAGGTCATTTTCGTCCTCCCTAGGCTAATTCTTGTCCAATTAGGGTTTTTAACCACACTTGTGCATCCATTAGGTGTTTTTGTGTCATTGGATGAACATTTAGGTCATTTTCGTCCTCCCTAGGCAAATTCTTGTCCAATTAGGGTTTTTAACCAATCTTGTGCATCCAATAGGTGTTTTGTGTCATTGGATGAACATTTAGGTCATTTTCGTCCTCCCTACATTTAATCTTGTCCAATTAGGGTTTTTAATCAATCTTGTGCATCCATTAGAGGTTTTTGTGTCATTGGATAAATATTTAGGTCAATTTCGAACTCCCTAGGCTAATTCTTGTCCAATTAGGGGTTTTAACCAATCTTGTGCATCCGTTAGGTGTTTTGTGTCATTGGATGAACATTTAGGTCATTTTCGTCCTCCCTAGGCTAATTCTAGTCCAATTAGGGTTTTTAACTAATCTTGTGCTTCCAATAGGTGTTTTGTGTCATTGGATGAACATTTAGGTCATTTTCGTCCTCCCTACACTTAATGTCATCCAATTAGGGTTTTTAACCAATCATGTGCATCCATTAGGTGTTTTTGTGTCATTGGATGAACATTTAGATCATTTTCGTCCTCCCTACGCTAATTCTTGTCCAATTAGGGTTTTTAACCAATCTTGTGCATCCAATAGGTGTGTTTGTGTCATTGGATGAACTTTATGTCATTGTCGACCTCCCTACACTTAATCTTGTCCAAATAGGCTTTCTAACCAATCTTGTGCATCCAATAGGTGTTTTTGTGTCATTGGATGAACAATTAGGTCATTTTTGTCCTCCCCAGGCTAATTCTAGTCCAATTAGGGTTTTTAACTAATCTTGTGCTTCCAATAGGTGTTTTGTGTCATTGGATGAACATTTAGGTCATTTTCGTCCTCCCTACACTTAATGTCATCCAATTAGGGTTTTTAACCAATCATGTGCATCCATTAGGTGTTTTTGTGTCATTGGATGAACATTTAGATCATTTTCGTCCTCCCTACGCTAATTCTTGTCCAATTAGGGTTTTTAACCAATCTTGTGCATCCAATAGGTGTGTTTGTGTCATTGGATGAACTATATGTCATTCTCGACCTCCCTACACCTAATCTTGTCCAATTAGGCTTTCTAACCAATCTTGTGCATCCAATAGGTGTTTTTGTGTCATTGGATGAACAATTAGGTCATTTTCGTCCTCCCTAGGCTAATTTTAGTCCAATTAGGGTTTTTAACCAATCTTGTGCATCCAATAGGTGTGTTTGTGTCATTGGATGAACATTTAGGTCATTTTCGTCCTCCCTACACTTAATGTAGTCCAATTAGGCTTTTTAACCAATCTTGTGCATCTATTAGGTTTTTTTGTGTCATTGGATGAACATTTAGGTCATTTTCGACCTCCCTAGGCTAATTCTTGTCCAATTAGGGTTTTTAACCAATCTTGTGCATCCATTAGGTGTTTTTGTGTCATTGGATGAACATTTAGGTCATTTTCGTCCTTCCTAGGCTAACTGTTGTCCAATTAGGGTTTTTAACCAATCTTGTGCATCCAATAGGTGTTTTGTGTCATTGGATGAACATTTAGGTCATTTTCGTCCTCCCTACACTTAATCTTGTCCAATTAGGGGTTTTAACCAATCTTGTGCATCCGTTAGGTGTTTTGTGTCATTGGATGAACATTGAGGTCATTTTCGTCCTCCCTAGGCTAATTCTTCTCCAATTAGGGTTTTTAACCAATCTTGTGCATGCAATAGGTGTTTTGTGTCATTGGATGAACATTTAGGTCATTTTCGTTCTCCCTACACATAATGTAGTCCAATTAGGGTTTTTAACCAATCCTGTGCATCCATTAGGTGTTTTTGTGTCATTGGATAATCATTTAGGTCATTTTCGAACTCCCTAGGCTAATTCTTGTCCAATTAGGGGTTTTAACCAATCTTGTGCATCCATTAGGTGTTTTTGTGTCATTGGATGAACATTTAGGTCATTTTCGTCCTCCCTAGGCTAATTCTTGTCCAATTAGGGTTTTTTAACAATCTTGTGCATCCAATAGGTGTTTTGTGTCATTGGATGAACATTTAGGTCATTTTCGTCCTCCCTACACTTAATGTAGTCCAATTAGGGTTTTTAACCAATCTTGTGCATCCATTTGGTGTTTTTGTGTCATTGGATGAACATTTAGATCATTTTCGTCCTCCCTAGGCTAATTCTAGTCCAATTAGGGTTTTTAACCAATCTTGTGCATCCAATAGGTGTGTTTGTGTCATTGGATGAACTTTATGTCATTCTCGACCTCCCTACACTTAATCTTGTCCAATTAGGCTTTCTAACCAATCTTGTGCATCCAATAGGTGTTTTTGTGTCATTGGATGAACAATTAGGTCATTTTCGTCCTCTCTAGGCTAATTTTAGTCCAATTAGGGTTTTTAACCAATCTTGTGCATCCAATAGGTGTTTTGTGTCGTTGGATGAATATTTAGGTCATTTTCGTCCTCCCTACACTTAATCTTATCCAATTAGGGTTTTTAACCAATCTTGTGCATCCAATAGGTGTTTTGTGTCATTGGATCAACATTTAGGTCATTTTCGTCCTCCCTACACTTAATGTAGTCCAATTAGGCTTTTTAACCAATCTTGTGCATCTATTAGGTTTTTTTGTGTCATTGGATGAACATTTAGGTCATTTTCGAACTCCCTAGGCTAATTCTTGTCCAATTAGGGTTTTTAACCAATCTTGTGCATCCAATAGGTGTGTTTGTGTCATTGGATGAACTTTATGTCATTCTCGACCTCCCTACACTTAATCTTGTCCAATTAGGCTTTCTAACCAATCTTGTGCATCCAATAGGTGTTTTTGTGTCATTGGATGAACAATTAGGTCATTTTCGTCCTCCCTAGGCTAATTCTAGTCCAATTAGGGTTTTGAACTAATCTTGTGCTTCCAATAGGTGTTTTGTGTCATTGGATGAACATTTAGGTCATTTTTGTCCTCCCTACACTTAATGTCATCCAATTAGGGTTTTTAACCAATCATGTGCATCCATTAGGTGTTTTTGTGTCATTGGATGAACATTTGGATCATTTTCGTCCTCCCTACGCTAATTCCTGTCCAATTAGGGTTTTTAACCAATCTTGTGCATCCAATAGGTGTCTTTGTGTCATTGGATGAACTTTATGTCATTCTCGACCTCCCTACACTTAATCTTGTCCAATTAGGCTTTCTAACCAATCTTGTGCATCCAATAGGTGTTTTTGTGTCATTGGATGAACAATTAGGTCATTTTCGTCCTCCCTAGGCTAATTTTAGTCCAATTAGGGTTTTTAACCAATCTTGTGCATCCAGTAGGTGTGTTTGTGTCATTGGATGAACATTGAGGTCATTTTCGTCCTCCCTACACTTAATGTAGTCCAATTAGGGTTTTTAACCAATCTTGTGCATCTATTAGGTTTTTTTGTGTCATTGGATGAACATTTAGGTCATTTTCGAACTCCCTAGGCTAATTCTTGTCCAATTAGGGTTTTTAACCAATCTTGTGCATCCATTAGGTGTTTTTGTGTCATTGGATGAACATTTAGGTCATTTTCGTCCTCCCTACACTTAATGTAGTCCAATTAGGGTTTTTAACCAATCTTGTGCATCCATTTGGTGTTTTTGTGTCATTGGATGAACATTTAGATCATTTTCGTCCTCCCTAGGCTAATTCTAGTCCAATTAGGGTTTTTAACCAATCTTGTGCATCCAATAGGTGTGTTTGTGTCATTGGATGAACTTTATGTCATTCTCGACCTCCCTACACTTAATCTTGTCCAATTAGGTTTTCTAACCAATCTTGTGCATCCAATAGGTGTTTTTGTGTCATTGGATGAACAATTAGGTCATTTTCGTCCTCCATAGGCTAATTTAGTGCAATAAGGGTTTTCAACCAATCTTGTGCATCCAATAGGTGTTTTGTGTCGTTGGATGAATATTTAGGTCATTTTCGTCCTCCCTACACTTAATCTTATCCAATTAGGGTGTTTAACCAATCTTGTGCATCCAATAGGTGTTCTGTGTCATTGGATGAACATTTAGGTCATTTTCGTCCTCCCTAGGCTAATTTTAGTCCAATTAGGGTTTTTCACCAATGTTGTGCATCCAATAGGTGTTTTGTGTCGTTGGATGAATATTTAGGTCATTTTCGTCCTCCCTAGGCTAATTCTTGTCCAATTAGGGTTTTTAACCACACTTGTGCATCCATTAGGTGTTTTTGTGTCATTGGATGAACATTTAGGTCATTTTCGTCCTCCCTAGGCAAATTCTTGTCCAATTAGGGTTTTTAACCAATCTTGTGCATCCAATAGGTGTTTTGTGTCATTGGATGAACATTTAGGTCATTTTCGTCCTCCCTACATTTAATCTTGTCCAATTAGGGTTTTTAATCAATCTTGTGCATCCATTAGAGGTTTTTGTGTCATTGGATAAATATTTAGGTCAATTTCGAACTCCCTAGGCTAATTCTTGTCCAATTAGGGGTTTTAACCAATCTTGTGCATCCGTTAGGTGTTTTGTGTCATTGGATGAACATTTAGGTCATTTTCGTCCTCCCTAGGCTAATTCTAGTCCAATTAGGGTTTTTAACTAATCTTGTGCTTCCAATAGGTGTTTTGTGTCATTGGATGAACATTTAGGTCATTTTCGTCCTCCCTACACTTAATGTCATCCAATTAGGGTTTTTAACTAATCATGTGCATCCATTAGGTGTTTTTGTGTCATTGGATGAACATTTAGATCATTTTCGTCCTCCCTACGGTAATTCTTGTCCAATTAGGGTTTTTAACCAATCTTGTGCATCCAATAGGTGTGTTTGTGTCATTGGATGAACTATATGTCATTCTCGACCTCCCTACACCTAATCTTGTCCAATTAGGCTTTCTAACCAATCTTGTGCATCCAATAGGTGTTTTTGTGTCATTGGATGAACAATTAGGTCATTTTCGTCCTCCCTAGGCTAATTTTAGTCCAATTAGGGTTTTTAACCAATCTTGTGCATCCAATAGGTGTTTTGTGTCATTGGATGAACATTTAGGTCATTTTCGTTCTCCCTACACTTAATGTCATCCAATTAGGGTTTTTAACCAATCATGTGCATCCATTAGGTGTTTTTGTGTCATTGGATGAACATTTAGATCATTTTCGTCCTCCCTACGCTAATTCTTGTCCAATTAGGGTTTTTAACCAATCTTGTGCATCCAATAGGTGTGTTTGTGTCATTGGATGAACTATATGTCATTCTCGACCTCCCTACACCTAATCTTGTCCAATTAGGCTTTCTAACCAATCTTCTGCATCCAATAGGTGTTTTTGTGTCATTGGATGAACAATTAGGTCATTTTCGTCCTCCCTAGGCTAATTTTAGTCCAATTAGGGTTTTTAACCAATCTTGTGCATCCAATAGGTGTGTTTGTGTCATTGGATGAACATTTAGGTCATTTTCGTCCTCCCTACACTTAATGTAGTCCAATTAGGCTTTTTAACCAATCTTGTGCATCTATTAGGTTTTTTTGTGTCATTGGATGAACATTTAGGTCATTTTCGAACTCCCTAGGCTAATTCTTGTCCAATTAGGGTTTTTAACCAATCTTGTGCATCCATTAGGTGTTTTTGTGTCATTGGATGAACATTTAGGTCATTTTCGTCCTCCCTAGGCTAATTCTTGTCCAATTAGGGTTTCTAACCAATCTTGTGCATCCAATAGGTGTTTTGTGTCATTGGATGAACATTTAGGTCATTTTCGTCCTCCCTAAACTTAATCTTGTCCAATTAGGGTTTCTAACCAATCATGTGCATCCAATAGGTTTTTTTGTGTCATTGGATGAACAATTAGGTCATTTTCGTCCTCCCTAGGCTAATTCTTGTCCAATTAGGGTTTTTAAGCAATCTTGTGCATCCAATAGGTGTTTTTGTGTCATTGGATGAACATTTACGTCATTTTCTTCCAACCTAGGCTAATTCTTGTCCAATTAGGGTTTTTAACCAATCTTGTGCATCCAATAGGTGTTTTTGTGTCATTGGATGAATATTTATGTCATTTTCGTCCTCCTTACACTTAATCTTGTCCAATTAGGGTTTTTAACCAATCTTATGCATCCAATAGGTGTTTTGTGTCATTGGATGAACATTTAGGTCAATTTCGTCCTCCCTAAACTTAATCTTGTCCAATTAGGGTTTCTAACCAATCATGTGCATCCAATAGGTTTTTTTGTGTCATTGGATGAACAATTAGGTCATTTTCGTCCTCCCTAGGCTTATTCTTGTCCAATTAGGGTTTTTAAGCAATCTTGTGCATCCAATAGGTGTTTTGTGTCATTGGATGAACATTTAGGTCATTTTCGTCCTCCCTAGGCTAATTCTTGTCCAATTAGGGTTTTTAACCAATCTTGTGCATCCAATAGGTGTTTTTGTGTCATTGGATGAATATTTATGTCATTTTCGTCCTCCTTACACTTAATCTTGTCCAATTAGGGTTTTTAACCAATCTTGTGCATCCAATAGGTGTTTTGTGTCATTGGATGAATATTTAGGTCATTTTCGTTCTCCCTAAACTTAATCTTGTCCAATAAGGGTTTCTAACCAATATTGTGCATCCAATAGGTGTTTTGTGTCATTGGATGAATATTTAGGTCATTTTCGTCCTCCCTAAACTTAATCTTGTCCAATAAGGGTTTCTAACCAATATTGTGCATCCAATAGGTGTTTTTGTATCATTGGATGAACAATTAGGTCATTTTCGTCCTCCCTAGGCTATTTCTTGTCTAATTAGGGTTTTTAACCAATCTTGTGCATCCAATAGGTGTTTTGTGTCATTGGATGAACATTTAGGTCATTTTCGTCCTCCCTAAACTTAATCTTGTCCAATTAGGGTTATTAACCAATCTTGTGCATCCAATAGGTGTTTTGTGTCATTGGATGAACATTTAGGTCATTTTCGTCCTCCCTAGGCTAATTCTTGTCCAATTAGGGTTTTTAACCAATCTTGTGCATCCAATAGGTGTTTTTGTGTCATTGGATGAATATTTATGTCATTTTCGTCCTCCTTACACTTAATCTTGTCCAATTAGGGTTTTTAACCAATCTTGTGGATCCAATAGGTGTTTTGTGTCATTGGATGAACATTTAGGTCATTTTCGTCCTCCCTAGGCTAATTCTTGTCCAATTAGGGTTTTTAACCAATCTTGTGCATCCAATAGGTGTTTTTGTGTCATTGGATGAACAATTAGGTCATTTTCGTCCTCCATAGGCTAATTTAGTGCAATAAGGGTTTTCAACCAATCTTGTGCATCCAATAGGTGTTTTGTGTCGTTGGATGAATATTTAGGTCATTTTCGTCCTCCCTAGGCTAATTCTTGTCCAATTAGGGTTTTTAACCACACTTGTGCATCCATTAGGTGTTTTTGTGTCATTGGATGAACATTTAGGTCATTTTCGTCCTCCCTAGGAAAATTCTTGTCCAATTAGGGTTTTTAACCAATCTTGTGCATCCAATAGGTGTTTTGTGTCATTGGATGAACATTTAGGTCATTTTCGTCCTCCCTAGGCTAATTCTTGTCCAATTAGGGTTTTTAACCAATCTTGTGCATCCAATAGGTGTTTTTGTGTCATTGGATGAACATTTTAGGTCATTTTCGTCCTCCCTAAACTTAATCTTGTCCAATTAGGGTTTCTAACCAATATTGTGCATCCAATAGGTGTTTTTGTATCATTGGATGAATAATTAGGTCATTTTCGTCCTCCCTAGGCTAATTCTTGTCCAAATAGGGTTTTTAACCAATCTTGTAAATCCAATAGATGTTTTGTGTCAATGGATGAAAATTTAGGTCATTTTCATTCTCCCTAGGCTTATTCTTGTCCAATTAGGGTTTTTCACCAATCTTGTGCATCCAATAGGTGTTTTTGTGTCATTGGATGAACATTTAGGTCATTTTCGTCCTCCCTAGGCTAATTCTTGTCCAATTAGGGTTTTTAACCAATCTTATGCATCCAATAGGTGTTTTGTGTCATTGGATGAACATTTAGGTCATTTTCGTCCTCCCTACACTTAATGTAGTCCAATTAGGGTTTTTAACCAATCTTGTGCATCCAATAGGTGTTTTGTGTCATTGGATGAACATTTAGGTCATTTTCGTCCTCCCTAGGCTTATTCTTGTCCAATTAGGGTTTTCAACAAATCTTTTGCATCCAATAGTTGTGTTTGTGTCAATGGATGAACAATTAGGTCATTTTCGACCTCCCTAGGCTTATTCTTGTCCAATTAGGGTTGCTAACCAATCTTGTGCATCCAATAGGTGTGTTTGTGTCATTGGATGAACAATTAGGTCATTTTTGTCCTCCCCAGGCTAATTCTAGTCCAATTAGGGTTTTTAACTAATCTTGTGCTTCCAATAGGTGTTTTGTGTCATTGGATGAACATTTAGGTCATTTTCGTACTCCCTACACTTAATGTCATCCAATTAGGGTTTTTAACCAATCATGTGCATCCATTAGGTGTTTTTGTGTCATTGGATGAACGTTTAGATCATTTTCGTCCTCCCTAGGCTAATTCTAGTCCAATTAGGGTTTTTAACCAATCTTGTGCATCCAATAGGTGTGTTTGTGTCATTGGATGAACTTTATGTCATTCTCGACCTCCCTACACTTAATCTTGTCCAATTAGGCTTTCTAACCAATCTTGTGCATCCAATAGGTGTTTTTGTGTCATTGGATGAACAATTAGGTCATTTTCGTCCTCCATAGGCTAATTTAGTGCAATAAGGGTTTTCAACCAATCTTGTGCATCCAATAGGTGTTTTGTGTCGTTGGATGAATATTTAGCTCATTTTCGTCCTCCATACACTTAATCTTATCCAATTAGGGTTTTTAACAAATCTTGTGCATCCAATAGGTGTTCTGTGTCATTGGATGAACATTTAGGTCATTTCGTCCTCCCTAGGCTAATTTTAGTCCAATTAGGGTTTTTCACCAATGTTGTGCATCCAATAGGTGTTTTGTGTCGTTTGATGAATGTTTAGGTCATTTTCGTCCTCCCTAGGCTAATTCTTGTCCAATTAGGGTTTTTAACCACACTTGTGCATCCATTAGGTGTTTTTGTGTCATTGGATGAACATTTAGGTCATTTTCGTCCTCCCTAGGCAAATTCTTGTCCAATTAGGGTTTTTAACCAATCTTGTGCATCCAATAGGTGTTTTGTGTCATTGGATGAACATTTAGGTCATTTTCGTCCTCCCTACATTTAATCTTGTCCAATTAGGGTTTTTAATCAATCTTGTGCATCCATTAGAGGTTTTTGTGTCATTGGATAAATATTTAGGTCAATTTCGAACTCCCTAGGCTAATTCTTGTCCAATTAGGGGTTTTAACCAATCTTGTGCATCCGTTAGGTGTTTTGTGTCATTGGATGAACATTTAGGTCATTTTCGTCCTCCCTAGGCTAATTCTAGTCCAATTAGGGTTTTTAACTAATCTTGTGCTTCCAATAGGTGTTTTGTGTCATTGGATGAACATTTAGGTCATTTTCGTCCTCCCTACACTTAATGTCATCCAATTAGGGTTTTTAACCAATCATGTGCATCCATTAGGTGTTTTTGTGTCATTGGATGAACATTTAGATCATTTTCGTCCTCCCTACGCTAATTCTTGTCCAATTAGGGTTTTTAACCAATCTTGTGCATCCAATAGGTGTGTTTGTGTCATTGGATGAACTTTATGTCATTGTCGACCTCCCTACACTTAATCTTGTCCAAATAGGCTTTCTAACCAATCTTGTGCATCCAATAGGTGTTTTTGTGTCATTGGATGAACAATTAGGTCATTTTTGTCCTCCCCAGGCTAATTCTAGTCCAATTAGGGTTTTTAACTAATCTTGTGCTTCCAATAGGTGTTTTGTGTCATTGGATGAACATTTAGGTCATTTTCGTACTCCCTACACTTAATGTCATCCAATTAGGGTTTTTAACCAATCATGTGCATCCATTAGGTGTTTTTGTGTCATTGGATGAACATTTAGATCATTTTCGTCCTCCCTACGCTAATTCTTGTCCAATTAGGGTTTTTAACCAATCTTGTGCATCCAATAGGTGTGTTTGTGTCATTGGATGAACTTTATGTCATTGTCGACCTCCCTACACTTAATCTTGTCCAAATAGGCTTTCTAACCAATCTTGTGCATCCAATAGGTGTTTTTGTGTCATTGGATGAACAATTAGGTCATTTTCGTCCTCCCTAGGCTAATTTTAGTCCAATTAGGGTTTTTAACCAATCTTGTGCATCTATTAGGTTTTTTTGTGTCATTGGATGAACATTTAGGTCATTTTCGAACTCCCTAGGCTAATTCTTGTCCAATTAGGGTTTTTATCCAATCTTGTGCATCCATTAGGTGTTTTTGTGTCATTGGATGAACATTTAGGTCATTTTCGTCCTCCCTAGGCTAACTGTTGTCCAATTAGGGTTTTTAACCAATCTTGTGCATCCAATAGGTGTTTTGTGTCATTGGATGAACATTTAGGTCATTTTCGTCCTCCCTACACTTAATCTTGTCCAATTAGGGGTTTTAACCAGTCTTGTGCATCCGTTAGGTGTTTTGTGTCATTGGATGAACATTTAGGTCATTTTCGTCCTCCCTAAGCTAATTCTTCTCCAATTAGGGTTTTTAACCAATCTTGTGCATCCAATAGGTGTTTTGTGTCATTGGATGAACATTTAGGTCATTTTCGTTCTCCCTACACTTAATGTAGTCCAATTAGGGTTTTTAACCAATCCTGTGCATCCATTAGGTGTTTTTGTGTCATTGGATAAACATTTAGGTCATTTTCGAACTCCCTAGGCTAATTCTTGTCCAATTAGGGGTTTTAACCAATCTTGTGCATCCATTAGGTGTTTTTGTGTCATTGGATGAACATTTAGGTCATTTTCGTCCTCCCTAGGCTAATTCTTGTCCAATTAGGGTTTTTTACCAATCTTGTGCATCCAATAGGTATTTTGTGTCATTGGATGAACATTTAGGTCATTTTCGTCCTCCCTACACTTAATGTAGTCCAATTAGGATTTTAAACCAATCTTGTGCATCCATTTGGTGTTTTTGTGTCATTGGTTGAACATTTAGATCATTTTCGTCCTCCCTAGGCTAATTCTAGTCCAATTAGGGTTTTTAACAAATCTTGTGCATCCAATAGGTGTGTTTGTGTCATTGGATGAACTTTATGTGATTCTCGACCTCCCTACACTTAACCTTGTCCAATTAGGCTTTCTAACCAATCTTGTGCATCCAATAGGTGTTTTTGTGTCATTGGATGAACAATTAGGTCATTTTCGTCCTCCCTAGGCTAATTTTAGTCCAATTAGGGTTTTTAACCAATCTTGTGCATCCAATAGGTGTTTTGTGTCGTTGGATGAATATTTAGGTCATTTTCGTCCTCCCTACACTTAATCTTATCCAATTAGGGTTTTTAACCAATCTTGTGCATCCAATAGGTGTTTTGTGTCATTGGATCAACATTTAGGTCATTTTCGTCCTCCCTACACTTAATGTAGTCCAATTAGGCTTTTTAACCAATCTTGTGCATCTATTAGGTTTTTTTGTGTCATTGGATGAACATTTAGGTCATTTTCGAACTCCCTAGGCTAATTCTTGTCCAATTAGGGTTTTTAACCAATCTTGTGCATCCAATAGGTGTGTTTGTGTCATTGGATGAACTTTATGTCATTCTCGACCTCCCTACACTTAATCTTGTCCAATTAGGGTTTCTAACCAATCTTGTGCATCCAATAGGTGTTTTGTGTCATTGGATGAACATTTAGGTCATTTTCGTCCTCCCTACACTTAATCTTGTCCAATTAGGGTTTTTAACCAATCTTGTTCATTCAATAGGTGTGTTGTGTCATTGGATGAATATTTAGGTCATTTTCGTCCACCCTAAACTTTATCTTATCCAATTACGGTTTTTAACCAATCTTGTGCATCCAATAGGTGTTTTGTGTCATTGGATGAACATTTAGGTCATTTTCGTCCTCCCTAAACTTAATCTTGTTCAATTAGGGTTTCTAACCAATCTTGTGCATCCGATAGGTGTTTTTGTGTCATTGGATGAACAATTAGGTCATTTTCGTCCTCTCTATGATAATTCTTGTCCAATTAGGGTTTTTAACCAATCTTGTGCATCCAATAGGTGTTTTGTGTCATTGGATGAACATTTAGGTCATTTTCGTCCTCCTTAGGCTAATTCTTATCCAATTAGGGTTTTTAACCAATCTTGTGCATCCAATAGGTGTTTTGTGTCATTGGATGAACATTTAGGTCATTTTCGTCCTCCTTAGGCTAATTCTTATCCAATTAGGGTTTTTAACCAATCTTGTGCATCCAATAGGTGTTTTGTGTCATTGGATGAACATTTAGGTCATTTTCGTCCTCCCTAAACTTAATCTTGTTCAATTAGGGTTTCTAACCAATCTTGTGCATCCGATAGGTGTTTTTGTGTCATTGGATGAACAATTAGGTCATTTTCGTTCTGTCTAGGCTAATTCTTGTCCAATTAGGGTTTTTAACCAATCTTGTGCATCCAATAGGTGTTTTGTGTCATTGGATGAACATTTAGGTCATTTTCGTCCTCCTTAGGCTAATTCTTATCCAATTAGGGTTTTTAACCAATCTTGTGCATCCAATAGGTGTTTTGTGTCATTGGATGAACATTTAGGTCATTTTCGTCCTCCCTACACTTAATCTTGTTCAATTAGGGTTTCTAACCAATCCTGTGCATCCGATAGGTGTTTTTGTGTCATTGGATGAACAATTAGGTCATTTTCGTCCTCCCTATGATAATTCTTGTCCAATTAGGGTTTTTAACCAATCTTGTGCATCCAATAGGTGTTTTGTGTCATTGGATGAACATTTAGGTCATTTTCGTCCTCCTTAGGCTAATTCTTATCCAATTAGGGTTTTTAACCAATCTTGTGCATCCAATAGGTGTTTTGTGTCATTGGATGAACATTTAGGTCATTTTCGTCCTCCTTAGGCTAATTCTTATCCAATTACGGTTTTTAACCAATCTTGTGCATCCAATAGGTGTTTTGTGTCATTGGATGAACATTTAGGTCATTTTCGTCCTCCCTACACTTAATCTTGTTCAATTAGGGTTTGTGACCAATCTTGTGCATCCGACAGGTGTTTTTGTGTCATTGGATGAACAATTAGGTCATTTTCGTCCTCCCTAGGCTAATTCTTGTCCAATTAGGGTTTTTAACCAATCTTGTGCATCCAATAGGTGTTTTGTGTCATTGGATGAACACTTAGGTCACTTTCGTCCTTCCGTACACTTTATCTTGTCCAATTAGGGTTTCTAACCAATCTTGTGCATCCAATTGGTGTTTTTGTGTCATTGGATGAACAATTAGGTCATTTTCGTCCTCCCTATGATAATTCTTGTCCAATTAGGGTTTTTAACCAATCTTGTGCATCCAATAGGTGTTTTGTGTCATTGGATGAACATTTCGGTCATTTTCGTCCTCCTTAGGCTAATTCTTATCCAATTAGGGTTTTTAACAAATCTTGTGCATCCAATAGGTGTTTTGTGTCATTGGATGAACATTTAGGTCATTTTCGTCCTCCCTACACTTAATCTTGTTCAATTAGGGTTTCAAACCAATCTTGTGCATTCGATAGGTGTTTTTGTGTCATTGGATGAACATTTAGGTCATTTTCGTCCTCCCTACACTTAATCTTGTTCAATTAGGGTTTCTAACCAATCTTGTGCATCTGATAGGTGTTTTTGTGTCATTGGATGAACATTTAGGTCATTTCGCTCTCCCTACACTTTATCTTGTCCAATTAGGGTTTCTAACCAATCTTGTACATCCAATTGGTGTTTTTGTGTCATTGGATGAACAATTAGGTCACTTTCGTCCTCCCTATGCTAATTCTTATCCAATTAGGGTTTTTAACCAATCTTGTGCATCCAATAGGTGTTTTGTGTCATTGGATGAACATTTAGGTCATTTTCGTCCTCCTTAGGCTAATTCTTATCCAATTAGGGTTTTTAACCAATCTTGTGCATCCAATAGGTGTTTTGTGTCATTGGATGAACTTAGGTCATTTTCGTCCTCCCTACACTTTATCTTGTCCAATTAGGGTTTCTGACCAATCTTGTGCATCCAATTGGTGTTTTTGTGTCATTGGATGAACAATTTGGTCATTTTCATCCTCTCTATGATAATTCTTGTCCAATTAGGGTTTTTAACCAATCTTGTGCATCCAATAGGTGTTTTGTGTCATTGGATGAACATTTAGGTCATTTTCGTCCTCCTTAGGCTAATTCTTATCCAATTAGGGTTTTTAACCAATCTTGTGCATCCAATAGGTGTTTTGTGTCATTGGATGAACATTTAGGTCATTTTCGTCCTCCTTAGGCTAATTCTTATCCAATTAGGGTTTTTAACCAATCTTGTGCATCCAATAGGTGTTTTGTGTCATTGGATGAACATTTAGGTCATTTTCGTCCTCCCTATACTTAATCTTGTCCAATTAGGGTTTTTAACCAATCTTGTGCATCCAATAGGTGTTTTGTGTCATTGGATGAACATTTAGGTCATTTTCGTCCTCCCTAGGCTAATTCTTGTCCAATTAGGGTTTTTAACCAATCTTGTGCATCCAATAGGTTTTTTGTGTCATTGGATGAACATTTAGGTCATTTTCGTCCTCCCTACACTTAATGTAGTCCAATTAGGGTTTTTAACCAATCTTGTGCATCCATTAGGTGTTTTTGTGTCATTGGATGAACATTTAGGTCATTTTCGTCCTCCCTACACTTAATGTAGTCCAATTAGGGTTTTTAACCAATCTTGTGCATCCATTTGGTGTTTTTGTGTCATTGGATGAACATTTAGATCATTTTCGTCCTCCCTAGGCTAATTCTAGTCCAATTAGGGTTTTTAACCAATCTTGTGCATCCAATAGGTGTGTTTGTGTCATTGGATGAACATTTAGGTCATTTTCGTCCTCCCTACACTTAATGTAGTCCAATTAGGCTTTTTAACCAATCTTGTGCATCTATTAGGTTTTTTTGTGTCATTGGATGAACATTTAGGTCATTTTCGAACTCCCTAGGCTAATTCTTGTCCAATTAGGGTTTTTAACCAATCTTGTGCATCCATTAGGTGTTTTTGTGTCATTGGATGAACATTTAGGTCATTTTCATCCTCCCTAGGCTAATTCTTGTCCAATTAGGGTTTTTAACCAATCTTGTGCATCCAATAGGTGTTTTGTGTCATTGGATGAACATTTAGGTCATTTTCGTCCTCCCTACACATAATCTTGTCCAAGTAGGGGTTTTAACCAATCTTGTGAATCCAATAGGTGTTTTGTGTCATTGGATGAATATTTAGGTCATTTTCGTCCTCCCTACACTTAATCTTGTCCAATTAGGGTTTTTAACCAATCTTGTGCATCCAATAGGTGTTTTATGTCATTGGATGAACAATTAGATCATTTTCGTCCTCCGTAAACTTAATCTTGTCCAATTAGGGTTTCTAACCAGTCTTGTGCATCCATTAGGTGTTTTTGTGTCATTGGATGAACATTGAGGTCATTTTCATCCTCCCTAGTCTTATGCTTGTCCAATTAGGGTTTCTAACCAATCTTGTGCATCCAATAGTTGTGTTTGTGTCAATGGATGAACAATTAGGTCATTTTCGACCTCCCTAGGCTTATTCTTGTCCAATTAGGGTTTCTAACCAATCTTGTGCATCCAATAGGTGTGTTTGTGTCATTGGATGAACAATTAGGTCATTTTTGTCCTCCCCAGGCTAATTCTAGTCCAATTAGGGTTTTTAACTAATCTTGTGCTTCCAATAGGTGTTTTGTGTCATTGGATGAACATTTACGTCATTTTCGTACTCCCTACACTTAATGTCATCCAATTAGGGTTTTTAACCAATCATGTGCATCCATTAGGTGTTTTTGTGTCATTGGATGAACATTTAGATCATTTTCGTCCTCCCTACGCTAATTCTTGTCCAATTAGGGTTTTTAACCAATCTTGTGCATCCAATAGGTGTGTTTGTGTCATTGGATGAACTTTATGTCATTGTCGACCTCCCTACACTTAATCTTGTCCAAATAGGCTTTCTAACCAATCTTGTGCATCCAATAGGTGTTTTTGTGTCATTGGATGAACAATTAGGTCATTTTCGTCCTCCCTAGGCTAATTCTTCTACAATTAGGGTTTTTAACCAATCTTGTGCATGCAATAGGTGTTTTGTGTCATTGGATGAACATTTAGGTCATTTTCGTTCTCCCTACACTTAATGTAGTCCAATTAGGGTTTTTAACCAATCATGTGCATCCATTAGGTGTTTTTGTGTCATTGGATGAACATTTAGATCATTTTCGTCCTCCCTACGCTAATTCTTGTCCAATTAGGGTTTTTAACCAATCTTGTGCATCCAATAGGTGTGTTTGTGTCATTGGATGAACTATATGTCATTCTCGACCTCCCTACACCTAATCTTGTCCAATTAGGCTTTCTAACCAATCTTCTGCATCCAATAGGTGTTTTTGTGTCATTGGATGAACAATTAGGTCATTTTCGTCCTCCCTAGGCTAATTTTAGTCCAATTAGGGTTTTTAACCAATCTTGTGCATCCAATAGGTGTGTTTGTGTCATTGGATGAACATTTAGGTCATTTTCGTCCTCCCTACACTTAATGTAGTCCAATTAGGCTTTTTAACCAATCTTGTGCATCTATTAGGTTTTTTTGTGTCATTGGATGAACATTTAGGTCATTTTCGACCTCCCTAGGCTAATTCTTGTCCAATTAGGGTTTTTAACCAATCTTGTGCATCCATTAGGTGTTTTTGTGTCATTGGATGAACATTTAGGTCATTTTCGTCCTTCCTAGGCTAACTGTTGTCCAATTAGGGTTTTTAACCAATCTTGTGCATCCAATAGGTGTTTTGTGTCATTGGATGAACATTTAGGTCATTTTCGTCCTCCCTACACTTAATCTTGTCCAATTAGGGGTTTTAACCAATCTTGTGCATCCGTTAGGTGTTTTGTGTCATTGGATGAACATTGAGGTCATTTTCGTCCTCCCTAGGCTAATTCTTCTCCAATTAGGGTTTTTAACCAATCTTGTGCATGCAATAGGTGTTTTGTGTCATTGGATGAACATTTAGGTCATTTTCGTTCTCCCTACACATAATGTAGTCCAATTAGGGTTTTTAACCAATCCTGTGCATCCATTAGGTGTTTTTGTGTCATTGGATAATCATTTAGGTCATTTTCGAACTCCCTAGGCTAATTCTTGTCCAATTAGGGGTTTTAACCAATCTTGTGCATCCATTAGGTGTTTTTGTGTCATTGGATGAACATTTAGGTCATTTTCGTCCTCCCTAGGCTAATTCTTGTCCAATTAGGGTTTTTTAACAATCTTGTGCATCCAATAGGTGTTTTGTGTCATTGGATGAACATTTAGGTCATTTTCGTCCTCCCTACACTTAATGTAGTCCAATTAGGGTTTTTAACCAATCTTGTGCATCCATTTGGTGTTTTTGTGTCATTGGATGAACATTTAGATCATTTTCGTCCTCCCTAGGCTAATTCTAGTCCAATTAGGGTTTTTAACCAATCTTGTGCATCCAATAGGTGTGTTTGTGTCATTGGATGAACTTTATGTCATTCTCGACCTCCCTACACTTAATCTTGTCCAATTAGGCTTTCTAACCAATCTTGTGCATCCAATAGGTGTTTTTGTGTCATTGGATGAACAATTAGGTCATTTTCGTCCTCTCTAGGCTAATTTTAGTCCAATTAGGGTTTTTAACCAATCTTGTGCATCCAATAGGTGTTTTGTGTCGTTGGATGAATATTTAGGTCATTTTCGTCCTCCCTACACTTAATCTTATCCAATTAGGGTTTTTAACCAATCTTGTGCATCCATTTGGTGTTTTTGTGTCATTGGATGAACATTTAGATCATTTTCGTCCTCCCTAGGCTAATTCTAGTCCAATTAGGGTTTTTAACCAATCTTGTGCATCCAATAGGTGTGTTTGTGTCATTGGATGAACTTTATGTCATTCTCGACCTCCCTACACTTAATCTTGTCCAATTAGGCTTTCTAACCAATCTTGTGCATCCAATAGGTGTTTTTGTGTCATTGGATGAACAATTAGGTCATTTTCGTCCTCCATAGGCTAATTTAGTGCAATAAGGGTTTTCAACCAATCTTGTGCATCCAATAGGTGTTTTGTGTCGTTGGATGAATATTTAGGTCATTTTCGTCCTCCCTACACTTAATCTTATCCAATTAGGGTGTTTAACCAATCTTGTGCATCCAATAGGTGTTCTGTGTCATTGGATGAACATTTAGGTCATTTTCGTCCTCCCTAGGCTAATTTTAGTCCAATTAGGGTTTTTCACCAATGTTGTGCATCCAATAGGTGTTTTGTGTCGTTGGATGAATATTTAGGTCATTTTCGTCCTCCCTAGGCTAATTCTTGTCCAATTAGGGTTTTTAACCACACTTGTGCATCCATTAGGTGTTTTTGTGTCATTGGATGAACATTTAGGTCATTTTCGTCCTCCCTAGGAAAATTCTTGTCCAATTAGGGTTTTTAACCAATCTTGTGCATCCAATAGGTGTTTTGTGTCATTGGATGAACATTTAGGTCATTTTCGTCCTCCCTAGGCTAATTCTTGTCCAATTAGGGTTTTTAACCAATCTTGTGCATCCAATAGGTGTTTTATGTCATTGGATGAATATTTAGGTCATTTTCGTCCTCCCTACACTTAATCTTATCCAATTACGGTTTTTAACCAATCTTGTGCATCCAATAGGCGTTTTGTGTCATTGGATGAACATTTAGGTCATTTTTGTCCTCCCTGCACTTTATCTTGTCCAATTAGGGTTTTTAACCAATCTTGTGCATCCAATAGGTGTTTTTGTGCCATTGGATGAACAATTAGGTCATTTTCGTCCTCCCTAGGCTAATTCTTTTCCAATTAGTGTTTTTAACCAATCTTGTGCATCCAATAGGTGTTTTGTGTCATTGGATGAATATTTAGGTCATTTTCGTCCTCCCTACACTTAATCTTGTCCAATTAGGGTTTTTAACCAATCTTGTGCATCCAATAGGTGTTTTGTGTCATTGGATGAACAATTAGATCATTTTCGTCCTCCGTAAACTTAATCTTGCCCAATTAGGGTTTCTAACCAGTCTTGTGCATCCATTAGGTGTTTTTGTGTCATTGGATGAACATTGAGGTCATTTTCATCCTCCCTAGTCTTATGGTTGCCCAATTAGGGTTTCTAACCAATCTTGTGCATCCAATAGTTGTGTTTGTGTCAATGGATGAACAATTAGGTCATTTTCGACCTCCCTAGGCTTATTCTTGTCCAATTCGGGTTTCTAACCAATCTTGTGTATCCAATAGGTGTGTTTGTGTCATTGGATGAACAATTAGGTCATTTTCGTCCTCCCTAGGCTAATTCTAGTCCAATTAGGGTTTTGAACTAATCTTGTGCTTCCAATAGGTGTTTTGTGTCATTGGATGAACATTTAGGTCATTTTTGTCCTCCCTACACTTAATGTCATCCAATTAGGGTTTTTAACCAATCATGTGCATCCATTAGGTGTTTTTGTGTCATTGGATGAACATTTGGATCATTTTCGTCCTCCCTACGCTAATTCCTGTCCAATTAGGGTTTTTAACCAATCTTGTGCATCCAATAGGTGTCTTTGTGTCATTGGATGAACTTTATGTCATTCTCGACCTCCCTACACTTAATCTTGTCCAATTAGGCTTTCTAACCAATCTTGTGCATCCAATAGGTGTTTTTGTGTCATTGGATGAACAATTAGGTCATTTTCGTCCTCCCTAGGCTAATTTTAGTCCAATTAGGGTTTTTAACCAATCTTGTGCATCCAGTAGGTGTGTTTGTGTCATTGGATGAACATTGAGGTCATTTTCGTCCTCCCTACACTTAATGTAGTCCAATTAGGGTTTTTAACCAATCTTGTGCATCTATTAGGTTTTTTTGTGTCATTGGATGAACATTTAGGTCATTTTCGAACTCCCTAGGCTAATTCTTGTCCAATTAGGGTTTTTAACCAATCTTGTGCATCCATTAGGTGTTTTTGTGTCATTGGATGAACATTTAGGTCATTTTCGTCCTCCCTACACTTAATCTTGTCGAATTAGGGGTTTTAACCAATCTTGTGCATCCGTTAGGTGTTTTTTGTCATTGGATGAACATTTAGGTCATTTTCGTCCTCCCTAGGCTAATTCTTCTCCAATTAGGGTTTTTTACGAATCTTGTGCATGCAATAGGTGTTTTGTGTCATTGGATGAACATTTAGGTCATTTTCGTTCTCCCTACACATAATGTAGTCCAATTAGGGTTTTTAACCAATCCTGTGCATCCATTAGGTGTTTTTGTGTCATTGGATAATCATTTAGGTCATTTTCGAACTCCCTAGGCTAATTCTTGTCCAATTAGGGGTTTTAACCAATCTTGTGCATCCATTAGGTGTTTTTGTGTCATTGGATGAACAATTAGGTCATTTTCGTCCTCCATAGGCTAATTTAGTGCAATAAGGGTTTTCAACCAATCTTGTGCATCCAATAGGTGTTTTGTGTCAATGGATGAATATTTAGGTCATTTTCGTCCTCCCTACACTTAATTTATCCAATTAGGGTTTTTAACCAATCTTGTGCATCCAATAGGTGTTCTGTGTCATTGGATGAACATTTAGGTCATTTTCGTCCTCCCTAGGCTAATTTTAGTCCAATTAGGGTTTTTAACCAATCTTGTGCATCCAATAGGTGTTTTGTGTCGTTGGATGAATATTTAGGTCATTTTCGTCCTCCTTAGGCTAATTCTTGTCCAATTAGGGTTTTTAACCAATCATGTGCATCCATTAGGTGTTTTTGTGTCATTGGATGAACGTTTAGATCATTTTCGTCCTCCCTAGGCTAATTCTAGTCCAATTAGGGTTTTTAACCAATCTTGTGCATCCAATAGGTGTGTTTGTGTCATTGGATGAACTTTATGTCATTCTCGACCTCCCTACACTTAATCTTGTCCAATTAGGTTTTCTAACCAATCTTGTGCATCCAATAGGTGTTTTTGTGTCATTGGATGAACAATTAGGTCATTTTCGTCCTCCCTAGGCTAATTTTAGTCCAATTAGGGTTTTTAACCAATCTTGTGCATCCAATAGGTGTGTTTGTGTCATTGGATGAACATTTAGGTCATTTTCGTCCTCCCTACACTTAATGTAGTCCAATTAGGCTTTTTAACCAATCTTGTGCATCTATTAGGTTTTTTTGTGTCATTGGATGAACATTTAGGTCATTTTCGAACTCCCTAGGCTAATTCTTGTCCAATTAGGGTTTTTAACCAATCTTGTGCATCCATTAGGTGTTTTTGTGTCATTGGATGAACATTTAGGTCATTTTCGTCCT
>JBBPBS010000359.1:0-16574 GCA_037974835.1 Cicer judaicum
TTTGGAAAGAGAAGACATAAAGATAATCACGTGGAGAGAAACGAAGAGTGAGACAAAGAACAAACCAAAAATTTGATAGACACTTTAAGACATGTGAAACGTTTTAAAGGCTCGAGACAATTAGTGGAAAAACACGAATAATATGATCGAGAAGCAGATAATAAAATATTTTTAAAGAAAGGAAAAAGTGAACAAAAAATAAAATTAAAGTTAAAAATTAGAAGAAAAGAAAGAAAAACGACGAATGTAGAAGGAAAGCAAGAGTACAAAAAGAAAATAGACGAGAACAAAAACGATAGAAATAGAGGATATAACAGAGAAAGAATCATTCAATTCATAATTCATATTACACTTGTAACAAATAAAAATTACATTACCACTGCAATACTTATTATTAAAGGGCTTAAAAAGGGAAATAAAATCCTAAGGTCTTTCTGAGGCTATGTAAACCATATTCATTAATTTATATTACATATTAGGTTTAAGTCACCAATTCCTAATGTATAAATTCGCATCTTCTTTAGTAAGTGTGTTCTTTCTTTGGATTTTCATTTGATGTAGTGATGGAGAAGTTTTCATATTCAAGAGCCTTCCTTTTGACTCATCAGATGTAGCTAAAGAAACATATGTAATTTAGTTTTCTCTTTTCTTTAATTGTCTTTGACTTTTCTGATGGAACTTTATCTGAATATTGAATTGTACATATAATCTTCCAAAGATAATATTTGATAGGATTGTAGATTCTTCTACCCTTCTTTGTTATTACTTTCAGATTTCCATTCAATACAAATGATTCAGAGAAAATGAGGCATAAGCCTTTCAATGTTCTTTTTTCTTACTTCCTCTTTGTACTTAAGGTACTTAGTGATAGAAGGAGACATTGGCACCCATGGTTTGTGCATATGAACCTTTAATTGCATTTTTGTGAATCTCCTTGTATAATCCATCTTGTTGACCGTAGTTCACAGATATAACAATTTTAATATTTTTGAGATTGTCAACACTAAAGTTGAGTAGTTCATGCATGTATAGTCTTTCCTTATACAATGTAAGAAGATAATCATTTAGGAAGATGAAGACTAAATAATGAACGAAATACTTAACTGATTTTTCCTAGAGGATTTCAGATTTAAATCCTTGTTGGATGGAAAAGGATTTGGGTTGAGAGATAAGGGTTTTTAACAAACAATGACGATTTTTGAAAAACACTTGAAAAAGAGGAGTTTAAATAAGCATAAAATAGAAATAAATCAAAACTAATGTTTTAAAGAAAGATGGGAAAAGAACAATTTTCATAAAGAACACAATCGACACAACCAAAATACAAGACAACACAAACCAAGATAAAAGATACTCAACGACATTAAGTAGAGACTATACAAACACATGATAAGTTAGAAAAGAAAACACAAACACGTAAAACAGAGAAAAGCTATTTCCTAGACACACAGGGAAATGGATAAGATAAACAAGCACAAACATATCAGTTAAGGGAGGATGATATCTCTGTTGAAGTATTCTCTTTTTATTTTGATGTTACATGCCAATTACATTAAGGAGCGAACACTCGAAGTTACACATGGTTAATGTTGATACACAGTGATCTGAAAGTGCAAAATTACTTCTTCTTGGAAGTTGGAGCGCAACAGGAAGCACCATAGACACATTGCGTTAATCATTGCACCACAGTGCACATCTTGCAACAACTCACTAGCTCTAAGCGCAACATGAGATAGTCTCAATGCATTGCGCAACGTGCTGCGCTACAATTGATTTTTGGTGCAGTGCATTGTGCAACTTGCTGCGCCACAATAAATTTTGGTGTAGCACATTGCACTCAAACCCAACGCAATCCGTTGGTACTCGTTCCCAAACCATTACTTAGTCAAAAAATAGAATTTTGTCATGTTCCAATTTTAGGATGCAACGTAGGAGGAAACTACACCTCATAGGGGACATAGTACAACATTTATGTGTAATTTTCTTCTTTCTATAAATGAAGGAACACAAGTAGAAGAACTAAAAACATTTGAGGTATAAATGGCCAAATTTCTCGAAAAAGGAAACCAAAATAATTTGGAAAGAGAAGACATAAAGATAATCACGTGGAGAGAAACGAAGAGTGAGACAAAGAACAAACCAAAAATTTGATAGACACTTTAAGACATGTGAAACGTTTTAAAGGCTCGAGACAATTAGTGGAAAAACACGAATAATATGATCGAGAAGCAGATAATAAAATATTTTTAAAGAAAGGAAAAAGTGAACAAAAAATAAAATTAAAGTTAAAAATTAGAAGAAAAGAAAGAAAAACGACGAATGTAGAAGGAAAGCAAGAGTACAAAAAGAAAATAGACGAGAACAAAAACGATAGAAATAGAGGATATAACAGAGAAAGAATCATTCAATTCATAATTCATATTACACTTGTAACAAATAAAAATTACATTACCACTGCAATACTTATTATTAAAGGGCTTAAAAAGGGAAATAAAATCCTAAGGTCTTTCTGAGGCTATGTAAACCATATTCATTAATTTATATTACATATTAGGTTTAAGTCACCAATTCCTAATGTATAAATTCACATCTTCTTTAGTAAGTGTGTTCTTTCTTTGGATTTTCATTTGATGTAGTGATGGAGAAGTTTTCATATTCAAGAGCCTTCCTTTTGACTCATCAGATGTAGCTAAAGAAACATATGTAATTTAGTTTTCTCTTTTCTTTAATTGTCTTTGACTTTTCTGATGGAACTTTATCTGAATATTGAATTGTACATATAATCTTCCAAAGATAATATTTGATAGGATTGTAGATTCTTCTACCCTTCTTTGTTATTACTTTCAGATTTCCATTCAATACAAATGATTCAGAGAAAATGAGGCATAAGCCTTTCAATGTTCTTTTTTCTTACTTCCTCTTTGTACTTAAGGTACTTAGTGATAGAAGGAGACATTGGCACCCATGGTTTGTGCATATGAACCTTTAATTGCATTTTTGTGAATCTCCTTGTATAATCCATCTTGTTGACCGTAGTTCACAGATATAACAATTTTAATATTTTTGAGATTGTCAACACTAAAGTTGAGTAGTTCATGCATGTATAGTCTTTCCTTATACAATGTAAGAAGATAATCATTTAGGAAGATGAAGACTAAATAATGAACGAAATACTTAACTGATTTTTCCTAGAGGATTTCAGATTTAAATCCTTGTTGGATGGAAAAGGATTTGGGTTGAGAGATAAGGGTTTTTAACAAACAATGACGATTTTTGAAAAACACTTGAAAAAGAGGAGTTTAAATAAGCATAAAATAGAAATAAATCAAAACTAATGTTTTAAAGAAAGATGGGAAAAGAACAATTTTCATAAAGAACACAATCGACACAACCAAAATACAAGACAACACAAACCAAGATAAAAGATACTCAACGACATTAAGTAGAGACTATACAAACACATGATAAGTTAGAAAAGAAAACACAAACACGTAAAACAGAGAAAAGCTATTTCCTAGACACACAGGGAAATGGATAAGATAAACAAGCACAAACATATCAGTTAAGGGAGGATGATATCTCTGTTGAAGTATTCTCTTTTTATTTTGATGTTACATGCCAATTACATTAAGGAGCGAACACTCGAAGTTACACATGGTTAATGTTGATACACAGTGATCTGAAAGTGCAAAATTACTTCTTCTTGGAAGTTGGAGCGCAACAGGAAGCACCATAGACACATTGCGTTAATCATTGCACCACAGTGCACATCTTGCAACAACTCACTAGCTCTAAGCGCAACATGAGATAGTCTCAATGCATTGCGCAACGTGCTGCGCTACAATTAATTTTTGGTGCAGTGCATTGTGCAACTTGCTGCGCCACAATAAATTTTGGTGTAGCACATTGCACTCAAACCCAACGCAATCCGTTGGTACTCGTTCCCAAACCATTACTTAGTCAAAAAATAGAATTTTGTCATGTTCCAATTTTAGGATGCAACGTAGGAGGAAACTACACCTCATAGGGGACATAGTACAACCTTTATGTGTAATTTTCTTCTTTCTATAAATGAAGGAACACAAGTAGAAGAACTAAAAACATTTGAGGTATAAATGGCCAAATTTCTCGAAAAAGGAAACCAAAATATTTTGGAAAGAGAAGACATAAAGATAATCACGTGGAGAGAAACGAAGAGTGAGACAAAGAACAAACCAAAAATTTGATAGACACTTTAAGACATGTGAAACGCTTTAAAGGCTCGAGACAATTAGTGGAAAAACACGAATAATATGATCGAGAAGCAGATAATAAAATATTTTTAAAGAAAGGAAAAAGTGAACAAAAAATAAAATTAAAGTTAAAAATTAGAAGAAAAGAAAGAAAAACGACGAATGTAGAAGGAAAGCAAGAGTACAAAAAGAAAATAGACGAGAACAAAAACGATAGAAATAGAGGATATAACAGAGAAAGAATCATTCAATTCATAATTCATATTACACTTGTAACAAATAAAAATTACATTACCACTGCAATACTTATTATTAAAGGGCTTAAAAAGGGAAATAAAATCCTAAGGTCTTTCTGAGGCTATGTAAACCATATTCATTAATTTATATTACATATTAGGTTTAAGTCACCAATTCCTAATGTATAAATTCACATCTTCTTTAGTAAGTGTGTTCTTTCTTTGGATTTTCATTTGATGTAGTGATGGAGAAGTTTTCATATTCAAGAGCCTTCCTTTTGACTCATCAGATGTAGCTAAAGAAACATATGTAATTTAGTTTTCTCTTTTCTTTAATTGTCTTTGACTTTTCTGATGGAACTTTATCTGAATATTGAATTGTACATATAATCTTCCAAAGATAATATTTGATAGGATTGTAGATTCTTCTACCCTTCTTTGTTATTACTTTCAGATTTCCATTCAATACAAATGATTCAGAGAAAATGAGGTATAAGCCTTTCAATGTTCTTTTTTCTTACTTCCTCTTTGTACTTAAGGTACTTAGTGATAGAAGGAGACATTGGCACCCATGGTTTGTGCATATGAACCTTTAATTGCATTTTTGTGAATCTCCTTGTATAATCCATCTTGTTGACCGTAGTTCACAGATATAACAATTTTAATATTTTTGAGATTGTCAACACTAAAGTTGAGTAGTTCATGCATGTATAGTCTTTCCTTATACAATGTAAGAAGATAATCATTTAGGAAGATGAAGACTAAATAATGAACGAAATACTTAACTGATTTTTCCTAGAGGGTTTCAGATTTAAATCCTTGTTGGATGGAAAAGGATTTGGGTTGAGAGATAAGGGTTTTTAACAAACAATGACGATTTTTGAAAAACACTTGAAAAAGAGGAGTTTAAATAAGCATAAAATAGAAAGAAATCAAAACTAATGTTTTAAAGAAAGATGGGAAAAGAACAATTTTCATAAAGAACACAATCGACACAACCAAAATACAAGACAACACAAACCAAGATAAAAGATACTCAACGACATTAAGTAGAGACTATACAAACACATGATAAGTTAGAAAAGAAAACACAAACACGTAAAACAGAGAAAAGCTATTTCCTAGACACACAGGGAAATGGATAAGATAAACAAGCACAAACATATCAGGTAAGACAAACAAGTGCACGTAAAATAATGATATAAATTGCAGTGTACCTGACCAATGAGTGACAAAGATGATTTCTCAAATTTGTCCTTACTCTTGTCTTACCAGAGTTTTCAGACTTTTCATTTAGGTGATCTTCTAACTAAATATAAAGTTGTCTTGGTTCTGATCATTCTTTTTTCTGAATTAACATATGCATTACTTTGTTCTAATGTTTTGATCTTGTATATGTGAGTCTTAGATGACGAGTCAAATATGTTATAGACTAGAGACATAGCTCATCTCATGTAATAGACACAAGAATGATTTCAGACCTTGCAGTCAGAAGATTTCCAAATATGCTCTATTTAAGTTCTGATATGTCCATGGTTTTGACCAGATGATCAAATATTTAAACTCATTTGTTATATAAACTTCTCTAGTGGAAGGTTTAGATGATGATTTTCTCTGGGAGAGTGGTGGTCCTTTATTTGTAGTCCAAGCTTCTTTGAGGATAATTCCTACATTAGAGTTATGTTTGCTTCTTTGTAGAGGAGGACGATCCAAAAATTGCTTCAATTTGATCTATCATTTATAAGCATTGTTGGATTTTATCTTGATTTAACCAAGGATGCTAGGGTGTATTCTCAAACCTTTGCTATGATGAAGGACTTCAAATTGTTGTTATTCAACCTTCCCAAATTATGTTGTTTAGTGAAAAGTTGCATTATGATAGCGTTTCAGCAAGTGTATTGAATCGTTGCAAGTAGTAATAAAATGGTAGTACCGAGTGTCGAACTCAAGGATTGCATTTTACTATCGAATTATATTTAATTACTAAAATTGAACAAAAAGTTCCCAAATTTGTTGAAATAATATTTGAAATTAACAACAATAATAAATTAATCCTTTATAATGAGAAAAATGTCAAGGATGAGTTTCACTTCGAATCCAACCTTGTTGTCTAATTTGATCCTATTTACTGAATTCCTTTATTGAATTATTATCGAATTCTCTTTATTATTCTTACCCTAATGTCTTAGTGACATAACCTTTAATTCCAAAGTAACCCTGAATTCCTTAGTAGATTTAAGATTATAATTAAATATTACTGTATAGAAATTCTCCTGTAAACTATTGCTTTGCAACTAATTTAATTGGTTTCATGACATGCATCTATCCCTAGACTACAAATTCATGAATTTCTCATCTCAAGCATTCATAAAGTCCACTTCTGTTTCAAAATACAAATCGTAGAACATTTTAATCTTGATCAAGCAATAAAAAGCATTAAGCACATAAATAAGAAAAATAATTCAATAAACTCATTCAAATAACTAGAAATCAAATTACAAAAATAAGGGTTTCATCTTGTTACACTCATCCCTAACAAATAGGATTTAGTTACTCATGACAAAGATAAAAAAGATAGAGATTGGAGAAGAATTACAAGAAGTATTCATGAATGATTCTTGATAAAACGATCGTCTTTGAGTTTCTATATTAGGGCACAAGTCTCCCTACGTCCCAATAGTCTAAACCATGCCTAAACAGTGAAAAACTACCTTTTTAGGAATGCTAATGCGCGTCGCGCACCCCAGGTGCAGGATTTGCGCTCCGGGCGCGACTGGAGAGTGTTGAAAGGTTGGAAATGCGCCTCTGGTGCAGCTGGCACGCTTGAGGCACACAACTTCTACTGTTTGACATATACAGCATTTTACACCTCTTTAGAGTCTGAATTTGGTTCCGATGTCTGCATTAAAGTTGTAACTATGGATCTTAGCTTTCATTTGCACTTGGTGTGACTCCAATTGGACATCTACAACTCTATATATGGCTGAAATACTCCACATAGGTCATGTTGATTTCTCACCAAAATTCAGCACTGCACTAAAATAAAGTAACAACGCAAAAATCCTAAAAATCTCTACTTAATCAAGAAAATAAGAACATAAATATTTCATTAAATCAAAGAAATAAAATTAACAAAATATATCAAATAAATCCTTAAATTAACTAATGAATAGAAGATAAATAAGACTAAAAACAATAAAAATATATGCATATGATGAAGAGTCATCACATTAACAACCAATTTTTCTAATGGGTTACATACACATATGAACATACATCATATATAATTGAAGTTTTAGTAAACCTATCGCTGTTTGGTTAGTTTCATTGTTGAAATGCATTATAATATTTCCATTATTTTGCTCTAACAATTATATTGTATCAACTAATACTTCTTTCTATTAGAAGACAAATTTCAATATGAATATATTTACTCTTCTCTATGTTTTGTTGAAGCATAAAAGTTTTGTCTATTTTGTCATAGAAGAGTTTCAAGAATCATAACCAGAAAATATAATAAAATTAAGAAAATTTGTATAAAATATTGAAGCAGATTTTTAAGAAGGTGACGTAGATGGTAGTTTGAATATGTTGTTAACAAACTAATCACAGTGTGAATTATTTCTGTAGATAATTTTATCTTAGATGATGTCTCTCATATTAATATGACTTTGAGATGTTAACTCAATTTCAAAGGACAATTCATACTTAGGGTGAGTTGGAGGAAAAGTTTATTGATAGGTAATTTCTAATGTTTCTCCAATGACACTATTTTTAATCTTAGATGATATCTCTCATATTAATTATGATTTTTTTTTTTTAAATCCATTAAACTTATGGTCTAAAACAACAGCAAAACACTATTTTTAATCTGATTTTAATATTGATAAAAGTAATTCATGCACACCATAAACAGTTAAATAGATTAAACATATGAATGTATATAACAAAAAAATATAAATATTTAAATAGTTTTGTTAAAAATATATATATTTAAATAGTATTTTTAAGGATTCATAAAAAATACAATAATATATTTTAGTGCTGATAAAATGAAATATATTATTTTGTATTCAATTTCACTTGTCCATTTTCATCTAAACTTAGGCTTTAGTATATGACATGAAGTGAAGGTTCAAGCTATTCATCAATTATTTTATCATATACTTATTAAACTTGCAATAGTCAATTCTTTTAAGGTTATTCTCTTTCAATTCATTTTTGGTTTCTTCAAATTTTTGTCTTTGTTGATCTAGTTCATTAAATTTTTATTTCTTCAAATTCATGTATTTTCATCAAATTCACATCTTCTCTCTCACTCTGAACAAATTTGCGTGTTTGTTGTCGTATTAATTACTTTACATGCAACCTTTTATAAATAATTAAATAGCGGGTACCAATTAATAGAAAAAGAATGTTGAGTGCCTTTGGTCTTCAACATAAAAATTCATTTAGTTTAGAAGCACAAATGACAAGGATTAATTAAGACTGAAATTTAAATACAATTATGGCAGTAACACAAAATCAAAAGTGTATTTAGAAAGCAAAAGAAAAAGAAGAAAAAAAAGGTAGTAGTGATTGAGCTGGTTAAGAGGTCCCCTGCAAAACTAGATCATTACATTTTGTCTTTGTTTCTTGCATTACTCAATTAAAGTGAGTTTCCTCAATTCCCGTTCTAACAAATTAATATCCTAGTATAGTGGATTTCAATCTTAGTTTTGGTCTACAAAAATGAGTGAAAAAGTTTCAACGAGAATGAATGAAGTTGACATATGCTGTTGTCAAAGGTTAAGGATCATTTTGTCTTGTCATCATAATGGTGGACAACACGAATTCTAATCATATTAATAAGGAAATTTTATACACACACCATATTAGTATGCTTACTTTTTCCATTTCATCATTGCTTTAGTTAATTAAGGAAATTTCATCATAACAATAAAGTAACATTTTAACTATTTAAAGCATATCTATTGTCTTTATCATTATAATATTTTTCGTAGATACCAAAATTTTCTCTCGAATCTATTTTCATCATATTTTTAGGTGGGTGTGAAAATTGGAGACAAAAATGTCTATTTTAGGCATCTGGCCTTTTGATTTTATTAAAATATGAAAACAATAATGGGTAGTTAAGGTGTTGAGACCACACCATGTGAGATTTCATGCGTAACACCTTTGAATTTATATATTTGAACATGTACTATAGTCGACCATTGAATTTTATATAGGTATATAATCTAATTGCATGCGAATTAACCTTGATGAATTATTATCTAATGCTTCTCCACATATGAGTTTCTCCTCCTATTTCAGTACTACTTTTTTAATCCTCTGGTTCTTGTGTGTTTCCGAGTTGAATTTTAGAGAAGTTTTGAAGATGAATGCTTTGAAGACTCAAATTTATATTTAATATTTTTAAAAAAATTCGAAAAACAATATGATGTATGAGAATATTATATGATTATATTCTTTTAACTTTTTAAAAAATATTAAATATTTATATATATATATATATATATATATATATATATATTAGAAGATAGACCTAACCTTCAAAAGTTTTTTCCTCTCTCAAATCTTTCAAAAATCAACTCGGAGTAAAACTTCCTACATATATTGTATGGAAGTGTAGCCAGTAAATTATTATATAAATTAAAGAATCATATAATTAATAATTTAAAATTTTGAATAAATATATAGTATCAAAATTAGTCAAGGTTTAAACCCTAAAGTAAAGACTTTAGACTTAAAAATATTTACTCAACAAAGAATATGTTACATATTTATTTATAATTATTTGTTAGTTCAATTAATAATTAAAATATAATATTTTGAATTGTTGAGTAAAAAAAATATTGAGGTGTATGTTTGTCCATAGTTCAAATCTAAGTTATGTCAATATTGTTTGCTCTTTTACAATTCAACGATATACATGAAAATAATTTCAATAGAAAATTAAAAATTAATTTATCGAACTCTTTAAAATCATAAATGTTGTCAATATTGAATATTATTTTGTCAAGTATTTTATATATGCTAAATAGCATTCGTGGTCTCTTAACTTAATTTCAGTTAATATTTTAGTCATTTATCTTTTTATTTTCTGATTTGGTCCTTTATTTTAATTTTAAGTGACAATTTGATCTTTTATATTTTAAAATGTCAACAATATTATCTTTTTTTTTTTACAAAAAATTATCAAAATTTTCAAACAAAATCCTTCAAATTAATAATCATCTTCCATATAATGTAAATTTCATCAAATGTATAACTCAAATATTCAAATAAACTCATATTTTTATCTGCAACAACATTAAATAAGGAATGAAAATATGAGTTTAATGAAAGATTTAAGTTATGAATATGATAAAATTTGCATTATATTGAAGATGATATATAATTTTATGGGTTTTGTTTGAAAATTTTAATGATTTTTTTTGAACTTTTGTTGACATTTTAAAATATAAAAGATAAATGATCACTTAAAATTAAAATAAAGGACTAAATCAAAATAAAAAAGATAAAAGATTAAATCGCTTATAATTTGACTTAACCCTATAATAGATAACGAGTTGTACTCTTATTGAACATTATGGAGATTTATGGCATCAAATGGTGACTTTTTAAATACTCCTTTTAGCACCAAAGTTTTCCAAAAAATTATAGATATCTTTTGTAGGATATAATTGCCAAAAAAATCTTTCAAAGTTTCTCTTGACCTTCGAGGCAGCCCTTACCCACCATTATTTGTCCATGAAATAGTCATTTATCTTTTTGAGTCCTCTTTCATTAGATATGATTAAGTCCACTCCGAAAATACTATGTTTTTTTTCTTCCTTTTAGAATAGCCACTATAATTAATGGGGAGTACATGAGGTATATCAACCTATTTACAAAAGAAAATTACAAACATTGCAAAAGACGATCAAGGAGCTTGTTCGCAATATTGTTTATAATATTCTTTTCTCCGGCGCAAATTGAGGGAATTTTGTTGTATAAAATATTATTGATCGATATGTTTGATGTCAGTGTGTAATTAGTTAATAGTTATCAAAACTATGATCTTGAGATAAACTGTATTTATTAATAAAATCTTATGCTTATCAAAACAATTAATGTTAAAGTTTTTAACTTTCTTGAATGAATTCACTAGTCATCATCAAATATACACAAATTGGTACAAGCAGATTAAATTTATCTTGACTTTCATCTTCTTCTTGTTTAAATTTAAATTTTGTAGCATACCCATTTACAAATTCCTAACAAGTTTTGCATAAATCCACTTAATACATTACAGCTATTCATTTATGATTTTTGTATATAAACTAATTTATTTATACAAGATATAAATTCATTATTATAACAAGTCCTAAATATTTTTTCTTTGCGACAATCCTTGTCAAAGAGGTTAAGTAATTCACCTTTTGCAGCCCTTTGATTTATTCTTGTTCTATATTTTATGAGATCTATTCTTTAATTTAATTCAATATGTCTTGGAGTCTTAATTGATGTAACCAGTCTTGAGTCGGAATAACGTACATAATCTTAAAAATTCAATTCAATAAATGGACAAGTTATATAGTATTATTGTGATAGCAGTTGAAATCTTCACATATACACTAGATTAGTGTTTGTATGAAGATTCAGAAAGGATGCGAAAAAATTAAAGTATTTCAACTTTATGTTAAAGTGCCCTGGTGAACAATCAATCTTGTACTTCAAAAATAGTGTGACTCTTTTTTTAAAATAAAATAGTAGTATTTATTTTTGGTGAAAGAAAATAGTAGTATTCTTATCGAAACATATTAATTAAATAATTAATATATACACATTTTATATAAAATAATCTCAATCTTGATTGTTGACTTAAACATAACTCTAACTAATCCTTTTGTATATCATTCATGTCACAAGCTATGACTATTAGAAGGCGATTGTTTCATGGATCCTAAACTTATTTTTAGGAATATGAACATGAGAATCTTATACGATTCTATATTTGTGATTTACATACATCTGCGACGTTTTGAATTCAAATTTAAAAAATTATATTCATTTTTTTAATTTTGATAATATTTAATTAAGAATTTAACTTATATATTGTTGCGATAAAGAAATTTTATATTGTCAAATCAATTATATTTGTTAAAGATACTATTGAGTGGGATACATCAACAATATAAAATTTTTGTAGACAATTATGCATCACATGGAGTTCAAAAGAAAAAAAAGTATATAGAAAAGGAAAGAAATACTTAAGTAATATAAAAATGAAATAATATCTTTAATATCGTTAAAAAAGATAACGTTACATGAAAAATAACGTAAGAGCATAGAAAATGATAATTCCCAAAAATATACCCACTGTCGCATCAACTAGTGTTTTGTTAGCTTAGGATTTAACATGGCACATTAACAAAAATTAAACCTGACATGTAGTGGTAGGAAAAATTTATGAAATTTGAAAACTTTGAGACTATTTTAAGATTTAGAAATGGGATCAAAATCATCAATAGTTGAAAATAAAAAAAAAAATAAAAAAAATGGTTGTTAATACCTATTTCATTAATATGTTGATTGAGTGAGATGGGTCATGGATATGAGACCATACATGAAGAAGAGAGAGAATGGGAAAGACAAGTGTTAGTGTTGACAAAAATAGTGGATATTTTGTTAAGATCTTAGAAGAATAATAGTTTTGATATATTAGTAGTCACAGACATTGCAATTTGCAACATGTTAAAATGTAGAGGTGCAATACATTATGTCCACGTTGCAAAATAGGAGTTACACTTCATTGAGTGTAATATAAAGGTGCAATACTATGTTCTGATTTCAAGTTAAATTTTTGTATCTTTTATTTTAGATTCTTTTTAGTATATATATATGAATAACATAAATACAACTATATATAGTTTTAAACTTCAAAATTCTAAATAAAAAAAAAGTAGTTTTAAACTTAAGATATACCACTTTCTTGATTTAAACAAATATATCACATATTACAGTGGTCTATACATAATAATTAGTTGAGCTCCTCATGTAGAAATAGTGGTGTACAGATAATCGGGTGAAATTGAGTTTGATATGTCTTTTATTCAATTTCAATATTTAATTGAATTAATTTTTAGTGGTGTACAAGATTAGATTGGTCTCAAGACGAGTCACCAATCGATAATTCTTAATTTTTTTTTAAATAAAATAAATGTAAAGTAGTACCAAACCACATACGATTATTCTTTATCAACTCATTCAAAAGTAATAAAGCATAAAGTTATCATACAAAATTCAAACCATTTAATCAAAACAAATAACTCACTACCTACTACACCATGGATTTTTAATCGTCTAATAGTCTTACTCTTTAATTAAGAATAGTATCAAAACAACATTGTCTTATAAATTAAAGAGTTTAATAACAATAAAAAAAAAAAAAAATTTATCATCAAAAAACACTTTGGGCACAAGTGTAGTTTGGAAAATAGTGAAGCTATGTATTTACGACAAGCAATTAACCAAAGTTAGTGAAGGGAGTAAGAATTTTTTTTTCAATTCCTATGTCAATGAAGTGGAATCAATAATAAGATAAAATAATTTTAGAAAAATAATAATAGTATGTTGTTCTTAATGTATTTTAGAACATAACAGATAACTCGAATGGTAACTCGAATCTAATATTTATTTTACCTTGTCTCTATCTTATTATTTTTTTGTCCTTATTTTTTGTTTGGATCGATGTCATATATCTAACCCATTAGTTATAATTCAGATTGAGTTCACGGGACGAATCAAAACTTATACACCTATAAGTGATAGTGCGGTTAAGAGAGTTGTGTATTGGCGATACTAATCATTAAAAATATACAATTGCTTTTTGAAGAAACCAAACTCATGACAAACATCTCCCTTTTATGACTTTATTTTTTTAAATAATTTAAATAATTACTTTCTTCTAAATTTATAATTTATTAGATATAGTTGAAGTTTATTAAATATATGATAGATATAATTGGAGTTTGTTAAATGTAGTTACAAATTAATTAGTTGTATTAGTTATAAGTTAATTAAAATTTGTTGGTTTAGTTTTGATCACTATATTAGTGTATCGTATCTTTAAAATTAATTTTTCTCATTCATTCAACTCCAAATAATTCAATTGTTCTCTCGATAATTATTTTTTATTAAACATGATATTATATATTTAAAAAAATTAAGTTCCACGTTAAAAATTCAAATCCTACGTTAAATCAATTTTGTAAGAACAAGTTATTCTTAATATGATTTCTAATTTTTGCGGAAATAAAAAAACAAAAACTACATAAAATATTAGGCAAAAGAGGAACATTATTTGAATTGAAGGAATGATTCTCAGTACAAAGGTGAGTTTTGAGGGTCCTTGGAGTAACAAGGAAAAGTACAAGATGAGCTAAATAAGTGGGTGGGTGACCCAAATCAAATATTTTGTGTTTGAATCCAACAATTGAAATGGGTATCGTTAGAAAAGTCAATCTCAGTTTTTTATGTTGAAATTATGTCCGAATATGTTTAATAATATTCACTTCAATGGAAAGATAGCAAATAGTTTAGAAGTGACTGATAAAATTAAAATGATATTGTGACTGTGGTTTATCAATAGCGACAAAAGGTACAAAATTCTAGTTTTTTCAAACTGGTATAGTCACATTAATAAATTTTATTTATATTTATTTTGGAAATAAGGGGGGAAATTGAAATTTATGAAAATTTTGGAGGTATGATAAATAGTTGGGGGGTTTCCTAGTAAAAGAATTTCAGTTGAGCTAGCATATTCGAGTCTTGGCCTTTGTGGGCAGTTGTTGTTTCGAGACTCAACATTAGCAGGTTACCTTACGATTTGCAGGTTGGAATACGTGGAACAACTTTCTACACCCGTTGTTTTTACTTTTTTTTTTTTACAACTTCATGTTAATTGTAATTTTAATCTCTTAACGTTTATTTATTTATAAAATTAATTTTTATATTTTAAAAGTCTAACAGTTTTAATTTTTCTATTAAATTTTTTAACTAAATAATGATGTCATGAGATGTCATAAATTACGTGATATATGATAAAATTATATAGAATGATTAATACCTATAAAATTGATATAAAACGTCGTAAAAATTTATATTTTAACTTTGAATTTTTTTTATATTTTAAATTAAATTAATGACATATAAATAATTTATGCATTTAGATGGTTCTATATTATAAAGTTGTATGTCACGACATTAAAAATATGTCAAATCGTCGTTTTTTAGTTTAAAAATATAAGAGAGGGACCAAAGCTGTCGACTTTTAAAATAAGGGGACTAATTCTATGAATTGGTAATAAGAGGGAGACCAAAACTACAACTAAATATTATATATATATATTTTCTGGTAAAATACATCTCGAAGTCTTTCATATTTCATGAAATAACAAATTGGTTATTGTTATTTATTTATTTTTTTTTGTAAAACATAGCCTTTAAGTTTATCTTAGTTTCTGCTTAGGCTTTTTAAATTTTTACTTTTTCGATTTAGTAATTTAAGTTACATCATATTTATATTTTTAGTAATTTATTTTACTTTAATGCAATCGAAATTATCTTATCATTAGAAATTCTACAAAATATTGTAACAATTAGTCCCTCATACTATTACTTTATAAACAATCTCAATTTTTCTAAAACCATTTATACACATATATCTCTTCAAAAAAATTAATAATAAAGGTCTATCCAAATAATCAATATCATTAACTTTATTTACGTGTAAAGTAACATAGATAGTCAACTAATTGCACTTTAGATCTTAATAGTAATTTAAGAAAAATTATCAAGTTTAATAGACTACATGTGTAATCTAATATATCTTAAAGGTTAATGATGAAGGTGAAATATAACTTAAATGATTAAATTAGAAAAATAAAAAGTTAAAGGATCTAAGTGAAAACTAAATTAAATTTAAAAGACCAAACTATAACAATATAACTTAAAAATGAAAATAACGAAAAACATAAATGAATTCATAATGTATTCTGTCTATTTTTTTGAAATAACATATTGTTTAAATAGTTAGCCTTTACTATATATATATATT
>JBBPBS010000359.1:30996-49228 GCA_037974835.1 Cicer judaicum
ATAACGTTTATTTTTTTGTTAATATTATTTTTTGTTAGTCTTGATTATTAAAAAAATATAATTTAAAATTTTATTTCGATTTATATATATATATAATTATTGTATTGATAATAATTTACTATATTGTGTGGGAATGCATGCTCCCCTAATTGACATATAAATATGTCAAAATTTATATATAATGCTTTTGAAAAATAAAGCAATTAATATATAAAATATCAATATATATATATATATATATAGACACAGACACACACACATATATGGATTTAGACCGTAGTTGGATGTACGATAGGAATTTTCCTGGAAGAAAGGGTCTTAAACAACGTTTTGCTAACAAGGTTGAAGACTTTCTCAATTTTGCGAGAGTTCAAAAAATTGTCGAAGATGAAGGAGGAATGAGATGTCCATTTTTTTTATGTCGATGTAGACAGTTTAAAAGTGAAGATGAATTAAGAGTGCATTTGTATGCAGAAGGATTTATGCCTAACTATTGGATTTATGTCGATGTTGATTTGAAAAATTTCATAATTTATTTTTCGGTTGTATGAACACATATATATTAATTATGTTGTCCTAGTTAATTATTGTGTGTTTAATTTTGGGTTTGTAAGACATTATTTGTTAATTTTGGAATGCATGTTTTATTTGATTTTGTGGTAATTGCTAGCTTTAATTATTATTAATATTATATTTTTATATATAATATTTATTTTACTTTTAATATTTAATTTTAATTTTATTTAAATTTTAATTTAATTTTAATTTATTTATAATTTAAATTAATCTTTAATTATAATTATAATTATTAATTTAAATATTTAATTATTTAAATATTTAATTCTTAATAATTTAAATATTTTATTATTAATTTAAATATTGTATTATTTAAATTAATCTTTAATTTAATTATTAATCTTTATTTTTAATTTAAATTTTTTATTTTAAATTTTAAATTATTATATTTATATTAATTTATTATATATAATATTATAATAAACTATTAATTTGAATTTAAAAATTAATTTTTTAAATACGTAATATTTTGTGGCGGCCTAAGCCCTCACAAAATATTTTTATTTTTAATCAGCATGGTGTTTGTGGCGGCCTAAGCCCTCACAAAGGAGGGAGTTTGTGGCGGTCTGGGCCCTCACAAAGTTTCAATCTGAAAAAGTCAACCTGTCCTTTGTGGCGGTCTGTGCCCTCACAAAGGCAGCTTTTTGTGGTTGCAAATGCCCTCACAAATGCAGCATTTTGTGGCTGCAAAAGCCCTCACAAATGCCAACCTGTTTCACACACTTTGTGGCTGTAAAAGCCCTCACAAAACTTTGTGACCAGCTTATTTGTGGCAGCCAAAAGTCCTCACAAAATCCCACTTTGTGGTTGTTTCTTCCTTTTGTGAGGGCTTTTGGCCCTCACAAAAATCTTATTTTCTTGTTGTGGTCATTTATCCATCCAAATTAGACAACGTTGTGTACCGAGTTAACAAGACATGCCATATCATATTTTCATGAGAGATGGCCCTAAGTGTTGGAAAAAATCAGAGATAATTAGATATAACTATCTTAATAATGCAGAATATTTTTTCTCCACCTCTGTAGATAAAGGGCCAAATAGAAAAATACAATTCCAAGAACAATAATAATTGGAAGAAAATTAAATATAAGGCACAATTTTTAATGTGGAAAACTTTTCTCAAATTGAGAAAATAAAAAACACGAGAACTAGTCTAGTAAAAACTTCCACTATAATAATTAATGGGTACACCATAGTCTTCCTAATAACAATAGGGAACGTTAATCAATAATAACTATCTTAACAAACTCAGTGGTAGAAATAACCTATCAAAATTTAGAGATTTCTAAATCCCTTTTATTTCCTTCACGTGG
Organism: Cicer judaicum; assembly: GCA_037974835.1. NCBI lineage: Eukaryota > Viridiplantae > Streptophyta > Magnoliopsida > Fabales > Fabaceae > Cicer > Cicer judaicum. The sequence goes on from JBBPBS010000359.1 coordinate 32,886, forward strand.
GTCAAGCCCATTAAAACCTTTTTTTTCTTATCTTTTTATTTCAATGATAACAATATAAATACTAATTATAATAATAATATTAATAAAATTGGTGGGTTCCAATTGAGGAGTGAGCCCACCCAACAAATCTCTCCCTCACAACTCAAGTGGGACGGTACTACTCAACCATGCCAACTTTCTTTCTACAACATATCATCCTCGACACATGCAAGGTCTTCGTCGTCATATCTAAACAATTTTCATCAGTATGAATCTTTTTAATTACAAATGACTTCATTTCCAACGCATCTCGTATCCAATGATACTGCATTTCAATATGCTTCGACTTTGCATGAAAAGTCAAATTCTTGCTGAGATGGGTTGCACTTTAACTGTCACAGAATAACACAAACTTGTCTTGCTTGAGGCCTAACTCGTGTAGGAATTTCTTCATCGACAAGAGTTCTTTGGAAGCTTCAGTTGCTGCAATGTACTTAACTTCAGTAGTAGATAAAACATCACACTTTTGTAGTCTTGATTACCAATACACAGCTCCCCCTACAAATGTCATCATATAACCAGATGTTAATTTTCTAGAATCAAGATCACCTGCTATACCTACATCTATGTAGCCATCCAACACAGGTTCACCACCTTCATAACATAAACACACTTTGGAAGTGCTTCTGAGGTATATGAGAATCCACTACACTGCTTGCCAATGATCTTTACCAGGATTGGAGAGAGATCGATTAACAACTCCAACTGCATGAGAAATATATGACCTTGTGCATACCATAACATACATCAAACTACCAACTACAGATGCATAAGAAACTTTCTTCATATCTTCTTTGTCTTTCTGACTTGTAGGATGTTGATTAGAATTCAATTTAAAATGAGTAACAAGTGGAGTACTAATAGGTTTCCAATAGCTCATGTTAAACCTCTCTACCACCTTCTCAATATAATTATGTTTAGACAACCACAATTTATTATTCTTTCTGTCACGAGTGATTCTCATACCTAGAATTTTCTTTGCAAGACCCAAGTTTTTCATTGCAAAAGACTTGTTCAAATCTTTCTTTAGAGATTGAATTTTCTTAGTGTCATGACCAATAATCAACATGTGATCCACATATAACAAAAGAATAATATAATCACCATCAGAGAATTTCTTGATAAACACACAATGGTCAGAAGTAGTTTTACCATACCCATGTTTCTCCATGGAAGAATCAAATTTCTTGTACCATTGCCGAGGTGCTTGCTTGAGCCCATACAAGTTTTTCTTCAATTTACACACAAGTTGTTATTTACCTTTGACTTCGAAACCCTCAGGTTGTTCCATATAGATCTCTTCCTCCAAATCACCATGAAGGAATGTAATTTTTACATCAAGTTGTTCAACTTCTAGATTCAAACTAGTTGTTAACCTAAGCACAACTTGGATAGAGAACATCTTCACCACAGGTGAAAAAATTTCATCAAAGTCAATATATTTTATCTTATTAAAACCTTTCAGTTTTGTATCTTGGTTTAGAACTATTCTCTTCTACATTTATCTTGTATACCCATTTGTTCTTGAGTGCCTTCCTACCATTAGAAAACTTTACCAAATCAAATGTGTGATTCTCATGCAAGGAATTCATATCTTATTGCATACCAACATTTGTAATAGCTTCTTGATAGTACTATAACATTCTCTAATAGATCTTCTCAACTCAAACTCGACTGGTGGATCAATTGGAACCTGCTCATCATGGTGAGACACATGATCATAAGTTACAATTTCATCATCTACATGTATATCTCCCCCATAAACATAGGTTTCTATAGGGGGTTTAGGCGCAACATCAATGTAACTTCTGGAATTTGGTTTCTGTTTCTCAGCTTTATGAAAATCTTCTATAGCTTGGTCTTCAAGAAATATCACATATCCACTTCTAATAATTTTCTTGTCAATTGGATTTCACATTCTATAACCAAATTCTTCATCACCATAACCGAAGAATATACACTGTTTGGATTTACTATCAAGTTTGGACCTCTCATCTCTTGGAACATGAATAAAGCATCTATAGCAAAAAACTCAAATGACGGTAAGAGACATCTTTCTATATCCATACTCTATTTGGAATATCACCATCAAGTTGAATAGAAGGAGAAAAATTGATCAAATCCACTGCAATTTTCATTGCTTCTCCCTAGAAAGATTTCGATAATTTTGCATGAGAGAACTACATATCATTCTGTCATTGATCGTACAATTCATTCTCTATGCAACACTATTATGTTGATGTGTCTTTGGAACTATTTTCTTAAACCTGATTCCATGTTCTCTACAATACTCTTCAAATGAACATCTGTATTCACCATTGTTATCTGATCGAACACATTTCAATTTCCTTCCATTTTCTCTTTCAATAATTGTATGAAAATGCTTGAATACTCCAAATATTTGGTCTTTAGATTTCAAAGAAATAGCCCACACTTTTCTAGAGTGTCATCGATAAAAGTTAGAAAATATAATGCACCACCAAGAGATTTACTATCCATCATACAAACATCAATATGAACTAAATCAATGATATTTTGCCTCCTATGAGAACTAGTATTATGAAAAGAAACTTTATGTTATATTCCAACAAAACAATGAGTGCAAGTTTTTAGAGACGTACCTTTCACATGAAGAAATTTTTTCTTCGCAAGTATGCTGAGTACTTTCTCACTCCAATGACCGAGGTGCATATCCCATAAATCAGAAGATGCATCTTCAGTTACATTCACTTCTTCCTTGCATAGCTTCGTAGGCACCCTATAGAGAGAAGTGAAACTTTGTTCCTTTGCAATCACTAGGGACCTTTTGATGATTTTACATATACCACCATCACCAAAAAAAAGTAAGTATGATAACCATTAATATCCAAGGCTTTCACAAAAATCAAATTGAGACGAGTATCAGGAACATGTATAACATTCTTCAATTGAAGCTTGCAACGAATACCAGTTTCAACCCAAACATCTCTCATACCGATAATTTTATACACTCTTTCATCTCCCATTTTTACCATGACAAAATCACTAGCACTGTAAGATGAGAAGAAATCACGCCTAAGAATAACATGATATGAGGCACCCAAATCAATAACCCAAGTTGAATCATGACATGCAAGGTTTATGGAATTATCATCACAAATAATGTAAACATTATTAACAGATGCAAATGTTGTTGTATCTTTATCATTTTTCTTCTCATTGTCTTAATCTCTTTCCCTCGATTGATCTATCTTAAGGAACCTGTTTTTATGTGACCCGTTTTGATGTGGACCAACTCCACATGAAGGTTAATGAGCTTCGAGAACCAGGAACGGGACCATTGACTAGAGGGAAGACTAGGAAGCTAAAAGAACAATTAGAGAAACAAATTGTTAATTTCCTTAGTCTTAACACATATGAAAAGATTAATCCACATATGAAAAAAAAATTCATTCTTGATTTGAACATGTAAGTTTTTAAATTGTTTTCAAACTAAGTATTTTGAAATAAAACACAATTCAAACCCTTTATTTTTGTGTTTTTCTTTCTACAATTGGAATTAGAGCACGGTATCAAGGTTGAGCACTTAACAATGCTTGAATAAAATCTTGTTTTATGACCAACTCTTGTGAAGAAGCTATACTAGAAAGACTAACTAAGAAGTTTCTATATACATGATCTTGAACTTTGGGACATAGTTGAAGATGGTTATGAAGCTCCTAATGATGATGTTCGCATTGAAGTATCTAGAAAAAATCTCTACAGTGATCAAAAGAAGCAATACAACATGCATCACAAAAGTCAATAACTTTATGATGAATGTTATTACTTTCAAAGAGTTTGAATAATGTAGCAACAAGGAAACAGCAAAAAACATCTTCGATGCTCTGATTCTCAACTATAAAGGAGATAAACAAGTGCAGGAAGCTAAAGAAAATCTACTTGTCTGGGAAGTATAAACTATTTCAAAGGAAAGATGATGAAGAAATTGAGATAATTTTTTCCACATTCTAAACTTTAGTCTTGAGGCTAAAGGTTCTCCAAAAAGAGATACAGTACATCTAATCATGTCTAGAAAATCCTTAGAAGTCTACCTAAAAAGTGGAAATCTAATGAATATAATATTTAATTTTAATTAAAAATTGTTCATGTTTCTTTTTCTTTTAGGAGTAACATTTTTTTTCTCTTGAATTGTGTATTTATTCATGCGTTTTTTTAATTTATTGTTTGTAAGTGAAGATTAAATTAAATTTAATTTGTTGTTGACGGATTGAATTCTGGTAATTAAGTAGACACCAATTCGTTAATATTTGAGATTGTTATATAAGATTTTGCATTTTTTTTTTACGTCTATCCGAAGTTAGTATGGAAAACTTTTTATTACTAGTGAATATACTCTAGTGGACATAGTTTACCTATTGTTAATTTGATATACTTTTAAGATATTATGATAATTATCAATAATATATGATTAGAAACTTTTATTTCATTTTAATTTTTAAATATATATTTATTTTATTGTATTTTTATTTTTAGTTTGATAAATTTTATAAAATAAAATAGGTATAGGCAATAATGGACCACAAAACAAATTATCCTCAGTATAGGTTTTTGAGTTATACATACTAGTTTTGGGTTTTTACCTACAACTATTCTTGTCACTATAGATCAAGTTTGTTGTAGTCTATAAAACTTATATTTGAATTTCTTGTAAACTATTGTCTTATAGTTTTTTTTTTAATGTAATTCATGTATTTGTTTGGAGGGTGTGGATGTATTTTAGACATTCGGTATTTGAGAGAAGTTTATTTATTTATTTTTTTAAAAAAAATCATCGTGTTATTCTCTAATTGTCATTATTCAATAATCGTGGTTTTCTCTGATTGCGATTTAGTTTCTATAATTTTTTCAGGGTCTGTTTTTCCCAAAGTTTGGTATTATAGTCAGATTCGATTTGCTATAGGTGTGATAGTTGATCCTGATGTATTGGATCTTTATATCTAAAAAAAATTTGGCTGTGAATTAGGAGGTGTGTTTCGTTGGTTGTAATTTTGGTGTAAACATAGGATCTAAAAATTCACTCTTGAAGGAGAAATTATTGAGTTTAAGTATGAGCGATTAGTCAAGTCTGACATCAATTATGAATGACATATCAAATGATATAAAACAATAATTAATATATCTAATGGCTTAAGAATTTCTATAAAATTGTAACCCAAAATTTAATGTAGTCCAAAATCATTTGATCTCGTGTTGAACTTAACATTGGACTCCCCAACATATCAAATCCAAGTACCACATTTTATTGTAAATTATACAAATCCATAGTAGAAGATTACTAGTACAATACTCGCTTAAAAATTAGATGAGATACATGGATGTTTTAAAATGATATATATTTTATTGAAGTAGTAGCATATGACAAGCTATCCTATCAAGATATTCCAATCAAAATGAAATTTAAAAAGAATGGAAAACTTTAGTAATGAAAAGAGATAGTAATTGATCTAAGATGGTGGTAGGGCAATCTCAATGGGACCGGTGGTGGCATGGGAAATGGATGGTTGATCTGATGAGCTCGAGAGAATAAAATAATGAAATAATAAATAACGACAAGAGTGAGTCCCAAAGCAAAGTGGAATAAAGCAATAGACATCCCAACATGCGAGTTTGGATTATTACAATAATGTCATTTTCTCTTGCCGTTCAACAGATTATCTGTCTCTTTTGTCTCTCTCCTTAACCTACCACTCTATCCTTCTATTCTCTATGGATTGAAAATTAATAATTTCTTATCAAATTTTGTTCTTATTTAACAACTGTCCTCCTTTAGATACTTACTAGAATGATCTTTTAAATATTTACGTATATTTAAAAAAAAAACAAAATACATCTTAATATTTCACACATTTTAAAAGCACTTGTGTTGATGAATCAAAACAAATTTTTTTAAATTGTTGGCTATATTATTGCATAAACACAAATTTTTTTTTAAAATTTTGTAACGATACTTTTATTAATATAAAATATATTAGAAAAATTATGATGATGGTTATAGTTATATATTAATGAAGAAGAATTAATGTCTTTTTCTATACAAATATTTTACATGTATAATTCTTTTAATACTTGTTAATATAAATATTTTAAATATCAGTATAGCATATTACCCGCACGCATACTACATATGAGAGCTCCATCGACCCAATCATCTTGGAACAAAATAGTTAAACAAAATTATATGAATCATTTTCAATTCACCATCTTTTTAATTTAAATTAATAATAATAGTGTGTACACCAATAATTGATAAGAATAGATTAATAAAAATATTATTATCTCTTTTATTTATATACTTATGACTACAAAATAGTCAACTTATTCATTCACTATAAAACGACATAATATTATTTTTAATTGTACCATTTAATTAAGGTTTTTTCTATGTTGTGGGTAATTTTCTCGTCATCCAATAAAAATTAATCACAACGTTTATGTATCATATTTATAAATTTACTTATGTGACTAATTTCAATTGAACATTGGATAGATTATTCATAATTTTTTTAAAGGAAATATGTGTATTATTAATTAATACTATGCACACCACTCTAAAATCGTTTTACATTTCACTTTGCATTTATGATATTGGTGAACACACCATAATAATAATTTAATGAAATTATTATTATTTTCCTTTAATTGATGGTATTTTCTTAATACATATATGTATATGATGATAAAATATGATTCAATGATTGAGATGATAAGACAATTTACATCCGTGTATATTCACCTAAATATGTCTCAATATGAATGAGGAAAAGTTACTTTGATTGGATGCAGTCAGGTGTTGGTTTCTCTAAAACTAAAACTTTGGGGAAGGGAACAAGAACGTAAATAAGTTTGGGGTGTTGATATATATCATGCACCCGCATTTGAACTAGTCCAACTAATAATATTATTGTTATTTTTAAATTTTATGTACATGTATATATTTAATGTTTTTTTTTTATTTTAAAAATTATAATTTTCTTTCTACAATATGGATAACTTGAACCTCCGTCTAATCAAATGCTAAGACAGCAAAATTTGCCACCACCCCACTCGTGTCATAACCCAATGATTGAAAAATTGAGTATTACTAAACTTATAAATCAAAGAACACCTATATATAAAAATGGACATATACAAAAAAAAAAATTGTCACTCATTTAAACAAAAAAATATTTAAATAAATTACTTTTCAACTTTTAATATAATATTAATTATTTTTTTATCATATCATTTAATTAATTTAAAAACATTTATTTCTTCTGAAATGATTAAATAAATGATGCATTGCATTACTTAAAAAAATTGTACTATATATAATTAAAAAAAAGAGGTAGTAAATCTCAGTCTTTGACACTTTTTTTAAGCTCACACTAACCATCGACTTTATAAACCTCTTCATTCCATTGTGATCACACAATCATAACCACCATCATCATTCAATTCCCTCTTCTTGTGTACACACGAATGGGTTCAAGATCAGCACGTTGGCGCCAAAGTTGGGCTCCACAACCATTAACACCATTAATGGAAGGTCCTGACCCTGAAATGCAAGAAGAAGGAACCAAAAAGGAAAGTTCTTGGGAAGTTATTAGAGAATGGTTCAAAGCTCAAAAGATTTCCCCTGGAGGAAACATGAATTCACAATCATTCTATGGAACCATCCATGCTAAGACAAAAGATTTGAAGATGTTGCTTGGTGTTTTAGGTTGTCCTTTGGCTCCAATTCCCTCAGATCATGATCCTACTTTGAGTGTTCACAATCACATCAAAGATACCCCTTTTGTAAGCTCTCTTTACTCATTCAAATGTTTCTTTTTTTTTTAGCATTTGTTTTCGTCTAAACTCATATGCAAGAGTATCTCTTAACTCACACTTCTTGTAAATTAACAAATTTCTTTAAGTACATTTAATTTTAATGTAATTAAAAGAATCATTATTTCTATAAATTATTCTTCATGAACTTTTTTTTTTTGCATACAAAAATGTTTTTAAAAAAGAGATAATTAAATATGGAAAAATATTTAGAATTTTCTTTTATTTTAACTTCCAAATAAAAAAAAATTATTTTTTTAAGAAGAAATAATTATGCAAAACTATAGGGTGAGTGGTTTAAACAAACATAAGAGGAGTTGGTTTCACTTTTTTGACAAATAAAAATGTTAAGTGTTTGTGAAAACAAAATAAAGAGTGTGTTTCATTTTTAACATAATTAGAGTTGAGTAAAATCTCTCTATTAATTATTATGTTAGTATTTTTTCTTCATGAATCCTGATATTTTAACTTCCTCAACTAGTTTAAACCTCAATTCAAATGAATTGAGTTATTCAATCCGCAATTTTTGTATTATTAATTAATTGTTTTATGTTTTATACACCATGATGTAAGATTTGGTTAATATTAAAAAACATATTTTGTCTAACAAATGAATGCAATGTAAATGAAAACAGGAAACATCAACAGCCAAGTACATAATACAACAGTATTTGGCAGCAACAGGGTGTCTAAAGCAACAAAAGGAGAATAAAAACATGTATGCAAGTGGGATGGTGAAGATGATATGTTGTGAAACAGAGATATCATCAGGGAAAAATGTAAAGTGTTTAGGGACAAGAAGTAGTGAAAATGGTTGTTTTGTACTTTGGCAGATGTTACCAGGAATGTGGTCACTTGAATTGGTTGTTGCTGGTCATAAGATTGTTGCTGGTAGTAATGGTAAAACTGTTTGGAGACACACTCCTTGGTTAGGTACACATGCTGCTAAAGGCCCACAACGCCCATTACGTCGCATTATTCAGGTACATTAACCATTCATCATCACAAATTACTCTGTTTTTTCTCTTCATTGTCACTTTTTTCATAAATACTTTGTTTTTATTTATAATATACTCCTTCAAATTTTAAATATTTTGATTTGTTATACCTTTAAATATTGTCCTTAACTTCTATCAATATTAGATTCAAAATAGGTTTTTTAGAGTGAATATAATGAGCAATAATAAAATGGGTATCGACCAATTATTTTCCATGAATTTTGTGTTTGTTTAATTAGAATAGTGCAAAGCACTCACTTTTTCTTTTCATGTTTTAAAAGTTGTGCTAACATATGGATAAACAAACCAAGAGAAATTTAATTAGGTTTTAAAAGAGAATTATTTATATATAATAAGATCAAGCTAGGACTTTTGGTGTATATATATATACTTAGAAACCAAAGAAAATCTAAACTATATAGTTTTGTATTATATATATTTGTTTGGCGATCTAGGTTGTTGGGTAGATTTGAGGCTTTGGGGGGACAAATCCCTATTGTTCAAAGCAAGTTGTACCAAACAAAGATAGAGATTGAAATTGAAATCCCAACAAATATTTTGAAGGGTATATTTCGAGCTGACAATGATGGAGAAACTGTCCCTTACTTTACCCTACAACATAAACTTTGTTTATTTAGAAAATAGGGATATTTACATGCCACGTGATTGTCATCTTACGTCAGCACTTATTATTGAACATAGTTAATGAGTCATGATCTTGGGATTGCAGCTTATTTGTAGGGTAGCCCTGAATGAATTATCCTTTTGCTTTAACTTTTCCTTTTTGCACTTTCATGAATAGTCCATCGTCCACTACATTATTGTCCCTCCTTTCATGCCTTCATATTCCCTTTTCTATTTGTACTAGTTCTCTTTCTTTAACAATGTTTGGCCTAGGATAACGTTCTCCTTATTCTCATTTACAAGCACACACTTTATTATTATTATTTTTCAATATATAGATAATACTATTTTGATCTTAAATATAAATATAAATAAAATAAATATATTTAATTCAAAATTTAAATTAAATATATTTTTGTTAGTATTTGGTATTAGAGGAAGAACATAATTAAATATATATTTTTTCTATTATGATTATGATGGAGGGTAAACATACATGAACTAATGAGTATATACTAAAGGGCATTTGTCCAAAGGAATAATTCAGTTGGTTAAAGTACATTGAATTGGTTATATTTAGAGTCCAATATTTGTTATTAATATTTTTTCTTCTTTCTAATATATTTACTAACTATTAATATTTACTTCTAAAAATATACTCAATGACATTTAGATAAGTCCTAAATTGAAACAACTATATCTTTCTTTATTTATTTTTTAAGTGAAATTTTTTATTCATATAAAAGCATTAGAGTTGAGCACAAATCGAAGAATACATTGGATGATATGGATATTTCAATTGATTTTAACTTAAATTTAAAAATTAGAGTTCAAATTTTTGTGAAAAAAGAATTATTATCATAACAACTAATATATAACATTTGATTACTAGTATACATTTATTATATAATAATTAATTTGAGTATTTATTACTTTTTTGAATAAAAAATAGATTTTTTTCATTTTATGTAAAGAAAACATATTTTTTTTTATATATGTCATCATAAAAAATATTAACCAATTTTTTTTTTATTAATTCGTCGACTCACATAAATATAAATTTTTAAATTCGAACTCAACACGACTGATTTAATAATATAAATATTTAATAATTGAGATAAAATTTTATGATTTTTTACAAAATTTAATGATGAAATTAGAGATAAACCTCATAATCTTTTAAAAATTGATACTAAATCACAATTTTTGAGGGCTTCGTTCAATTATCTAACTAAGTGTTGCATTTTTTATGTTGCGCACAACAGGGTTTGGATCCAAAGAGCACAGCAAGCTTATTCACCAACGCACAATGCTTAGGCGAGAATCGAATCGGGACCGTCGATTGCTTCGTGCTAAAAGTGTGTGCAGATCGTGAGACTGTGATTGAAAGAAGCGAGGGTCCCACAGAGGTAATAAGGCACATACTATACGGCTACTTTTGTCAAAAAAGTGGACTTCTCATATACTTAGAAGACTCACACCTTACACGTGTCCCAACACAAGACAATGATACGGTGTATTGGGAGACCACTATAGGGAGTAGCATTGGGGATTATAGAGACGTTGATGGTATCTTGATTGCGCATCAAGGGCGATCCATTGCCACGGTGTTTCGATTCGGTGAACTCTCGATGCAGCATAGTAGGACCAGGATGGAAGAGATCTGGACCATTGATGATGTTATGTTTAATGTGCCTGGACTTTCGATGGATCATTTCATTCCTCCTGCTGATATTCTTGACAATATAAATTCTCCATGATATTCTGACTTTACTACTAGGTTTTTGTTTAACTTTTTTTTTTTTTTTTTTTTTTTTTCTTTTCAAGTTAATGTGAATTGTAACTTTACTTTGGAGGGGGTATAATGAAAGCATTGGTGGGGAGGTGTATTTTATTTACTTTTTTTTATCTTTCTTGCTTATTAATGTAAGTTTTTAGTTAGTGGTACGTATTTCAAGTCATTAAGCTCAAATGACAAAATGAACTATGGAATAATTAATCAACTGGTAAGATAATGGGATATATTATTATGTACTTTAGTAGTATTTGGATAAAAAAAGTTTGGGATATTGATCATCGATGTAATTTATAAGTCTAATTCCAACTAATTTTTTATGTTTATTTAGTAAATTTCGGTTGATGCAGATTTGTGGATTATACAAGTAAATTTTTTGATGATATTTTTATTTAAGATATTCATTTTTTTTTTTAACTTCTTTTGTTTATTTTATTTTCAAAGTTATTTTTAAAAAAAAAATTAACTTTCAATATTTTGCTTAATATTAAAATATGTTTTTATTACATATAGTTTTAATTGAAAGAGTCAAATCGATTAATTGTAAGTCTATATTTTTCACTCGCATCTAACCACTTAAACTTATATATTTCTATATTTAAAAACTTGTATGACTAGTGATGCGTTGTAATCCACCCGTATATCAAATTGATATTTCTATATTTAAAAATTTGTATAACTAGTGATGTGTTATAATCCACCCGTATATCAAATTGATTCATATAAATGACTCTGATTCAATCATATGAGTTAATTTTGTTCAACCCTTTATTGCTAATTATTTTTACCAAATATTTTTCGTGTTATAAATTTTTACATTTCAACAACTTCACATGAAGTGGCCAAAAAATATTTATATAAAGAGACATAATGACTTTGGAAGCATTTTTTTCTAACATTATTTTTAATAAAGATCAATGTTTAATTAAAAATAACATTGACAAATAAATTACTGAAAATATTGTTGCCAATTTATTGACTTAATTCTAGTTGATATTGACTAAAAAATTTATAATTAATTTAATAATAACTAACTAAATTATCTTGTACTGTATAATTCAAATGATGGGTTAAGAAGGTTTTGAATTCAAACCTAAAAAACTAACATAACTTTACTAATTTATTAACATTTTTCTATAGAAAAATTCACATATCATAGAAAACCAAGACACATAAAACTACAATTGCCACAAGAGAGATATCATCTATTGATTATATATTTTTTAACTGTTATGAATTATACTTCTTCCGTCTATAACTAGCTGATTTTCTTAGGAGTGGGCAGATTCCACGACATCCTCTATATTTTTTATAATTATTTTTCTATATAGGTTATCGAAAATAATAGTGATAAATTATTCAAATATTTTGCAACTTTTTTTTTTTTATTTTGAGAAAGACGACATCTCTATCTTTTTTAAAATTATAATTTTTTTATATAGGTTATCAAAATAATAGTGATAAATTATTAAAATATCTTCTAACCTTTTTTGTTTTTAAAAAATAGCATTTGCATCTCGCCTCTCCACGTATGTACCTCTTTTATGTGTGCTCGATTTGTTCTCTCTCTTAAAACTTATACTAATAAAATTAATATAACGATTTCTATCTATTGACAAATTATCTAATATCTAATGATAAACTAGAACAAACAAATACTAACACTTTTAGTTAACAATTCAACTACTACTTAATAACAAATTTTTACATGTTAACAATTGATATATAATATAATGAGATATTATTTTTTAATTGTGAATTTATTTATGTATTTTTTAGAAGTGACATGATGTTTAAACATAAGAAAATTAATGTAGTTTTTAAGAAAAATTTTTTTGACAAAGACGAAAATCGTAAAATAGATGTATTTTATTTGAATAAATTGTGTGAAATTCTAAAGACTTGTATAAATTGTATGACAAAAAATTGTAAAATTTATAAGAATTGAAATTCTAACTTTTTCAACTTATTAACTATGTATGAATTGTGTGAAACTCTAAAAGATATTTTAGTTAATATTTATCGCTCCTTTCAATATTTTGTGCAAGATTCAGCTCTGTCTATAACTATACATCATTTTAATAATTTCATATAAATGAAGGAATTGAGTTAATTTTGTATAAGAAAGAAAAATTAAGAATTATTTTACAAAATTATCATTTATTAATGATATAGGAAAAACAAATAAACACTACTATAATTGAAAGAAGAGAGTAATAACTAGTAAAAAATATGATATAGAAATAAAATGATATATAATTTTGAACAATTTATTTGTTTAGAAAGTATCATAATTTAGGAGTAGCACATTATTTGACTTGGGACATCCAATGAGTTACACGCAGAAGGTCTCAGATTCAATTTATAATGACTACCGATTCTCTTCCCCTAACATATATAACTTTCGCCTATAAAAAAAATAATAGTTTAGGAGAAAGGGGAGATGCTTAGGAAGATGAAGATTTAATTTTTTGCAACAATTAATATTAGTGATTAGTAATATTAATATCGTTAGTTTTTGTTGTTTATTATTCCAATCCACTCACTTCAACAATCAAATCAACTTTATATATTTTTAATGACATGATTGATTAAATAGTAGACATTAGCTTTAAGATATAATAATCACAAGCTTTTTTTACTTCGAAGATATTCGAAAATTGTGATTTTCTTATGATTTTTTGTTTTATCTAGATAATAATAAAGTGCATTAGAAAATAGATGAGTTAAATGTAAGTTGTAACTCATTAGCGACTTAGTTAATGGTTGTTAGAAAATAGTTAATAGTTAATCATTCATAAGCTCTATAAATAGAGTATGATGTATTCATTTTAAATAATTTTTTTTAATTAATGTAATATGTGTTCAACATAAATTCTCAAAAGTATCAATATACTCTCTATCTTGGTTATTAATATGATATTCTTCCGCTTGATTCATGAATTTATAACATGGTATGACGAGCCTTTGGTTATACCAATGAAGATGGATTTGAATTTGATTCACTCATTAATTGAATCAACAAGATTGTTTAGTAGAAGACGGCATTTTGTCTTGGTTGTTCTAGGAAGATGTTTCGTTTCTCCAACAAGAATCATCGAAAAATGACTATATCAAAATTGTTCTTGGTAATTTTTTATCATTAGATACCAAATCTTTTTCTTTGTAGAATTTTGGACTATTGAATCAACAAGTGATGGTAGAAGAGAAATTGCATAAAGTTGAGGAAGAAACACTAAATGATACAATGTTTTTACAAGCACTTCAATCGCCATAATATTTTTTTTCACAATTTTAGATTTCTGTAGAGTTACGAGTTTGTAGTTAAAAGTGACCCATTTAGTTCTTCGTTCATTTTAATATATGGATCATACTTTTTAACAACGATGGAAGAAACAAAATAAAATTTAGTTTTATGCTATCTCTAAGTTCTCGTAAAGTTCACACAAACTTTAACTCAATTGCTTCACACTATTTTTAGTTGAACTAGTTTTAACCTCTTACAAGATGTCATGATTTTTTTTAGGCATAAATGCAATAATTAGTCATGATAATGCAAACTTTACAAAATAGGAACCCCACACATGAAATGACTCAACATTATAAGTCAAGATAATGTTAATCTATTGAATAAGAGTAATTTTTGGGATTGGCTTATCAATACATCTTCTTGTTTTAGTTTGGTTTGTTAATTCCTTCTTTTCTTCTTAGGATTATATTGTTTACATGTTTTTAAAACAAGTTTTGCTTCAAACTTGATTGGTTAAATTCTCAATTCTAAGTTGTCGGAGGGTGATAGAAAATAATAATTAGTTATAGTATAGGTAATTAGTTAGATTAGTTAGTTGTGACTCCTTAGTAGTTGTTAGGAAATAGTTAGTAGTTAATAATTCATAAATTATATAAATACATCATTTTCAATTAATTCAATATCTTTTCAACATAAATTCTCAAAGAGTATCCATAAATTCTCTATTTTACTCGTCAATAGAGTTTTCAATTTCACAAATCTATTAATTATTAGTCACAACTCACATATTTGAAAGGTCAAAATTTTCATAGTTATTAAACCTCTAAGAAAGGAAACCTCCAACGTTAAAAAGTCCATAAAATTTTTTTGGGCTAGGTAGAATCTATGAGTCTACTTTTTCAAATTTATCTTTCGACTTTTTTTCAAAAAAAAGTTTGACAAAATATTTTTTTATTTTCCAAAAAATGATTTTTTAAGATTTTTCTTCAAATTTTTTCAAAGAAATTATTTTTATATCTTATATAAAAAATTATTTACAAAATTTTTAATCAAAATTATTATGATTCAAGAAATTGTTTTTTGAGTTTTTTCGATAAAAGTAATTTTTTTGATTTTTCTCACAATTCTTTTGATTTTTTCTGAGAAAAAAAATGTTTTAGATTTTTTTCGATATTTCTCCGAAAAAAATAAATTTCAAAAAGAATTTCATAAAAAACTCTTTAAAAAATAATAAAATAATGGATTGAAATTTTCAAAAATTATTTTAATAAAAGTCTAATATTAGAAGTTTAAAAGAAAATTTTTTAAAAGAGATTTTAAACTTTGAGACTTGATTGACAACTATGGTCTTCTTCCCTTGATCTATAGATTTCTAACAAATTAGTGTGTGATATCACATATATTATACTTTAATTATTTCTCCTTTCATTTTGAAAAAGAATTTTGGCAGTGAAACTTGTTTACTAAATCTTATTAATACTCTTTGAGATATATAGATATAAAAGAGTAGAGCATAATATAATATAATATGTTGATGATGTAATATGAATAAAAATTTGAAATAAAATAATGTGTTGAATGAATGTTGAAAAAATGATAATGTATATGTATCATTATTCTTTAAAACCACGTTTACAAAGAAGTAGAAGGTCAACATTTTTTTATTTTATGTAATAATTCAATAATTATTTTTTTAATTTGATTATTTATTTAATTTTAAGTAATGATTTGATCTTTTATATCTTAAAATGTCAACAATATTATCTTTTTTTTTTTATTTATAAAAAGT
>JBBPBS010000359.1:58011-140216 GCA_037974835.1 Cicer judaicum
TAATTATTGATGACCAACTATTTTTAATCGACTATTATTTTTATTTTTATTCGAGCACTAATTTTAAAGGAAAAAAAAAATACAAATTTTAATTATTGGTTAAATTCTAATTCTAATTAGAATACAAACTTAAAATGTAAATTTATGTGGTAAATTTTTTGTTTTGACATAATTAAGACATTTCACTTGCCTTAAACACTAAAATTAAACATTCATTCTTTAGGACAATTATTTCTATTATGTTCCTCATTTCGG
Source organism: Cicer judaicum (assembly GCA_037974835.1). Lineage (NCBI taxonomy): Eukaryota > Viridiplantae > Streptophyta > Magnoliopsida > Fabales > Fabaceae > Cicer > Cicer judaicum. The sequence goes on from JBBPBS010000359.1 coordinate 58,267, forward strand.
CAATAACTGTATTATTTTTTGGTGGAGCAACCTCTATCTCATTATATATTCTATTTATTTATATATGATCTACCTTTGTTATATATATCTTCGCATGCAACCATTAGGATTAATGGTTGAACCTGAATATGATGACTAATATTGTTAACTTATAAGAAATTCATGGCTATAAATTTTGTTGATATAGTTTAATGTGTAAATTGAATCAATATCAGCAGTATAATTTACATTGTAAAGAGCGTATGATACAATCATATGTGAATATATATAGATTATTCTCCACAGTCACATCATAAAATATTTAAATTAATTTGATATATCATTGCCGGTCACCGAATTTGTGAATTTGTCAACTATTTTACCTCAAATTCGTTGGAGTCTCTTGTAAATTTGTTCAAGTCACTTTTATTTCCTATTTTTATTTTAGGGACTAAAAGTATTAATTTTTATAATTTTTTTTAAATAAGGACTAAAAATGAATTAAAAAATTTAATAACTAAAAAGTTTAAATTTTTTATAAGGGCTAGTGTTAAAAAGACCAAAACAAAAATAGGTTATTTAGATATAACAGGTTGCAACATCCATCCTCAGTCGTTAAAAAAATTATAAAAAATAATTGAAGTTAAAACTTATTTAATCCTTAGAAAATAAAATAAAAACCAATGTAATATAACTCTAATAATAAAAAATAAAAAATAGATTTTAGATCTAAAATAAAAAATTAAATATATTGTGTAAGTCGTGGTTGGTAGTATGCATGATTACCCCCAATTCAGTAATATTTTTTAAAAGTACACTAATATGGTAATAAGTTTGAAATTTTACACCAGTTCGGTAAAAAAAGTCAAAGAAAACCAAAAATATTGGCATCACAAATTTTTTTGGATGAAGGCTAAAAAGGGTAGTTATGTATTTCGATAGTATTTTTTATACAAATTAGGAACTACTAGAACATAAAATCCCAAAATGACCTATTATTTTGGAAAACAACAAACGTTTAAAAAGATTGAGTGAGCAGAAATTAAAATAATTAATGTTTTGGTGCAATATAGAATTGATTGAACATGTGCATTGAAGAATGTGCATGAATGAGCATAAGCATGACAACATGTTGAAGTAGCTTCCATAAATTGAGAAAGAAATGAGTATGAGTTATCTAAAATATGTTTCCTAAATCAACATGGGTAGGATTGCTTTGAAATAGTAATAACAACATATAAAAAAAAAGGTAAATTCGGCTATGCATCTTCTTTGATCTTTAAATTGTTACGACTCATAACTTTGTGCACATAAAGGTAGAAGCTTCCTCGATATTTGCACGCATGGAAGTGCGTTGTATTCTTCCTCTCCTTTTGGCTTTATAGCTTTTTCTTCTCTCTCTCTCTCTCTGAGTACTACATATTAGTGGAGCAAGGGAGCTTTCTTGCCAACTTGCAGTGTGCCTTAAAATTAACTCTGCAACCAATAAAGGTTGTTGGCGTCACCCTTCTTTTTTATCACTTAAGAAAGAGAAGCTTCATGGTTATTTATATTCTATGGATCTAATCTCATATAAGGAAATTGAGACAAGGTGAAGGTTTATGCATGTGTCTTTGTATGCTTGTTTATATATATATATTTTTCTTTTAAAGCAATTGTTTTAACAAGCTGGAAGGCAAGGCTACCCATATAGGCTCTTCATATATTTATTAATAAAATTTATGTACCAAAAGATTACTACATATTATCTAAAGAATACCACCAAAAGGATTGTCCTTCCTTTTTTTTTTCCAACTCTCTCTCTCTCTCTCTTGGTTACAAAAGATTTCCCTGAATTTAAAGCTTATGTATCTCCCTCCTTTCGCTTCATGAATTATACTAAAATCTATAACTAAATCCATCAGGTGCCAATATAACATAACACAAGTAGTAGAAATTCAGATTAGTTGAGAGTTTGATCCCTTACGGTACATTTTCTTAAAAGGGTTTATCTTGTTGGGATTCATTGAAATACCGCTCTCACGCCGAGAATTGTATATCTAGAATACGACTTCAACTAGAATGACCTTATAGTGTTTAGTTGATAACAGATGGTCTAATAAATTTTGAATAAACTCTTATACAATTTTTGAATTTTGGTCGGAATTTAATTAAATCCTTACAAAATCGACTTGTAATGTCATAAACTTTTATAAAATTTTATCTTTTATTAATATAAGAATTAAGTATTTTCCATTACACTTCTCATGCTCATTTCTTAGTCCTCTATTAAATATGGTGAATTAATATAAATAATAAATCAAAGATCGATAGAATTTTATATTAAATTTAATTCATTCTTATAAAATTAATTTATAAGGCAATCATTATTTATGAATTGTTACAATACTATTAAAAATATAAAACAATTGCTTGATTCAAGAATCAAATCTTGAAGAAAATAATTAATAAAATAAACCTCTTATAATTAATTAGAACATGACATGTTACTCTACTAAGGTTGTATTAACAATTTACTTTTAAAAAACAACAAAGTAAATAAAGGTAGACAAAAATAGAAGGTAAGAAAGAAATATAGCAAGTGAGAAGAAATCTTGTGTGATAAGATAGAACCATGTTGTCCTGATCATGTTATTCTCTCGAAAGGAATATAGAGCAGTAAAGAAGAAAAGACAGATACTCTATGTCGGTTTTCAACTCATATGATATCAATCTCTTAGGAACTTGAAGAGAAAGCTAAGATCATCTACCACTGTACCTCTACACTTCAAAATCACTTGCTATTTTTAAAGTTTATTATTCTTTCTTTTTGCCTTTCTTCCATTCATATCTTTCTATATTCTTTTTTTTTTATTATATAAATAAATATGCCTTGAGTGCTCTAAGATTTGTCTCTCTCTTTCTTAAATTAAATAAATATATATAAAAAAAACTATTTTGTTTGTTTTTATATTTTCCCGAGAGATTTGTTCTTCAATCATTGAGTAACTAACTTGTGGAGTACCAACTAACTTCAAATGATTAATGTTTAACTTATTTAGTAAAGGCTAATTATGACTTAGTATGCATTCAACAAAGTCATCATCACCTCAAAAGCCTAAACAAAATCAAGTTAAACAGAATTTTTATCTATCAATAATTTATTTAATTATGGTCATAGTTGGTGACAAATTTGGAGAATCCTTTTATTTGAGATGGATTTTTTTTTTGGTGAAATTTGAGATGGAGTTAAACCCTTTGTATTATTAATATATTTTAAAACGATTATATATTTAATGTTACTAATATATATTTTTCAATTGAATTTTCTTTTACTCACATTTCCATTTCAAATTAATTTTTTTTTCTCTATTATCCTTGTTTTCAAACCTCATAAAATTATGTTATTGCTATAAAAAAAAAATAACCCTCATAATATCAATGTAACAGTAAAGTGCTTCCATGACATAATCTATATGTCATAGTATGGACATTAATGTTACCAAAACTCACTTCTCGAAAAATAAAAATTCTTGGAAAAAAACTGCTTAATAGTGACGCAGAGAATGTTCCACACATAGTGTCAGAATAAAGAACATTAGAAGTGGGTCCAAGAAAAAAGATACAAAGAAAAATCTATGTGATAAAAAAGAAGTAAAGTTTATATGCTTGCTTCAAGTTTTTCTCGTCTATCATAACAACATGCAGACAAGTATTCATCATGAGATGTGGATGATAATTTTTTTTAACATTAAGGTTTTTAAATGAAAGAGATATTTTTAAAATCTTAAGTTTAAGCAACTGATAATTAAAGTCTGGTCAAAGATTGTTTTTATAGAGTTAAAACTAAGGTATTGATGAATTATCTTTAATTGAAATTTATTAAATTAGTTATGTTGATGGTAAATTTGTTAAAAACCATTATGAAATCAATAGTTAAAGATGTAAAGTAAAGCATACAAGTGTGAAAGCTCACATTAAGCACATTTATGAAGTGCTTTAATAATTATATTATAGTTAGAATAATTAAGACTTTGGTTTGCCATGCAAAGGCATTATACCACATAACACTAATTGAGAGAGGAAATATCCCTCATAAGAACTAATGATATCCAAGACCAAATTCAAAACCCTAAAAAAGTTTCACATAAAGGATCAAATACATATACCATAATTATAATTATCCAATAACCTAAAAACTATAGATGATAATGATTATTAATTCTCATCCAAATGGTGAGCCTCTACCTTGTGCCATGGTACCAGTACTAATCATAGGACTCATCCTTTCTGAATGAAGTGGTGCTCTTCTTGGTGATGGCCTTTCAAGTTTCATAGATCCATCAAATTTCTTTTCACCTAAAATATCCCCTTGAAGTAAATTTTTTGTATCATAAATATCTGATATAGTGTCAATATCACTACCTCTATCCAATGATGGTGGTGCAATTTGAATTTGATGATCATCTAAGCATGATGAAGGTGTTCCCAAATCTTGAAGCCTTAAATCATCATTCCACATTAAAGGGCTTTTTCCATTTCCACTATAAGGGTTAGGGTTAGGCCTCTTTTTTCCAAGACATAAACTATCATTGATTTGCATGAATCCATGATCAAGTGGTTGTTTCTCCATGTTTTGTTGTAGGTGATCAAGTTGATCGCCGCCGCCGCCGCCAAAAAGATCAAGATCTTGAAAAGATGAAAAACTAAGAGGTGGTGAACCAAATTCTTTCAAGAGTGCCATATTTTCAGGCATTCCTTGAGGTCCAACAATAACACTACCCTTTAAGTTACTTGCCATGTTTTCACCTGCAAGTGTTTGATATGCTTTCTCCAATATACTTTGCATGTATTTCCCTTGAGCTTCAATCCTTAACTGAAGGTGTTTTTGTACCTGCCATGCAAATAATATATAATTATTCAATACAAATATTAAAGTATGCATATTTTGTGAAAATATTTTTTGTTTCCATTTTTTAAAATATCTATTTATTTTAACTTGTTAATAAAAATATGTGAGACTCTTAAAATAAACAATTAAAATTGAGATCAAATGATAAAACGTTAATTAACGATGATGCATTTTTTGAAAAGAATGAAAGTATTTTTTAAAATGTTAACAATTGTTCAAATCAAAAGTTTTTTATTTCTATGTTATCAAGTAAAATTAACACAATTTTAAAAAAATAAAAATAAAAAACATTTTTGCAAAATAAATGGAACCTTTATTTATTTTTTATTTGGAATTTTTTTAAAAGTTTGTATGTTTACCTCAAGCTGTTCATGAAGTCTTCTTTGCACCTCAATTTGCATCCTAATTGCATCAACATGTGTGAAGAAATTAGGCAAAAGAACAACTATGAAAATCTCTTCAAACTTTCTTTACATCAATTTTGGTTCAAATTATTAAAACCATACATATACTCCCTCCAAAATAAAATATAAAAAAAAACATATAGTTACTAAAATTAAGATCAGATACATTAACGATGAATTATGTGTTTTTCTTATATCTGACGAAGTATAATGGAAGAAAGGAATTAAGCAAGCATACTCATTCATGTTGCGGCCAATCATGGCAGAAGAGGAAGCAGTATTTCGTTGCAGTTCTAAAGCCGAAGCTGACAGTGCAAAAAGATTTTGTCAATATAAAAAGAAACTGTCATGTGTAAAGATCATAAAGTTCAAAGTGCAAAAAAACAAATATATATACATTGAGGAACCCTAGAAAGATAAAAAGATCCGTCACCTCTCATACCATCCTTAATTGAATGATCATTGAATTCCTTGTGGGGTTGCTTCCCAAGCCTAAATTTCTATATCCAATACAAACAACAAAAAGATAAAGAACATCAAACAAAGGCATATCATATAAATTAAGACATACATTAAACCAACATAACAAACATACTATATCAAAGGTAATTGGACCCCTACTACATCTACAACAAGTTATATGGTTATTAGAGAAACAAGAATATTAAATTAAAATAAATGAACGGGGATGAGAGATAAATAGCTGTAGAAAAATTTGCAATAGAGAGTCTAATGATCATCTCCTACTGTATACAACGGTGCAACAAATTCTTTTTTAATTATGAAAACAAATTATTACATGTAATTTTTTTATATATTTAAACAAAAATTTATCACACAACTGTAGTAAGAGATGATCTGAGTCCATATTGAAGGAAATCAAATCCTCTCCCACCATACAGCGGTGCAGCAAAATCATCTTATCAATTAGGACACTAAACCATACATAAATATAAAAGATTTCCTACACCGCTGAATCGTAGAGAGGATCTGAGTCCATATATAGAAAAGTGTTATAAAAAGCAAAAGAGAAGCTTGAAATGAAATATGGTTTGTTTTGTAATATACAAACCTGAAGATGACTCTTGAGGTGGTAAAGGGTGAGACCCTTGACACCCATAACCCTCATAATAGTTTTAGGAGTGGCCTCTACAAAATTTAAGAGATAAAAAATATCTTAGTAATATGATTAAAAAAAAGAAAAGAAAAGAAAAGAAGAAGAAAAAGGTGTATGTGAAATAATGAATGAAGAATAGTACTATCAGGTCCTCCAAGTTGAGTAACAGCATCAACAAAACGTTCATGGAGTTCAACAGTCCAACGAAGACGAGGTTTAGGGTCGGTTGTGAGAACAAGACCAGAGTCACCTTGAACACACATGGGTCTGTCATGTGAATTCATAGTTGAAGGCTTCTTTGGAGGGAACATTCTCTCCATATCTCTCTCTCTCTCTGCAAAGAGAATACTCAGAGAGATTCAAGAACAAATGCGGATGCAAAATAGGGAAGAATAGGGTGCGTTTTTGAAGGAAGGGAATGGCTTTGGTTTAATGTAACCTTCTCAAAGTATAAAGCATGTGAGATGATGAGAAGGAAACTATAGTATAGCCTTACTTAAAAGAATGTATTCAATATTATTATCAACATTTTTTATTTATTTTTTTATAGGAAATTAAATAAAGCTATCTTATTCCAACATGCATACCTTCCTTTAGCAAAAGACACCTCACTCCCTATTCTCTCTCTTTTACTTTCTCACTCTAACATGGCCACCTTCATCATAATTACTATATCATATGCATGCATGTATAGGGATCTCCATTTTGTGTACCATCCTATTGTTATGTTGGAAACTTTTATATTGTAGTAAAAGTAAAAAATTATAGTTGGTTCAAATTGCGATTGTGGATATTTCAAAATCTATAATATTATAATTGTAATTACAGTTTTATACTGTGTTATTTTTATTTATAATTTAAAATATTTAGATATGTCTAATATTTATTAAAAATTTGTTGATATCTTGAATGCAAATTTACCGACCATATTCGATAGGATCATCCTTGAAAATTTTGGTGTCTTACGTAAAGTATGAATTTGATACCCTATATTTTATTTGTATTCATGTTCCTTATTTTATTGTAAGTCATATAATGATAATAAATTTAATTATATTTTATGCTATATTAATCAATACATTAAGTTTATTTGATACATATTAATCAATTCATCTTGAATCTTATGACTAAGATAATTATAATAAATTTTGTTATGTTTGATGTGATCAAAATACTTTTGTATGATAAGATTTTGTTCAACAATCATCTCAATAAGAGAGAATTTTTTTGAAATAAGAGTATAAATGAAAAATTGTTGATAAAAGAGACTCTAACAAAAAAAAAAAATTGGAATTTTTATCATCTTCTTTACAAATTTTAGGGACCAAGGAATAACGAGAATGTGAGAATTGAAAAACCAAACTTTTCTGTTTTCTAAAATTTTAATTTTTGTATAAAGATAAAAAAAACGATAATTTTTTATACATATTCCAATCATGAAGATTCAACAGTTTAAAAATAAAAGTTTTTAGTGTAATTCAATAGAAAAATATTGAACTAAGTAAATTTTAACTATATAATTTTATATTCTATATTTTTTATTATATGATTTTTTATACTATAAAAATAAAATTTTAATACTCCTAAAAATTTAAATCTGTATACGGTCACACATCCTATATATCCTCAAGATCAACACTAACATCTGGAATCCATGCATAGTTTATTACATTCCAAATAGAGATAACCTTTATTAAATTTTAGATTTATATGCATAGATATATAGCTTTTTGATGGCATCATGAAGGAGGGCCTCAAGCAATGATGATGATGGAAAATTTGTAGGCTATAATTTTACATCAACATTGAACAATGTTTGGTTAAAGCATTATTAAGGACATAATATCTACTTTGGCTGTTTATGTATGCCTGGGGCATTTCGTGGTACGACACACTTTTTAGCATAATTATTAGTACGAAGATATAAGCGGCCTCTCAGCTACAATGGTAATAATAGAAAGTGTTGACTTTATGTCATTACCATGAAAAAGTTTCCAATCATATATTTGAGGAAGTACTATTTTGATGTCAAACATCAACAAATGTATTGAATGAGAAAAAAATTTGTGTAAAAGTAAAAATAGAAAAATGAATTATAGAGATCAAAATATTACTTCCTCAGTTTTTTTAAGGAATCCATTTGCTATTTATAATTGGAATTATGTGTAATATATAACTCATTATTTCTATTTGGAATTATGGATTTTGCATTGAAAAAAAATTAATTTTTAAAGAGTTAAAAACATAATTATCAGTATATTTTCAATTACACACTTTTATATTTGATTTCTTAATAAATACCTCCAAGAGCATTTCATAGCATATGTGTATATATACACACACTAATGTTGGAATATGAATTAAAATTTCATAACAATAAGTATTACTAATAATGGTGGAAAATGGGCTTAGAGACCTATTGACATTGGTTGGATTTTCATATTTGAAAATTTAAAATATGAAGGAATTTCTATTCAACATCCCACTGATGTCTTTGGATTGACTGATTTTTTAAAATATTTGATTGTTATTATTTTGATGTGATACGAGTGTTAACCGCAAAGTTGAAACTTATGAAAAAAACTGGTACAGAGTCTTAAACACTATCAAAGAGGAAGTGTTTCAAGAGCTGTTCATTTGTGGGTCTACAAACTTTTTCTCAACAGACCTAAAATACGTATCAAAAAATTTTAACAACATCAATCAACATTCCATATTTCCCATTGTGGCAGCCATAAATTTGTTTATGATAATGACACATTAGTTATTGATCATCTTCTTCACTGCAAGAAGTTGAACATGTCTTACTTGATAATTCAACACATGATTGCTGCAATCAATAAGGATTACAAGAAAAACACCATTCCATATGGTATGGTTGTCTCCAAATTTTTAGAAATTTTAATATCTATTAGATGATTAAATCCTTTCATATTAAGATATCAAAAACTTTCTCAAAGAACATTTTACACATGAAACAAATTCTCATCATCCCACATTTACCAAAAGCTACATTCACTCCATCTACCACTAAAAGAAAAAGGTACGCTTGTTCCTCTGCCGCCAATACCAATGTTGAGCAGCCTTCACATTAAGAATGTTCTCCCCCTCAACAAAATGTTGAAGAACGTTCTTCACCTCCTACTATTCCACAAAATTTGAATTCACTCCTAGATCAGGATCCACTACAACTCTTACCTTTCAACATATCACTACTCTTATGTTACAAAGTGATATGTGTCCTCCACTTCAAATCTAGCACAACTCCTTGATGTCACCGGCGTTTGTGTCACCACAAAAAAAAAAAATTCCTCCATTTTTGGAATAAACCAATATCAGGTCTTTCCCGATTGAGACATTGTTGGTCCATCACTGCCTCATTATTCCGCTCTTACAAACTCTCTTCCTCACATCAACACTTCATTCACCATTTTGTCCACTTTTTGTACCACTGCAACACCATCTCAACATACTCCTCTATCCACTCTAATTAAGGACGGTCAACTTCCATTCAAAAAGACAAAAATGGAAAGGGAAATATCCAAGACCTACAAAGATATCCCCAAAATATTTGTTGCTCTTCAAACTATCATTGTTACGCAAACACATTAGGACAAAGAGCAAGCCATTTTGAGGGACTAGATGGCTAACCAGCTTGCTCCAAAGCTCGGTCTTCAGCCTCCCATGCCTAATCCTCCTCCAACTTTTTCAGAAATACCTCAACCTCCTTGTTTTCATCATCTGAGGGATCTTCCCCATCAGTGTCATTCTAATATAGCTGTAGATTATTCTCCTATTCCTTTTTTCCATTACAAAGGGGGATAACTTATTTAGATTTTAAGTAGATAAGAAGTTTCTTTTGTATGATTACTTTTGTATTTTTTGTTTTTGAACCATATGTATGATCAAAACATTATTGTTATATCAAGGAAAATTATAATTTGGTTCAAATGATTAGCACAAATTGAGGGAAATGGGGTGGTTTAACTAAAAAGCTCTCTATAATTATTATAAGAATCAAAATTAAAATATGAATTAACATGTTTGTCAACATCAAAAAGTGGGAGATTGTTAAGACAGATTCCCAGATTAATATTTTAAGGATAATTAAACAAAGGTTAATTAAGACTTCTAATTATGATTTGAATTGTTTTGGTATTTAACATGTGTATTTGAATGTGTTAAACAAGATAGGTACCAAGCATTACAAAATATATCATATTAAAATAAAGAAAACTAATTTAGTGAAATGAAGAACGTTCTTGACATATTTATGGAAAACGAATAACGTTCTCCACATTTGCAATTTAACAAGAATGATAAGATTCTTAAGGGATTAGTTCCAAAAAATGCAATCCATTCTAGAATTTCACCAAAAAATATATAAAGATCAATCCAATACAAGAATCACTCCAAGATTTGAAGGAAAAGACTATACTTCACAAATTCATAAAACAAGATCATTCTCCAATTCAAGCAAGTTGAATTACAAATTTGACAGGTTGGAAAGGACACCCCTATTGTACTTTCAAACAGGTCTGCACATGTGATTCAAAGCATGAGATCACTTCAAACAACTGTCAAGATAAGATTAAAATTCAACTCATCTCAAGGAAATATCAAAGATCGTTCTTGGTTCACAAGAACATTCCTGCTTTCAGCAAGAGCATTCTTGCTTTTTGGTTGATCTTATCCCTTCACTTACTCATGATAATTGGACTATTTCCAATGGCCAAATGAGTTTTCATAAGCCCTCTTGAAGCCTATAAATAAAGCCTCAAGATGAATAATAGATCATAGCTTCAAGTGCAACGCAATACATCACTCATTCAGTCATACTCGAACACGAGTTAAGAATACTTAGATTCTAACAATCTCAAAAACATTACTTTGACACTCAAGACTATATTGTTAACATAGCTTGAGAAGTTTGTAAAAATCCTTTATGTTTAAAAGGTAGTTTGTAAAATCATTTATGAAATTGTGTAAGGTAACATGTGGAAATTCTTTCTAGGTAGAAAGGTAGTACTTTGTAACATATCAAAATTGATTTGTAAAAGCTGTGTGAAAACCAAGAAAGGTCTTGGTTTGACAACTTAGTGAATTAGGATATATCTTTGTGTAGTATCTCTTCCCTTATCTCTATTTACTTTTTATCTTCTAATTAGTTTTTATATAGATAAGTTAATATTGTTGTTTTTCACTAACCAAGAACGTTCTTCGTTTGTAACCAAAATCAATCTTGAGTTAGACATTTTAATTTTTAAACAGGAATTTAAAAATGAGGAAATTATAATTCAAACCTCGCTTCCTTATAATTGACATTGTTACTTCACTCTTATGGTCGATGTACTTAGTTAAATTGATCAAATAACCACTATGGATAGAGATTCATATAGTACATTATCTATTTTCTTATAATTGACATTCTTACTTCACTCATATGGTCGGTGTGTATTCCGTTAAGTTGATCTAATAACCAATATGGATAGAGATTCCTATAGTGCATTATCTCTTATGGATTGAGATCAGAGTTCTTACAAAGGTTTATACAAAGTGCTTACTAGACAAATCATCTATGTATAAGGTTATCCGAGATGACACAAAGTCTTCATGTGTCCTTAGTGGGTCTACACAAGACTTAGTGAGAGACGTTTTTTTTTATTATGCTTCCCATTTTTCTCTCCAAATTTGTTATAGTGTCTTTAGATAGTTCAAGTGGGAACTAGAAATCTTGCCTTACTTATTTGCTTTGTTTGCAGTATTTTTTGTTTGTAAGTGCTGCTAATTGAAAGTGAATGCTAGTTATGTTTTGGAATTTGCTTGTGCGGGTGATTTGGATGTTGTGGAATGGTGTTAAATTTTGCGATATGGTTTTGTGTGTTCAATAAGTGGTGGAACATATTCAATTGTCTTCTTATAAATGGTTAATGAAATAAGAAATTAGGATACTCCTATATCTTCTTCTTTAGACTTGAGTATCTATGAATTGTATCTTCATTCTTAGTTGATCAACAATAATCTTATTCAAAAATAATTCTGAATAAGATGTACTTTGATAACATTTTTTTATCCAATTCTTTATTTTTGAATCCAATCTGAGCAGTTTTTCTAGATTGGTTTTGTTTGTATTTTATTTATATTGAGTTTGTAAATTTCTCATATTATTTTTGTTGGACTTTGTAAATTCTTCATATTGATTATGTTCATATTTTGTGCAGATTGAGTTTGTAAATTCTTTAGATTGATATTATTCATATTTTGTTCACATTAATTTTGTAACTTCTTCAGATTGATATTGTTCATATTTTGTTAAGATTTCTTTTGCAAATAATTCAAATGAAACTTTCTTTGTATTGCTTGTTTTTATCTTGGCGAAAATATAATATATGATCAATTCTTGAACGTTCACAAGGAGGAGTATGACTAAGTCCAGTTCAACATTTTGTCCTTTGTAAAAATCTAAATCATATCTTTCAAATAATAAATGTATCTTCATGTGAGTGTTTCTTCTTGTAAACAATTCTTGACCATATCTTATTTTAAATAATTCAGATCTTCTTGTGATAATTGTGATAAATCTTGATCAAATCTTCTTGTAAATAATTCATATCTTATTGTGATAAATGTTGATCAAATTTTGACTATATCTTTTTTTAACTTGGTCAAATATTTCTTCAATTATAAATATGAATCAAATCTTATTTTTGATTATCATCAAAAACATGAATCTTCTTTTATACTTTGTGAAGTCAAATATATTGTTCTCATAAAATACTTTTGTTAACATCGAAACTCTAAATATAAAATCAACTTGGTTCCAACAAGAGGGATGTGGAGTAAAAGGTTGCTTGAGCTAGAAGAAGAAAAAGGTTGTTTGAGATGGAGACAAATAAATATATAGCAATCCATTCTTCCCTAAAACACTCATGAACCAACTTTTTTGAAAAAATCATCAAGAAAAATTTGAACCATACCTCCAAGAAGATGACACTCCTTTAAACTTGCTAGATATACATACCTTAGAATAATCATCAACTCTAATACTAAAAAAAAAAACAACTTTCCTTTTTTTTCCCTTTTAAGGTGCAATCGATTAAACACACTCACTCACTTATGGAACAATCATTCTATACAAAGGATGCCCTACTTTTCATGTATTTCTCTCAAGAGTTCAATCACACAAGAAAATGAATCAGTAGAAATGTTCAATCTTAGTTATACTCTTATCTAAATGAATGATGAAGAATGAATGAATCAATCTTACAATGAAGGAACATGTTAGTCTTTAAAGAGGCATGGTTCAATTATGAAAGGATAATGCAATGTAACATAAATAACTATTCTGAAACTGCAAAAATTGAACTTTATAGGTCGTATAAGTCGATCCACAATATGCAAAAATTGATTCTTAAGCATTCAAGAACCCATAATTTCAAATCTCACTTGTGTGAATAGTATCCTTTCTATAAGTCGGCTTATCAACTTTCAAGGAGTTTGATAAGTAGATTCATATATTAGGTGAATCAATTCATCAGTTTCAAACACCTTAAATTGATTTCAAGATCCCCTTAAGTCGATTGATGAAGTTAAAAATCACTTCGAAAAGTTAGTTTATAAATTTTTTTTTTCAAGAACTTTTGTCGATAATGAGAATTGAAGAGTTAGCAAAAGCACATAAAATTATCTAATTAAAACCAAATTTTGACATTCATCAAAACACTAAGTCTATTTTAGAGGAATTTCCATTCACCCGATGAATATTTTCTATAAAAAAATTATGCTTCATTGTTTTCCTTATACCCTCTTAATCACAAATATATGATGAAATATCAACATTGGAATAACAACGGAAGAGTTTTGTCCCCTAAAAAATTATATGTTTTTGACTTAAATATTCTTTTAATTCTTGCAAATATGAGTCATTTTAATTTTAGTCCTGTAATATTTTTGTATACATATGTAACTTACAAAATTTAAAAAAAAAAACCTAATGTATTTTTTAATTAAAAAATATTGTGTTCAAGTGTTATTGATGTGGCATTTGATGACGAGATTTATGTTGCTGACCGTGCATTTTTTATTATTAAAAAAACTGGATTTTGAATCAATTAAACTATCATTGTATACAAAAATCAATTAAGCATCAAATCCTGAACTCAAAAGCAAAAGATTAAAGCCATTGTTATTTCAAATCCTGATTCAAATTCTAAATTTCACAAGGCATATCCATTGAATGCAAGCCACTAAACATATGTTCATAATTTCTAGGTTTGACGTAAAGAGAGAAGGAATTGTAAAGAAGGTGGTTGAGGTGAGAATAAGTAGCAATGAATGATTTGTTAGGATTATATATCATTGCTCCAGTTAATTTGACATTACTTTTGCTGCTTAAAAAATAAAATAAAATATGTTTGGTTGTTTCATGATTTTTCTTGTGGTTTGGTATGGTTAAATATATGGTCCTAGTGTTCTTCCAAAATCTGTTTTAACTATATACTAGTTTGACAATTTATCGTGTGGAGAATATTTGATTTAAAAAAACAAATGTATTTTTACATGCAATATTTGATCAATTTTAAAATGTCATGAAAATCGATCTTGAATAGGTTTAACATTGACTTTGCATTAATTTATATGTTGGGTAACGAAGGGAGTCAAAAAGTTCATTCACATTAAATTAAGAACAATCGTACAAGTGAATTAATGATCACACTTTCACCTAAAACCTTAAGGCAATATGTATATGGGTCGTCTCACTTATATATTATTCAATATTCTTTTTTTTTTTCATTCAATATTCTTTCATCAAGTGTGAGTCAATTTCATTCATCCGATGATGCTTTGTTGAGGAAGCTTTTTCATCCACATACATTTGCATCGTTGTTGTCTTTACATCAACGAGACACATTGCTTGAGCACTCTTTAGTAACCATCGGCTCTAATACAAAGAGTCGGTCTCTTTAGTAACCATTGACCTATTGTTTTTTTAGTGTTACCATATTAGAATATCCAATTTTATTATAATTTTCTTTCTTATCAAAGAAACAAATTTCTCTATGAACAGATTCTACACTTACATTTAATGGTACGTGCCATTATTATTCAATTTCTTTTTTGAAACGCATTCTTATCCAAATTGACACAAATAGTTTTTCAATAAAAAGAAAAATGCACAAAAATATAACAAGATTCTAAAAAAAGACGTGGAAGTGATCATGAGCATACATTTGTATGCATGCTCTTTTCCACAAGCGTGCATGGTCTTTTGGATGTAGAATATAACTTTTGCACTTCCACAAAATAAAGCTATCAAACTTCAAGTTTTCAATTTGAAAATTACCTTACCCTACTTATTCGGTGTAACATTTAAGGAACAATCAATTATGATTTATTATTTAGATTGTACATAAAATGCCTAAATGCATATAGAATCACTAAATGCGTGTATATAGGCTACATGTCCCTTATTAAGAATTATGTAACCATTTTCAATTTGTTGTCTTCCATAAATAAACATAAATTTAGGAATTTCTTTTTATGATGATTTATACATAATAAACGTTTTTTTACACCAAATGGAGTTCAAATTCGAAACATATATTACGGGTCTCACTCAAGATAAGGGCATGTATATCTTTTTCAAAATAAAGAGATTGAAGTCAAATTTTAACAAACCAAAATTGTTTTGTTACCATGCACGATTAGAAAGCACAAAAAAACAACGTAATTTATGGAACCAAACTTTAGGGTATGTGGTTGGTAATATTTGAGGATGTAAACATCAATGCATAAGGTAAGGAAAGGATATTATTGCTATGCTAACTTTTAAATAGAGGAGTGGGGGACCTTTTAATTCTCTCAACCATTTATAGATCATACCCTTATCACTTTCGTCAAACGGAAGATTGTCCTTCCATGCATGATATGTATGTAATTCATATTATATCTACATTAATTAGTGTGCTATCATTGATCCCAACAAATAAATCATGAATAAATTTAAAATTACATACATCTAATTTTTAACCCAAATAAAAAAAATTGAATGGTAAAAAAAATAGAGATAAAAAATTGGACACTACAAAATAAATTGTTATAGAGCAACTAATTTAAAAATCAAAATTTTTTCTCTAGTGACCAATTTAGCAAGGAATTTTTACAGTACATTTAAAAATTAATATTTAATACTATTAAAAATAAATTACATGTACCAAAAAATTATTGATAAAAAATTTATAATACCAATACACTATTTTTTTATAGTAGAACTTGTTAAGTTGATTTTTCATACTGATTTTTAAATCGTTCAATAAATAGGTTTGCGACCTATTGTTTGAATTTTTTTTAATTAAAGGTTGGTAAACTTCTAATAACTTGTCGCGGTTAGTTTCATATTTTTAGTCTCTAATAAATTAAAAACTACATAGAGTTTTTTACTGTAGTAAAATTTGTTACCTTTTTTTTATTACTGAATTTACACTACTAAAAATATTAAAAATAATATTTCACATATTTATATCTATATATATATACTCATTTAACACCATGAAGGCATCAATAATTCTAAATTTCAACATAATTATAAGATAAAAAAAAATTAACATGAATAAAATTAAATTAAAAAAGAAGAAAATCAGTCGTATATGAAAACTGAGATAAATAAAAAATCTTGTTATAAATTGTATGTGTGTTGTCCAAGTTTATCGTATTCAATACAAAATAACAAAAAAGACTAAAAAAATTGTTAAAAATTTCATGTGAGTTTATCTCATGTATTCGAGTTTACCCAAACTAACTGAGTAAACTCGGTTTTATTTTCAAATTTATCAAAATTCAAATTTAGCTCTTTGTAAATTCAAAATTAATAAATAAATTAACTCGTGAAGTTGTATGATTCTATAAGTTAACTTGCAATTTTAACACCATTGTAACTATCAATAACTATACAATCAATGATTGATGTTACATATCAGTGTATAACTATATACATAGACAATACATCTCCATTAAACTGGTATTGTTATCTATAATTGATGTACTCCTAAATAGTTCATTTAAATATAATTTATAATGAATACTATTTTCACTTTATCTAGTTTTTGGGCTTTTATTTTCAAATAAAAAGGTAAATGCATTCTTTTCATTCAAATTAAATAGGGAATAAATGCTTTCTTCTTTGACAATAAAAGGAAGATTCCAGCCCAAAATGTTTAAATCTGATTACAAAATATCATTGAATAGTTTATAATTCTCAACTCATTTTATTCAAAACCGTCAAATTTTGCATAAATGGGACCCGCCAACTATTAAACTTTTGACCATATACATCAATTAGCAAGCCAATTAAATTCAATACATGATTGATTTCCAAGTGGTAGTAAATCTTATAAATCATTGAAATCTAGATGATTAAGACTCTACAATGCCTTTGTATTCCTCTCTTGTTATACTTTATATTATTTTTATTCCGTAATTTGGTATATTACTATTATAATAAAGTCATATCACATTTAGTGACACAAACTAACTTGTAAAAAAAGTATAATTATAATTCAATCATCAATTTTAATGGTTATTATATATGTGCTTATGTGAATTAATTAACCAAGCAAAGCAAGTAGACTTCACTTTTAGATTGTGCTGTTTTTAAAAAGGTAGAACTCTATGGAAAAAAAAAAGTGGGATGGGTTATAGTGTTATAAGGCCTTGTTTGCTTGAGTTTGAAGCATCTTTATGGGCTAGAAATGAATATATTCCACCGTATGAATATATTCCTCTACAATGTGAAGTTATGGGCCCCATCTTTATGTTTAATTCCATCTTTTGCAAAGTCTCATATCTCCCACCCCCAATTTAATGGGGCATCTTTCTTTAGCGCCATGTACTTGGATTACACTTGATGGATTATATTATTTTAGAACATTAATCTCACTTAATTCAAGACACAAACAATTTGACCTGCTATTGAAAAATTTACTCTCTCCAATTTTTATTTATTTATAAATAATAGTGGATTAATAAAAGTCGATTTATTTGATTTAAAATATGGATTAAATATATATATATATATATATATTATTAATCAATTTTTCTTATAAATAAGGCTAGGGAGAGTATATTGTAACAAAATAAACTGTTGCCTATTGGAAAAAACTTAGTCCTATGTTTCTTCTTCATCTATATAACGATAGTTAAAATCATTTTTTTTCCAAATCATTACTCTAAGTTATTTTATTCTCTTTTTATTTAAATAAATGATTTTTTCTTACAAGTTTAATTTTTTTTTTCTTCGTGTTTTATCTATTATATTGTTGTGTGACTACAATGTTGGTATTTTCGTCATTTTTGTGTAGCGTTGTTTGTTTATCTACCTCAATGTAGTGTTTTCATAGATAATAGACTCGTTTTGTTAAAATTGTATTTTGAGTAAGAGATTTATGGAGGCTATCACCAAATTAAACGCATTCTCAATCTTACATATGACTTGTCAACATGTGGTGGATTGGTCATTTTAGAGACCACATATAATTGGTTGTTATGATTAAGATTTTGGTTTGGTTACTTCTCAATAGCTTCTGAAAGATATGGTTGTTTATTGTTAGTCTCAATAGCTTCTAAACTAACTAGGAGACACTTTATTGTTGGGTATTCAATTATGAGTAGTTAGTCTCACATTGATCAGGAGTGGAGGCTATATTGAATATATAAGGAGATAGTGAGGGACCAAAATAAAGGACTTGAATCAAGTGGGTCAAGTCTAGTGGTAGACCAAAAAAAGGACTCGATGATCAAGTGAATCAAGTCTAGTGGTTAAGCATGATGCATAGAACATTTCGAGTACCTAGTACTTATAGATTTCCTGTCTTTTAACACATACTCCTCTAGAAATAATAACGTCAAGGGTAGATTTCTTGTCATCCCCTGTTGTCGAGGTTGCCACATCAGTTGAACCTCAATACTAGATCTATCTGCTCCATTTGCATAGGATTTTCTCTATGACAGATCCACAATACATTTGGGTTGAACGCATACCATTCCATTAGAGCTACCAATAACATGATACATCGCCCTTGGTATCTATTGGATGCTTTAGTCACATTTTCTTGTCCAACCAAAGTGATATGGACTCGGATTACTGCAATCGGAGGTTGGAGAGCTAATTTATTATTAATTGCTTTGTCCAAATGTTGTGATATTGGTTTGGTTTTTTGTTGTTGTTAATTGTCATACTTGGTGTACTGGGCCAAATAGGCAAGGTGTTTTACAAAGATTAGTTGGGCCCAAAATATAAAATATGGATTGTAAGGCCTTTTTATTAAGGGTAGCAATCTCTTGATTTTGCTGTATTAAAAATATTTGTATAATTTGCAGAGTATTTTTTTACAATCCTTTAAAGAAGGTGAGTAGAGTTTTATTCATTATAATGATTGGTTCGGACTTTTATTAATATAATTTTTATTTGTCAAAAAAATAAAAATAAAAAGTTATTTTTATTTTTATTTTTATTTTCTCTCATTGTTATTGTATTATGAAATTGCATATTTTTATTTGTCTAATTGTATTTGGTTTTTCCAATCATATAACACATAAAAAGTTTGATAAAAAATCAGTCGGAGTATCCATATGAGCAATTGAAGAAGCACAACTCTGGTTTAATATTTTAGAGTTAGAAATTGAATTGAGAAGTTTTTAGAATTTTAATATTTTTTATTTTGAAATAAAATGATTTATCTTTAACATGATATTTATTTTGTAAAAATATTATTTAATTTTAAAATAATAGAAATATTAATTTTATAAAACAATTTTTAAAATATACAAAATAGTTTTTTAAAAATAATATAAACAAAGTTTTAGAAGTAATTGAAAAATCATTATTTTTTAAAAATTATTGTCTTTAAAATAATAAATAAAATTAACTTCAAACAAAATCAATTAATTAGATAAAAGTTGGTTATGAATTGGTTGTGTTTCTCTAACCGGTTTTTTAAAATGATATTTAAACTCAATCAATTTTATTGGTTATTATATGGAAATGATTTTGATATTAAAAAAAAAAAAATCAAAATCAAGAATTATTCCAATCAGGATTTGAACTCGATTTCTCTTGAACAATTTGTTTGTGTTTGTCAAGAAATAGTATCTTCAATGAACTCTAGAAAGAGGGGTTGACTAGAGTCATACAATAGAAAACAATTGGGTAACGTGATAGACTCGCGTGAAATATCGAATTGGAAATCATATTTCTTTTTAAAGATTAATAGTATTGCCATCAATTAACACAAATTAGCATCGATAAATTCACACAATCTAGAATATTTGATTGAAAGTTTTGAAAACATTTGTTCCTCAATCAAACTTGTGAAAAATACTCTAAATATTTAATGATTGCACAATTGATAGAAATACAAATTAGAAAGAAAAAAAAAATCTAATAATGAATCAAATCACTAGTGTTAAGAATATTTCAAAACAACATTTTATCTCAACAATTTAAAGCTAAATATGATTCAAAATAGAATTTTCCATGTTCTTCTACTTCGTTCTTGCATGTAGAATACATTAAGTCTTCATTCGAACAATGAATTTCTTTCGTTATTTCGATTTGGAACGTTTACAAGATCTGTCACAATTGTTACAATATGTACACCAAATTCTTAGAACAATCCTCTAGAGTAATTTAAACGATTTCTTCAAGGAGAAGAATAACTCTTAACTTATTATAAAATAGTCCATAGAGAAACTACCTCTCTAGTCAAAACTGAAGATATCCCCTCTTTAGCCTTCAACACTACATCAATTGATATCCCCATGATAATTTGCATAGGAAGAGTAATTCGAGCCTTATCATCAAGGAGAAGAAGAACTCCTAAGTAATTGTAAAATAGTCCCTAGTTTACAGTCCCTAGAGAAACTACCTCTCTAGTCAAAACTGAAGATATCCCTTCTTTAACCCTTCCACACTACATCAATCGATATCCCCATGATAATTTGTGTATGGAATAATAACACCAACATTCATATCACATCTATGTTGTTTATCGCATAAAACTTCAACCGCAAACGCAATTTGAAATAAAGGGAGTTTTCAATATGGAGTGTGGTCTTTAATGCTTGATGTTTTCGGAATGGGTTAAGGTATTATTAGTGTTCCCAAAGGTTTAGAATTATTTATATATGATGCATGAAAACGATTGACAAATGACTAATGCTTCCTAATTGAAATAACAACTTTGAAATTGTCAAAAAAATAAATATGCATATTTGGTGAGTTGATTTAGACAACTTGTGAACTGATTAACCCAAATCTTGATAATCAATTTTGAAAACTACAGTGGTGTTAGTCGATTCACAGAGTTTCTTGTTTTGTAGTGAGACAATTCACAAGTCCTATGAGTGGATTCACATTTTTTAACATAAAAAATGAGTTTGTTACTTCAATAAATCCATCGAGAAACATGTAAGTAGATTTACAAAGTCAAATATCACTTGAATAATATTTTTAATGCATTTCAAAGTGTGTCAATATGATATCAATATGCAACAAAGTTTATGCATGCTAAAATATGATTTTTCATAAACTCTGTGTTATAAATGGCATTTGCAATAGATTGAGAATAAGAATCAACAAAGACATACATTCATCATGTAATCTACACAAACCTAATTTTGATATTACTCAAAACACCGAGTCTAATCTAAGTTCTAGGACACCCTTATAGTTAGAGTATTTAAATGAATCACATTAACAATTTATGTTCATTCACTTGGTTATGAGCGACTCTAATTTAATAATAAATAGATAGTTTTTTTTTTTAAAAACAACTAAAATTAATTGTTAGTTACAAGGACATTGATGTGCAAAGACCTAAGTTTAAATTTAGGATTCTCTACTTCTCGATATTTAAAGTGCCTAAGTCTAGCCACTAAACTACTTGACAAAAAAAAAATATTAGTAGTGTTTATCAAAATATTAATTGATTGAAATCGAATCAATCACCTTATATCTCTCAATCCTTAAGTCCTTCCCACAATACCACCAAGTCACATTAAAAAAAATTATAAACAAGATAAATTAAAAACAAGATACTCGTTTTAAAAGAGTTTTTCCAAAATAACGTTTGGTTTGGGATAAAGTCAAACAAATTCTTCGATATTAATCATTTACTAGACTAAGACCAGCACTTTGTGATGTAAATATATAATTTTTTAAATATTTTATAATATTATATATATATATATATATATATATATATATATAATTTGACAAAAATGTATGTAATATATTACAATTTTGTCTTTAATAAAAATTATTTGAGCGGATTGAAGAATGTATTTATTGTATATAAATTATCTTTAATATCAATTTTTAATAATGTGCAACTAGTTTCATGTATCGAAACAAGTTTCATAAAATACAAAAGTTGCTTAGAAAGTATGTGCTTGAAATAACTTTTTTTTCTTTCTAGTATTGAAATAATTTACTATTTGAACAAAGATAAAAATATATTTTAGTATATAATAATACAAAACAATTTCAATATTTTTAAAGAGCATCAAATTTTCCTCTAAGTCTATATCAACGATGGTATAATAAAAATAAATAAATAAATAAAATGCATGATAAACAATATAAATTGAACCTAAAGAACTTTATACTTCAATAATGAACTCTTGGCGTAATTATAAATTAAATCCATCTATATGGTTTAAATATTAATTTTAGTTATCTAATAAGTGGTGTGAGATAAATTTGTATATTTTATATAGTTCTCACTAAAAATGAATTATTTTTTCATTAAAATGTGATTTTTTTTTCGTGATGATACTATGTAATATTCAATTGGAGAAAATTAAATAATTGTAGAAACTAAAAAGTGTGGATAGATTTATCTCATAGACATTAAGTATTTATTATTGTTCATATGGGGAACTTTACATAGTTATATACTATTTGACTCCTATATGTCTAAAGATGAGATGAAAAATATAGTATAGTTGTCATCATATTATACTGCATAACATATTCAGTATATCGTTGAAATTTAAAATGTGTATTGGTGTTAGAAACATTGATATGTTTGGACCAAATATCAACACACAACAATTGACCGCAAATATATCAAAACATATAAATAGAATTAAAACTCAAATATGTAAACTTAAAAAAATATAAATTATCACACTTTTTGCATATCTAAAAGGAAAAACATAAAAAATATGCCTATAAAGAAATACAAATCAGATGTAAGCGAGTACATAATTGTTGAAAATTTATCGAACACAGTTTCAATAGACAGACTTTCTTAGGGACTTAAATATATTTGTTATTGTCTTCTAATTCCAAATAAACATATGCAATATTTGATATAGAATAATTTTCACAAATTGTTGTCATATAGATATTTCTTGAGAATTTTTTAAAAGGATCCAATATATTAATTGGAGTTAAAACCATAGGAAAAATTGTTACTAATAATTATAGAGGAGCAATAAGTGTCCAATAACTATTATTATAATTTGTAATTCATTGCATATTAATAGTTCTACCCTATATTAGATGTTAAAATAGTAATAGTAAAATATGTGTTAAAGTAAATAATAAATAGAACAATACAGGAGATGGAAGAGTGGCTCTTAGATGTGTCATATTAGATTTTTTTTTACATGACAATATTTGAATGAAATGATAATATATTTGATTATATGTCGTAATAGTTTTTGAGAGTCTATTTTAATAGATAATAGATTTTAAAAATCTTACTTACCAATTACAATAACATCAATCAATTAAAATAAATTTATGTTGATTTCTATTAAGAAAAATTATTTATAATTATGCCAACAAAAGGTGCAAAAAAGATTAATACCCAATTGATTAAAGATATGAATTGTCCAAAGAATAAGTTAGACCCAAATTAGTGTCTTTTACTCGGTTCAAAAATTAGATTAGATGAATTTTTAGATCCGAATCTGACCCATGACCTGGTCGAATCCAATTAGATACGAGTCTAATAAAGATGAAACATACAAAGACAAAATGGATTAAGTCCCAAACTCGGTTCCTTTATCAACAATGTCCTTGTGTTGTCTCTATTTTTATCCCAATTTCTTTTACTATTTCATACCCGACCCAAACCTTACGGATCGAGATGGGTTGATGGACTAAACTGGATTTTAAACACCCCTAATTAAGGATATTGTTTGTCTATTGCAAAAGAAAATTAAAGATATCATTTTGAAGTTCGTACATTACACTTTCAAAATATTGACAATAAAAAATAAAAAAAAAGATAATCCATAGTTTTGGTCTCTATAAAATTTAAGATTATGTAGTTTAAATATGATGAGTGAGTCTTTTTATACTATATAAATTTTTTCGGTGTATAATAACTTTCTCTCTTCATTATTAACTAATTTCATTTATTCATATAGTATAAGGATTGAATGTGCACTGATTGGATCCTATGTCAATGACTTGAATGCATATTTGCAATTTGGTTATAACCAAAATGTTGTTGTCTTTGCTCAATTTCTAAAAGTGAATATGTTTAGTGGTAAAAGTGAAAATAATAAAATGCAATAAATTGTATTGAGCTTTTATTCAACTCTAAAATTCCTAAGTAAGATTTTAAAGTAGAAGTACTATCATTTAATTTATTCAACTTTGTTTACTTTTATATTAGAATACTAACTTTATACTACATGATCAGAAACCCGAATAACTTTGGCTCACCAACTCAACCATTGAATCAGATACTTTTCATTTGAGTTTAGAAGAAGAATTTGTAAGTATTTTCCAATGCAGGACTAAAGAGAAACTTAAGGGCTGTCAAAATATAATTTTCACAAGATCAATGTCATATCAATTGCACTTCATTTAGTTTTCTTAATCATGTAGTTTATTTATAATTTATACTTCTTTTGCAGGATATGATTTGTGTGATCTTTGGTACAGTTAAACATGTTTTTGATGAAAGTGATTGGTGGTATAGAGCATGTGTATGCAACAAAGAAGTTGTTACTAGATCTAAAAGTTTTTTCCCCATAATGTAAGAAATATGTTTGAACAATTGTGCCAAAGTGTGTATCACAAAAACAAAATCCATTTATGTTAATTTATCTATTCCTTAAGCTATTATTTATCTATTCCTTAAGCTATTATTGATGTTAATTAACTTCATTACCTAATTTTGGTAAAAGGTATTGTATCAAAGTTAGAGTCATTGAGACACGATTATGCTATATTTGTTATATTTGATCATAATTGAGTTTCATTGACAAACAAATCATGTCTATTTGTTATATTTGATCATAATTGAGTTTCATTGACAAACAAATCATGTCTAAACTTGTTTGATGAAATAGATCAAGTAAATATATTTTCTCAACTTTATTTTATCTTCAATCTTTGGTATTGATGTGTTTTGGGTATGTTTATTTTGATGATATGGATTTATATTTTTAACAATAATGTGAATATTAGGATTCAAAATCGGGCACTGTTCTAAAAGTAATTGGAGATTCGGTTGAAAAACAATTGTTATTTAAGATAAATGTCAAAAATGATATGAACTCAAATTTTGAAAAATCATTTTGTATAGTTAAATAATTTTGACTTTATAACTAAAAGTAATGTCTTTTTAATCGTAACTTTATAATTATACTCGCAACTTCCTATCAATTGTTTTTATAGATCTCAAATAATATTGTCGTATGACTTTAAACTTCATAAAGTCTTATTATGGATATTTGAATGTGTATTGTAACGAGTGTTTATTTAAAATGTTTTTAGTTAAACAATATTTTAGTTTATAATACTTTATGATTGAATTTAAGATATTTGAATAATTTTTAAACTTAATCACGATAATATCATTTATTTATCAATCTATTTTAGTTAAAACATGGATAATGGGTATGGGTATGAACACTTAAGTACTCGGATGGTAAAGGTATAGGTATTAATGATACCCAAGAGGTATAAATAATATGGTACTATGGTACCCTA
The DNA here is from genome assembly GCA_037974835.1 of Cicer judaicum. Lineage (NCBI taxonomy): Eukaryota > Viridiplantae > Streptophyta > Magnoliopsida > Fabales > Fabaceae > Cicer > Cicer judaicum. Next base: position 84,672 of record JBBPBS010000359.1, read on the forward strand.
TCAAAACTCTATTCATTGTCATCCCTATTAGAAAGTGGTGTAATGAAGGATTTGATGCCCAAATTTAAAGAATAAGCTATTGAGGAAAAATGTCAAGTCTCAAACTATGTCCCTATACCAGTTACATATGATTCTTATGATTGTAGTCCTTGTAAAAGGGAATTCATGGAATTTGTTGATGAGCTCATTCAAAGAATTTGAAAAATATCAAAATTGAGAAGGATTGAGAATCGCTTTTCATAATAATATAGGATTTTGCTGTTTTTTTTTTTTTCTTCAATTAAATGACGGAAGCCTAAACTTTGTCCATTTTGTATTGTTGGATCCATACATTAAATTTCTATCAATTTTCATTTATGCATGTTTTAATGTTATGTTTGTTTGCTTTCAATTATATATGGACTTCATAGACTATGGTCTATGGTTCTATGGATATGGTTTTACCATTTTTTAAATTTTCAATGGCTGCATTTTAATTTTACATTTACTAATGTAGTATATATTATACATTTAAAGTTATTGTTAAATACCAAGAGTTTACATTCTAAAGTTATTGTTATATACTAAGAACGAGTTTGAATTCATCTAATCAAGATTTACCATTTAAATTTTAAATAAGATAATTTTTATTGTCGTTGTACTTTGCAATGATCATAAATAAGAGTCAAAGTCAATCTTTTTTTTCGAGTGAATTTGTATTTAAAGCGAATTATATTTATTCATTGTCAATTATAAGTGACTATTTCAAGAATAAAATCAAAAAATGATTAAAAATTATTATTTTAAACGATGAAGAAAAAACATTAGTCGACACTATAAATATTGTGTACAAATAAACTTTCAATAATTTGTAAATTTATAAACGAAACTTATTTTTACAGGTATATAATTTTGTTAGTTATAAATTTTTTTACTAATCCATAATTCTGATTTATGACATTCAAATTATATATTTAATGCCAATAAAATTTATTACACAGTTTCTACGCAAAAAATTATATTGATTACTTATGAAAAAAAATATACCATCAACGAGAGGTGATATATACCAAATTTACTGTTCATTCAGTTTTATACTCTAATACCATACTCATTTTTCTTTTTGTTTGGGAAAAGTCTAGCATAGTCATAATTTAATAAATTTATGGGTCCCAATCAAATGAGTTGCATCTTTCTATTAAGCTTCGATGTTTCCAAACAGATATATGTACTCAAAGAATCCAATATCTTCAAACACCCCTTACATCCACATGTTCCTTAACATTGCCGACAGAACATTGCTTTTTAGGTGAAATTATTCACCATATTTGTTGCACAAAATATATTAATTACTAAATTAGTTACCACTCAATAATATACCTTTGGATTAAAATATCTTGTATTTCAAAGTAATTAATTGCTCAATTAATTGATTTAACAAAATAATCTACACGATTATTTAAGTGGACGAGAAAAAAAAAATCATTTATCTTCTACGTTCTACCCATAATTTTGGAGGAAAACAATCACATGGTCGTTAAATGGTTGTTAAAGTTAATTAACAAGAACAACAACCTGGCATGCAAATAAACAACAAAATTCAACTTTATATCAATATTTTTTTCAATAAAAGAAAATACTTATTTCAATATCAATCATAAAACTACAACTTGGATGATATACATTGACAAACAATATTAAATACACCACCAACCCAAAGACTTGTTTTTAATTCCTTGGTCTCAATAATGTCACACCAAAGTTTTAAATTATTGCCCAATCACAATTCAGGATCAAAAGTACAAGAAAAAACTATATCTATGCAACTATAAAAATATGGTAGTTACAATTGTATTTGTTCGCAATTTTTGACATTATCAAAAATTGCTAATACAAGTGTAACTAAAATATAAAACTATATTTGATGATACTAATTATTTCAAATTTCATCCCCATTCCAATTTCTCTTTTGCTTTGGTCCTGTGGGTCCCTCTTCACCCAACAATTCATTAGGTAATTTCAAACCAGGAACTACTTTCTCCAAATTATTCAACTCCTCACCTAAATCATAGGTAACTTTAGGACCCCATTCCCTAAAAAAATTCAACCAAGCAGGCTCAACAATTTCATTCCCCAAATAATCCCCAGAAACAATCTCATAATTAACTCCAAAATCAATAAGCATATCACTCTTCTTAGTCTCATTCTTAATTCCAATTTCACCAACACCTTGAAGAATAAGTCCAGCTTTTGGATAAATAGCATGACCATTTAATGAAGAATAAGCAATTGATTTATTTCCATTTTGAAACTCAACTTGGGAAGCATCAACCCATTGACCATTACTATGTTGAGAAAAATAAACTTTTTTTAACTCTCCGTTAAAATTACTTACCCTTAATGTCACATGTTCCCAGTCGCCGATATGTTGGCCTAACTTACCGAGCGAAATGTTATCAATAAGTCCAACTTTTAGTGTTCCCGGACCATTAAAAGGGTAAAAAACCCACATGGCTAAATCGGTAAATGTTCCTCCAAACATTGGTTTAACATGAATATAAGCTTGACAACTTTTGTAATCACCTTTTTTCACTCTCTCTCTATTTTCTTTATCTTTTGGAAGATCCAACCAATAAGCACCATCATTGTTTCCACCTTGAGGAAGGTTTGAGCCTAAAGGGTCAATTGCAATTGGATTTGATTCTTCATCTTTCTTATAAAGCAATGCCCCATTTGTGAAATACCATTTAGTTGAACAAGGTTGAAACTTTTCATTAGGATGTAAATACATAATTGGTGAATAAGCTTGTGCTAGTGCCTTAATTTGAGGTAAATTAGGCATGGATGAAAATTTCAAGTTTTGATTTTTCAAACAAGAAATAGGAAGAGGGTTACTTGTTTTTTCACCAATTTGTGCTAAAAAAGTTCCAACAACAACACCTAAAGCTTGAGTCCCTCTATTGATTGGTCTTACATTTTGAACATTAAATTCTTTTTCATCAAATTTTTTGCTTGGTCCCCAAATCCATGAACTAATCTCACATTGGTCAGTGAAATCTGATCTAACACAATATATTCTATCAAGTGAAGGCTTTTGAGGTGTGGTTGTGACAATATGGCCTAAAGGGTTATAACCATTAGGTGCTATTGGTAACCAAATGTAACCATCTTGATCTTGTTTGATTTTTTGAGACTTGCTAGTCCAAACAAGTGTGTAATCAATTGGTTTTTTTAAGGCTCCATTGGATTCATCTTTTGCTACTAGAACCCAACCAAATAGAGATTTGTTGTTAGGTTGGCTGTAGTGTCCTAATGTGAAGAAACCTTCGGGTATTCCTATTGGCTCAAAGAATGTTGCTCCTTCATCGTTTTGTCCACCTTCTAGTGTTGTCCAAATTTTGTTGAATGTTGAGATTTGTGACACTTTTAGTCCACCTAAATCAATTATTCCACTACCAAATTCACCACCTAAACACATGTAAAGTTATCATTAATAAATATTATTTGCAATGGCATAAAATCACTACTAAAACAAATGCAATTGGTTGTTGTTATTTGGTTTTAGCCGAATTTAGTAAAATTGAAATATCACTTGTACGCTATTTTTTAATTATATTATTTGTCAATTCAAAGAAAAATTACTATTAAAATAAATTAAATTAGTGATGAGAGAATTAACGACGGATTTTTTTGTCGTTAATTTTTTTTGTCATAATTTATTTATTTTAGTAGTGATAATATGAAGAAAGAAGGAAAAGAAATATGTACCTTGTGGCCAAACTGGTAAGTTAGCTGGAAGCTTGAATGTGGTGTCAATGGGAAGAGATTTTTTCTGGCTAGTAGTTGATTGGTTCCCCATTATTGAAAGTTTTCTTTTTTAGAGAAGAAGAGATTGAATGCTGTGTGGGGGGTAATTACTATCACAAAATGGTCATTATATATAGTGATGCAAGAAGCATATTCCATCCACAAACATCTTGGCGTGTTAAAATTTTATATGGTCTTTTTTATATGATTATTTTTTGTTTACTTTTATTTTTTGACAAAATTGTTTTTCTTTAGTTTACTTTTTCTTAGATATTAAATAAGCAAAGTCCTAGCAAATTTATAAAATTAATTGAAGGGAAAATTAAATATTTGTGATTCTTTATTGGCAATTGATTTTAAGATGTGGATAGGAGATATTCTATTAGGGTCGCTTTGTTGGGTAGGGATAAGATAGACATACACATATGAGAGTTTGATAAGAATATCATGACATAGACCAAATGGGTTTATTTTTAAGAAAAAAATTAGTGTACAAAAATATTATACGGAAGTTAACACATCGCAACTATATTAACACTTTAAAGCAATTATTTATCATTTGTAGTACTTTAATAAATTTATTAAAATAAAAAGAAAAGGTAAAATAAGTTTAAGAGGATTAAGCCAAAACACAAGAAAACAATCCAATAAACTTTAAACAATTGCTTCATTAAAAATTTTATCAAAATAAACTCATAGGGATAAAACCATGATGAAATGAAAAAAGAAAGGTGTTTCTTTTCGTGTTCTCCTACATGCTCAAACACAGTCTTAATTGATCAATTCGAACGTATAAAATACATCTCTGAATTGACTAATCCGAATAAAAATAGATGAATAAAAGTAACTCGCTAAAAAGAATGTGTCGTAAGAAAACAATAGAGACACCCCAAATCTACTACAACTATAAGCCTCTAAAACTTTAGAGAGAGTATCATCCCACCAAATGAAATTAGGAATATCAAAAACATATCCATTGCCCTCAAAATAAATGTGTTTAACAATCCTCACATGTGGGGTATCTACAACCCGTTCTGATTTGGACAGAAAAAATTTGTTTTGATTAAGTGTAGATTTTGCTTAAAATTAAAACTCACAAACAGGTTTTGGGTGTTGATATTCACCCTATACTCGGGCCCACTCTGAACTCCTAGTAGAATTATTGCCATTATATTTATTATTTTTTAAAATATTAAAAACTATAATTTTCTCTCTATAAAAAAATATGATTTTAATATTTTTATTTTATTATTGTATAATAATAATTATTTTAATATATTAACTATAATTAATATTTCATACCCAATAAAAAACAGAGGTGGGACAGGTTTTCTCCAACTAATCGGGTGCGAAGATACAGAAGACAAAATATGTTCTCGTACCATTGCCACGTCGAATCAAATACATCTCGTTATACATACAAATGCAAATAGATTAACCATCTATTACGTAAACTCCAAAGAACAACATCATGAATTTTAAAAATGAAATTTAGAAGTTGAGAGTCCAAGATCAAGCCAGATGAACTTACAACCTCTTTTGCGAGTCAACTCTATAAAAATTATAGCTCTAATGAGCACATCATGATGAAGAGACGTAGTGTTACTAAGATTATCTACAAAACAACTCAAAGTAATAGCTAAATTATCGCTAAAAATACTCCCATAAATCGTTAGACCAAGACTACCCTTAGCTATATTGTCTGTGGATAGCGAATTTACGCATATATAGATGAAGAAACAGTTGCAAAGGTCAGATTTCCAGTGAAGAGAACATTAACAATTATCATGTTAATACCAAATTCCAAATGAATATGCTTATTATCAAGTTTTTTATTGTTTTTACTATACCAAACTACATTTGCCAAATTGATAATTTCGAACAATTAATTTGAACTATTATTTTCATATGTTTGATGCATTATCTTATCTAGTTATAATCATTATAACGGTGTAAACTTTGTTAATTAACATGAAAGATTAACTAGACACCACTAAAGCAAAATCAACGATTAGCTGCGGTTCATTAGTTACGGTCACGATGACCGTGTGTAACTTAAAAAATTTGTCACAGTTAGCGTGGCAAACATTATAATAAGTGTGTGTTGCTTTCCTCTTTTCCAATTTCGTCCGTTTTCATTTTCTCTCTTTTTTCAAATTCCCTTTTTTCCTCTTTTCCATTATTATCTCTAAATCCCTAAAAAACCTTAACTCAACAGTAACACCACCGTTTCATCATTGTTTCACCACCGTACCATTTCGACATCGTACCATATCGTAACACCACCGTTTCACTCTTATGTCACATTTTCGACTCCTTGGACCCTAATGCCACCATACCAAGACATCGTATCATATTGTAACCCGTTGTTTCAAATCCTTTCCCCCTTACGTCATCGTACGCTATCGTAACGACATCGACAAATCTCTGCTCTCTAATTCAGCCAGTCGCGAGTTTTTCCAACATTCTCTACAGCTCTGGTGAATCCTCTATCACTTGTTTTTCCATCTTCTCTCCGAAATGGTTTTGTTTTCTTCAGTTTCGCTAATTTCTGTTTTGAACGTTTTAGGTTTTAATTTTTGCAGCTGATACCGACACACAAGGACTCGTTCTTTTCAGGTTCTTCTTCAGGTTCTGTTTTTTATCTTCAAGTTCTATTTTTTATAAACTTTTTTTATCTCGCATGATGTGGGTAGTATGAGCAACACAAGAAGGGGTTATCATATGGTAAGTTAAATTCATAACTTTCATTTTTGTAATATATTAAAGTATTTTAATATGAAAGTTAGATATTGATTTATATTTTATTAATATCTTAGGAGCTACAATTGAATAAACCTGTATGTCGTGCTGAGGTTATATTGTCAACTTTGTTTAAAAAGAATGGAAAATATGTGAATGAGGAAGGAAAAGCCATTGTAGTAAGTAAAAAAAGATAGCATTGTTATTGTTTATAAAGTATTTGCTACCTGTCAATATGGTGGAATTTATCTGACATTTATTTCTCTACTAGGAAAAGATATTAGATAACTTGTCTCAAGATTAAGAACGTGTTGCCACTGAAGGTGTTCCATCAAATATTAATGTCTATTCATATGATGTTATTGGAAAAGTGTATGGAGCTGAACATTCAGGTCGAGTGTGTGGTTTAGGTGTTGGTGTTTGTCTCACGAGTGTTTTAAAAATGCGCAAATATTTCACGCAATTTGACAATGCTGGTAGCTCTAGGCAAAAACAATGTTGAGGAGTTACAAAAGAATGTGTACACTTTGAAAGAAAAGCTTAATGGATATGAAGAGATTAAGGAGCAACTTTCACAAACACAATATCAACTTAAAGTTCTCCTTTATGCAAAGTAAATTTGGTGATGACCTACCTACTTTCAACCAAGGTTTCCCTCCACCTTAGTAATATAATTTCTTATAATATATAGAAATTGATGTTAATAAGAGTTTTTGTACTTAAATTTATACTTTAAGTCACTAGCAAATATCATGTTATATTTCTTTACATAGTGATTAATATTATTAAAATGATACTCATTCATTAGTATTAGTTAGTAAACATTTGCTTATATTATGCTTTAACTTGACAGGTTCTAATTTTTATAATTAACGAGTAAAGTCCACCTTGATTTTTGGACTACAAATAGGATTGTATATTTTGTTGTATGCATGCAAATGGAAGAAATGTGTTGTTATTTGGATTGCAAATGGAAGGAATGTGATATTTAGTGGATTGTTTTTCTTTTGCTCTACACTATTTTGATGTAATCAACAATTTTTGTATGTTTCATTAGTTTATGTTTAAGATTTTAGAATTTTTTACTACTAGTTTATGTTTTGTTGTTAGTATAAATTATTTTATATTTTTATATTAATGATGGTTTTAGAATGTTAATTAGTTATTGTTGTTGTATTTGTTAAGAATGTATTTCTGGTATTACAATGTTTGGTTTGACTCTATTGTTAGAAAGGTATTATCAAAACAGGAACAGACTTGCAATTGATATTAAAAAAAAAAATATATTTAGCTACGGTTGGCCCGTAGCAAAAGTGAAAACATAATTTTTGTTTAATTATATCATTTAACAAGATGTTAGTTGTGACTAACTGTAAAATAATTATGACTAAAAATATGTCACCACGACTTTTTTAAGGTGGCTAATATAAATTTTAACTGTGGTTAATAAATTGTGACATCCAACTACGCCATAAAAATAATTAACATGACTAACTTTATTTGTCACAGTCAATTAGTTAGCGTGACTAAATAGTTTTTGTTTTTAGTCCACACAAGAAATAAAAAATTACATTGAGAGAAAAATTAAGATGAAAGGGCCTTAATGCAACCAAGATTATATATCACCATACCATGTGTTTTAAACAAAAATATAGATAATAGTATGATAGGGCATAAAATATATGAAATTATAAAAATATGCATATTTAAATTATATCTAACATTTTTAAATTAATTCAGTATGAATTATCAAACTTTTGTTTGCATTTTCATTTTTTTTTATATAATTTACAAGGGTTTAAAGTTTTTGGATCATACAAAATAATGAAATTAGCCTTGTGATAAAATTACATATAATATTTTTAAAACAGTTAATCTATTAATTCATTTATAATTTTAATTAGACTTTTAATTTTTATTTTGCATTTAAAATATTTTCCATTATTTTTATGTTAATACTTTCAGTTTTATAAGTAATTTATATTTATTATATTTGAAAGTATGTTTCCAAAGATAGATGGTGTAAATACTATAACACTAAAGGGACAAGAGTATTATCCAGATGGGATAAGTGCTGAGAAAGTTTTGTAATCATCGATCAATCGTTACTTAACTTTACATGATGTTTGATACAAAACAAATAAATATCATTTAATAAATAAATAAATATCATCATGTCTTTGCTAAATAAATATTTTACGTGTTGGCACCATGACAAATTGATATAGAATATTAATGAATGATAAACGTGTTGGTTTATTTGTTTTTCGTGTAAACCAAAGTTTGTTTTCCCATACGAAACATCCCGTTGACAAAGGCATGTGTGAACTCTATTCAATTATTAATTATTTATGTAATTGTAGTTAATATTTCCTTTATTTATATTATATTATGGATAACTCACGTTGCATCTTAAATAAAATGGTACATCTAGCTGCCATTTTTTTTTTTTTTTTTGGCTTCATCTAGCTGCCAATATTGACTTAGCAAAACAAAGCATGAGTTATATTTATTCATCAATATAACGTGTCAAGTACTATCAACCACCAAAGCAACATTAATGTACAATATATATACTACCACTACATGTTTCTAGTTTATATCATAATTATAGTAATCATAACAACACACACAATTGGTATGAAAGTTTATCTGGAATCTTTATTTTATTTATTTGCAACGACTTAGTCATTAATTTTCTTTTTTCTTTTTGTTTAAATCGTTCGTATTTTAAAATAATTACAATGTGTTATTATTTTTCCATTTCCCTATTTACTTTTTTCAACATTTTTTTAAAAGAAAATTTTGTGTTCTAAAAAAACAAATATTCTTCATTTCTTTTTTTTTTTTTTCATTTTTCATCATCTTCATTTGAATAGTCTTCAAAAAAAAAATTAAAATTCATAGAGTTTATCAAACCCATAAATTAAAGAAGATAAATCCAACGAACCCTAGAAATACAGTGAAAATAACTCAAAATTATAAATCGATCATGCAATGACTGAAAATGTTATTTCTCCCTATGCCAAAACTAAGACAATATTCACAAAGCTCATTTCGTGTTTGATTTTACATTCATCAATGTTATTATAGTCTCAATTTTAAAGTTAACTAAATAGAAGGCAAACAATTGTAGAAGAAAAAAAAAACGAAAACGGAGAACATTCTTGATTTTCTACTGAAAACGGATGATGTTTTTGAACATAACTAAAAACCAGAAAATGAAGACTGTTTAACGTTCTCCTTTCTGCAGTTTTCAAAATCAAAGTAAACGAAAATTAAAGAAATATAGGAGAAGAATAACACCCAGAATTTATGTATTCACTCTCAATTGATGAGACCTACGTCACAGGCAAGCAAGTAATTAAGATTAATGCACTATTAATGATTGAACTTTACAAGATTAAGGCCTTCTTAAGATTGACCTTCTAGTATCTATCATTGATTATGAACCAACAATACTAGCTTTTTCATTCAATCTTTCTTTTTCTCCCTTGATCTTTCTTTTTTGAATTTCTATGAATCTCGAATTGCATATGTTTCTCTCTCAATCAGCAATTACCACTTGCAACAACTCATTACAACATACACAATGCATTTACAGCTATAATATTTAAAGACAAACTTCTTAACTAACTAAGACTAACATTGTCTTAACTAAATTCAGTTATAACTAACTCCAAGTTGTTATTGATTTAAGACACACTTCCACAATTCTCCACCTTGACTCAATATCAAAATAATTCATTCATTGACCTTGTTGCTATTGCTTCAGCTTTACTCTTTGTCGAAGCCAACCATGTCTAAGCAATGTTTGAACTTAGCTTGTGAAAGTGATTTGGTGAATGCATTTGTTGGATTATCCTCAGTTGCAATCTTCTCAATTGAAACCTGCTTTGAATCAATCACATTACTTATGAAGTGATACTTAATATCATGTGTTTAGACTTATCATGATACACTTAATGTTTGGATAAGTGTATAGCACTTTGATTGTCACAATAAATTGAAACACGATTATGATTTATTCATAGTTCACCAATAAGTCCTTTCATCCATAAAGTTTGTTTAACACCCTCAGTAAGCGCAATGAATTCAACTTGAGTTATAGAAAGTGTTACCACCGACTGTGTAATTGTTCTCCAACTTACAACAGTCCCATAGAGAGTGAAAACATAACCAAAAATTAATTTTCTAGTGTCCATGTTTCCAACATAATCCGAGTCCACATATCCTTTGATTGGTTCCTTGTCATGATGAGTATTTTTGAACTTTAAACCTGTTGTCAGTGAGTCATTTAAGTACCTCATAATCCACTTGAGTGTTGACTAATGCAGTTCTCCTGGATTAGTCCTAAATCTGCTGACAACATTCACAACATAAGTCAAATTTGGCCTGCTATAGATCATTCCATACATTATGTTGCCAACTCCACTAGCATAAGGAATTGTATTCATTATTTGTCTTTCCTCATTAGTCTTAGATGAGTCTTGCATAGATAATTTGTAATTTTCTCCCAGAGGAGTAGTAACTTGTATTGTCTCATGCATTCTATATTTAGTGACAACTTTCTTCAAGTAGGCAACTTGAGAAAAAAATAGTTTCCCCTTCATTTTGTTTCTTTTTATATCCATTCCAAAGATCCTATTGACTGTCCAAGTTCTTTCATCTCAAACTTGTTTCTAAGATCAGCTTTAAGCCTTTTAATCTACACTTTACTTGACCTTGCAAAAAGAATATCATCCACATACAGTAACAGGAAAATTGGAGAACATTTTTGACTTTTCTGAAAAACTGAATAGTGTTCTTGAGTTGGAGAACGCTTTTGACTTTCCTCTTTTAGAATGTAAATACAACTATCAAAACTACATATTTGCAAATCAGTTCTTATCACGAAATCATCAAACTTCATGTACCATTTTTTAGGACTTTGCTTTAGGCCATACAATGACTTTTAAGAAGACAAACCTTGTTACTGCCTTTAGCAAATCCTTCATGTTGCTGCATATAAATGGGTTCTTCCAGATCGCCATGTAGAAATGTTGTTTTGATATGCAACTGCTCTAATTTCAAGTCTTGTTGAGTTACAATTGAAAGAAAAATTCTGATTGAACAATGTTTTATAACAGGTGCAAATACTTCATTGAAATCAATTCCTTCAAGCTGAGAAAATCCTTTTGCAACTAATCTTGCTTTGAACCTTATCTTCTCTTTACCTTGAATGCCTTCCTTTCTTTTGAACATCCATTTTGATCCAATTACCCTTTAACTCTTAAAAATGTCAACCAAAATCTAGGTTTAATTCTTTTCTAATGATTGCATCTCTTCATTCATAGTTGTCATTCAAGCTTCTTTGTCTTCACTATCAATGGCTTCTTTTTAGTTGCCTGCTTCATCTCTTTGAAGATCTTCACCAAGTTGTAATTGATCAAATTTGTTTCTGTTGCAGTATTATCATCAAGTGATTTATCAGTTTTGTCTTCATGATTAATCTCTTGATCTTCAGGTGGCTCTACCTCAATCTAAACATTTTCGTCATTGTTGTTTGAAGCACTGTTAAATGGAGAATGTTATGCATTTATGCACTATTCTTCATTTTTGCAGCACTAAAATGGAGAATGTTTTTCTGTTTCTGCATAACTGAAACGGATAATGTTATATATTAATCATGGGCATTCTTGATTCATCAAACACTACATCTCTTGATATGATGCACTTGGGCACACTTTGGTCAATTCTCCACAACTTGTAACCTTTTATTCCTTTAGGATATCCAATGAAAACACATTTGATTGCTCTAGGATCCAATTTATCTTGCCTTGTGTCAGCAAATGCTAAGGAACCAAATACCACTACTAGAAATTTTGTCTATAGTGACCGATTTAGAGATCAAATATTTTCAATCACACTGGCGACCGAAATAGAGATCGGAATTTTGAACGTATGAACTAAATATTTTTCCGTCACTACATCGGTCGCTAATGAAATTTAGAGACTGAAATAGCAACTAAATTTTAGCGACAAAATATTCAGTCACTAATTATCACTAATATAAAACTTATCTTTTACACTAGTGACCGAAATAGAGACTGAAATTTTAAACCTTGAAACTAAATATTATTCCGTCACAAAATTGGTCGCCAACAAAAAGTAGAGATTGAAATAGCAACTAAATTTTAGCAACCAAAATTTCAGTCGCTAACTATTTTTTAATTGCATAATTTAATTTTCTTTATTAATAAAAAAAAATATAAAATAGTTTTTGCAGAATTAATTTTTTTTTAGAAAATGTGAAATATTTAATAATTAATTAAAAAAAAGAAATAATTAGAAAAAGAAATAAAAAAAATAAAATTATGTAATCATGCATTTGAATATTTGTTCTCTCAATTTTTTCTTTTTCAGTTTACTCAAATAAACCCTAAAACTTCATTTCCTTCAACAGTTTTTTCTAACACCACAACTCAGAGTAATCCACTCTCAGCTACCTAGTTCAAGCAGTTAAGCCAAAACAACACTTATTTCTTACTAGACTCAATTCTTTCGTTTACTTCTGTTTCTTTTCTTTCACTATTCCCACCAAACCTTGGATTCTCTTTATGCTTTCAATCAATTTTTCTACCAAAAAAAATTAGTTACTTTTTCTTTCTCAACCCACCACAAACCCTAAAACCATCATTCGTTGCTAATTCGCAGCTACAATGCGAAGGCAATTGAGTCTCTTAAGCCGTTAAACTACAACTGTGGCGTGAAGCCCTCATTGTTCGTCGGCTATCGTGAACCAAAAGGTAAGAAATTTATATTCTAATTTTGCTTCACTATTGTTGTTTTTTTTTCTTTGTGATGTAATCATTTTGAATTTATTTAACTAAAAGGGGTAAAGAAATTCTGCATATAAGGTGTTTGATAATATGTACTTTTGATAACTTTAATTAAAAGGGGTAAATAAATTCTGCATATAAAGTGTTTGATAATATGTACTTTTTGATAATTTTAACTAAAGGGGTAAAGAAATTCTGCATATAAGGTGTTTGATAATATGTACTTTTGATAATTTTAACTAAAGAGTGTAAAGAAATTATGCATATAAGGTGTTTGATAATATGCACTTTTTTGATAGTTTTAACTAAAGAGGGTAATGTGTTACTGAAATTTATGGTTGCAGTTAGTAATTAGTAAACTACATGTTTTCTTGGTTTAATTAGTAAACTACATGTTTTTTTGGTTTAATTAGTAAACTTTGCGTGTTAATCACTCCATCAATATCCAGTTTGAGTTCTAATATTTGTGTTGGTATTATTATGTTTTTTTTGTTATGTTTATCTGCTTCTGTTTTTTTGTAATTTTTAGTTGGTATATTAGATCAATAATACTAATCATATCTCATTTCATTTAATAGTAAGGTGCCTGCAGAATAAACTGATTAATTAATTCTCTAGTACAAATGCTTATTCCATGTTATAATCATCGCCATCAACATTATTCTTAAATATTTAAATAATTAATTAAACGGAGTTAGGGATACACTTCACACCAAGCAATATACTATCCATAAACAAGTTTTAGTTGTCTATTGTTTTAGCATATAGTCAATTCAACTGAAAATGTTAAAGGTATATATTTAAGTCAAGCCTGCAAATTAAGGTGCTTAAAAGAACATAAATGACATCTAAAAAACAGTGTGAAGTTCAACAATTACAAAGAAATCAAGTTCAATCAGTGTCATACTATTCAGGTTGTTTACAAGATCCTAAATTAATCTAGTATTTTTTGTACAATTCATTTGCAGCATTCTATGGAAAAAGAGGATTACAAATACTTCACACTATCCACCTTTTCCAACCATAATGATTCTTAATTTCAGATATTTATCAACTAAGATGCTAAATCTCAACCAAACTAATACTTTTAAATTAGGTCAAGCTGAAAATACTCAGTTCCCAAATATTGACAAGCTATATACAATGAATTGTGTCTTAAAGTACCCTGTACTTTCCCAAGTCTAAGAATATCCAAATCAAGCAGTTGCTTATGCAAGAAAGATAAATATAAGGTTATTAAAACAAACATAAACTAAAACCCACTCAGACAATTAAACAATGTTAGGGAGATGTGAGTGGAAAAAACCAAGTGACCGATAGTAAGACAGTAGATCATTAAGGAATTTCGTCCGGCAAAAAGAATACCCTGCTCAACAGTGAATTAATTATGTAATGGCTAATATACTGAGAAGTGAGATGCAACTGAAGAAGATAAAAGTGCCATGGACATTAAAGTAAATATTAGACATTCAGTTTAATCTCATTATCTCCTGTTGTTCATGTGAAATTTTGAGGTGGGTATTGTACTCAATTTTGGGCATGAAGATGAGAAAAATATACAAGGATTATGTGGGCAAAAAGCAATTAATGCTAAGAAACAGTAGATTGAGCACTCTACCGGGCATCCTTAGATGAAAATAAATAGTTCTCTGAGAAGATGTAGCCAGCAAAATTTTCAATGCAAGTAGAAAATTTCTTTTGATCACCACAAATAATTAGAAGATAAAATCACAAGATTTGAATGTTAGCAAAAAAGCAAGATTCAATATGATGTTAAAGTATAACTAGTGACAAGAAAAAAGATACAATAGATTCATAGAATATAATTAGTTTCATAGTTTCTGTAAAATAAAAATATGTGAGAATAGCCTTTTCAATAGATATTTTGAAAACTTCTTCCACAAATGAAAAGCACCTCCTCTTGCAAGGAACTCCTCCACCAAATTGACCCAAGAAACAACTTCACAAGGAACTCCTTCACCAAATGAATTAGATGTGTGGTGTGAGGTTGCTGGAATAAAAAGAGGACGAGTATATGGTCTCGGAATGGAATCTACTGTATTATTAGGGAGACCTAATTATCACGGATCATGTTGTTCATCAACTGAGTGGGTTCAAAAATATGAATTTGAAGAAATGAGAAATGAAAGAGATCAACTTCGAGAGGAATTGGCTAATACAAACAGAGCAGTTGAGCGTAATAACCACTTGATAAATCAACTGATGAATAGCTTGAACTTTAAACCCATGCCATATACTAGAGATCAAATTCATGAAGATGGGGTTAGTGATAATGATAATGAGATTGGTGATCATGATGATGGTGATTTTGATGATGAGATTGCTGATAATGATGCTCGTGATCATGATGGTGAAGAGTTAGATGGATAGTGATAACTTAATCTGAAGTAACCAATATGTTGCAATTTATTTTGACTAAATATATTATGTTTAAACTAAAATTTTATTTGTATTATTTTGAGTACTTACAAATATTAGTTAAATGTATTATGTTCTTTAATTATATACATTTATATGATTAATGTTTTTAAATGATTTTGGTGTTTGAATTTTTTAGATATTGAAAACAAATTAAAAAATTATTTTTATTGTTCTTTTGGACATTAAAGTAATATACTTAAAAAAATGGTAATATTTAGAGACGTAATTGGTGATCAAATATTTAATAAAAATAAATTATATCACAAATTTCGTCTCTAAATCGGTCGTTAATGATATAAAAAATTAATTTAAAGTGGTTGCTAAATCAGTCTCAATAATCGGTCACAAAATGCAGTCACAAAATTCGGTCACTAGATCGGTTACTAAATTTGGTCACAAAATCGATCGCTATATCGGTCATTAAATTCGGTCGCTAAATTGGTCACTAAATTCGGTCGCTAAATCGGTCACTAAATTCGGTCGCTAAATCGGTCACTAAATTCGGTCGCTGATTTGGTCGCAACAGCTAGTGACTAGCAGTTTACCAACTGATTTAAATCGGTCACTAATTTAGTCGCTATTTGATTTAGTGACCGATTTTCTCCATTTAGTGACTGAAAATTTGGTCTCTAAAAGCGTTTTTTCTAGTAGTGTACCTTCATATTTGAGTAGTCGGTTGGTTTGCCATTTCACATCTCAATTGGTGTCTTAAATCCAATAGTTGGCGAAGGAAATCTATTGATCAAATACATTGTTGTTATTGCAACTTCTCCCCATAATGTCTTAGTTAGCCCTACAGTCAAGATCATACGTATGACCCTTTCCAAGATTGTTCTGTTCATTCTTTCAGCAATGCCATTTTGTTGAGGAGTGCCTGCAACTATTATATGTCTTTGAATACTTAAGTCCTTGCAATAATTATTAAATTGCTTTGAAAGATGCTTCAGACCATTGTCAGATCTTAAACATTTCAGCTTAGTTTCCTTTTGAGTTCCAATTTGTATATGTCATTCTTTATATTTCATAAAAGTATTACTTTTATTTTTAACGACATAGATCCATATTTTCCTAGAATAATCATCAATGATGGTTTAGAAATAAGAACAACCAGCATGAGTTTTTGTCCTTGAAGAACCCCACAAATCTGAATGAGCATATTCAAAAGGTGTAGAGGTGTTGTGTTGGCCAGCACCAAAATTGCCCCTCTTAGACTTTTCTAGAATACAATGATCACAAAATTCCAATTTTTCAATTTTGTCACCATTAAGCAAATTTTGTTTTGATAACTCAATTAACTCTCTTTCACTTACATTTCCTGAGCTCATATGTCATATTCTAGTTGATGAATGCAAATTAGAGTTAGCAACTGAAGCTTGTGCAATTATAGTAGAACATTCTAAAATATACAAGTCATTTCTTTTAATGGCTTTAACAATGATATCATCTTTATTACCAATAGTCATAATGCCATTCTTTTTGTATGTTGAATATCCTAGTATGTCAAACATGCCAACAAAAATTAAATTTCTTTTGATTTAGGTATGTACCTTACATCATTCAGTAGTACCTCATTGCCATTGAATATTTTGAATTTGATTGTTCCCTTGTCTTGGACTTTACATGATTTGTTGTTGCCAAGCAAAATGATACCACCATCATGAAGATCTAGTGATTCAAAATAATCCTTTCTTAGACACATGTGGAAAGTACAACCTGAGTCTAATACCCAATTTTTTTCACCTTCAGAATTTGAAATCATCAATGCTTCTGCAGATTCATAACCAACATCAACAAGTGCAACATTTCCTGAATTTTGAGAGTTTCTTGATTCATTTATTTCAGGGCAATCTTTTCTGAAATGTCTCTTCTTGCAACAATGAAAGCATATATACTTCCCTTCATGTTTTGATTTTGAATTGGACCTATACTTATTTCTAGTTGATCATTTCTTGTCATGTCTTCCTCTGGTCACATTCAGACTTTCAGCATGATTATCATTCTTGATCTCAAGTCTTTTATAGTTTTCCTTTGTCCAGATGGAGGCATGCAATTCTTCAAGAGTAATTGTTTGTTCTCTTCCAAACATAATAGCATCCTTAAAATGTTCAAATGAACTTCGCAGGGCTCTAAGCAAGATCATAGCTTTATCTTCATCATCTAGCTTGACTTCGAAATTCTCTAAATCATCAAAGATCTTGCTAAAATCAGCAAGTTGGACGGTCACAAATTTCTCTTCATCCATTTTAAAAGAGAACAATTGATGTTTCAAGAAGAGCCTATTTGAAACTGATTTAGTCATGTAGAGAGATTCAAGTTTAAGCCATAAGGTTGTTGATGTTGGTTCCCTTTTCCTCAAAGCTTTGTCTCCAAGACACGAGATGATAGTGCTCTTTGCTTTTTCAATAAGTTATTCCTTTTCTCAGGTAGTCATTATTGGTGGAAGAGCTAATTCACCCTTTAATGCGTTCACCAAGTCTTCATGTACCAAAATAACATGCATTTTTATCTTCCATAGAACCAAATCATTTGATCTATTGAATTTTTCAATTTCAAATTTTGTGGTTCCAACCATTGTTCCCCCTTTCCTACAGATGGTGCCAATTGTTAAAACAATATTGGGATCTGCAACAAGAATTAACCAACAAAATAGAAGACAAACAATTGTAGAAGAAAAAAATGAAAACCGAGAACGTTCTTGATTTTCTGTTAAAAACGAAGAACGTTCTTAAACAGAATTGAAAACCAGAAAATGGAGACTGTTTAACGTTCTCCTTTCTGCAGTTTTCAAAACCACTTTTCAAAATCAAAGTATACGAAAATTAAAGAAATATAGGAGAAGAATAACACCCATAATTTATGTGTTCAGTCTCAGTTGATGAGACCTACGTCACGGACAAGCAAGTAAGATTAATCCACTATTAATGATTGAACTTTAAAAGATTAAGGCCTAGTCAAGATTGATCTCCTAGTATTTATCATTGTTTATGAACCAGCAATACTAGCATTTTCACTTGATCTTTCTTTTTCTCCCTTGATCTTTCTTCTCTGAATTTCTATGAATCTCGAATTGCATATGCCTCTCTCTCAATCAACAATTACCACTTGCAACATCCCATTACAACATACACAATGCATTTACAACTATAGTAATTAAAGACAAATTTCTTAACTATCTATAACTAACATTGTATTAACTAAATTTAGTTATAACTAACTAACTCCAAGTTATTACTGATTTGAGACACACTTTTATGTTTTATGTTGAAAAAATTAAGACATCGTCTAAACATTCAAGTTAATTGATAATAAATTTATTAAAATTATCAATTGTTTTTAGAGTCCAAAAATAATTGGTCATTTTTGAGATCTTTATAACTGAGAAAAAATAAGTTCGGTCTATAAATCAAGCGCTAATGTACTTTAGTGACTGATATAGCAATTGACTTATTAACAACCACAAAACTAGTCTCTACCTAGGATTTTAATTTTAAATCACCTTACATAACGCTCTCTCTGGGTTTTTAAGTGTCATTTTTAGAAAAAACAATTGTTCAGTTTTTTAGTTTTCATTTTCAAAGTTGAAAATAGTAGTAACTGAGTTTTAATATATAACTATTTATTATAGATAGAAAAATATATAAAATAAAATAATTATATTCAAAAAAAAATTTATTGATTTTATTGATTAGTATAAATAGTCTTAAAATGATAATTAAAAATTAATGGAGAGTAACAACAATTACTTTATCAATTGTAGCTACCAATTTAGAGACCATCAATATAAAACTTTTTTTTTTGACGCAATATATAACTTTTTTGGAAAATTAACAAATACTAGTATGATAAACGTCTACTATGAACTAGCTATGTATAATGAAAGATAAAATAAGGATTATAGACAAAATAACATTGATATAAGACTATTAATTAATCTTCTAAGTCAAACAATAGCAAATTGTGTTCAAAATTAATCACCACTGAATTTTGTAAAAGAAATACTACTAAAGAAAGAATTTTTTTTATAATAACCGTCTAATATCATTGACCATCATTTAATACTACTGAATATGTACTATAATATAATACATATTTATTTTGCAGAAAACAACATAGAAGAAAAGAAGAGTA
The DNA here is from genome assembly GCA_037974835.1 of Cicer judaicum. Lineage (NCBI taxonomy): Eukaryota > Viridiplantae > Streptophyta > Magnoliopsida > Fabales > Fabaceae > Cicer > Cicer judaicum. The sequence continues at coordinate 104,591 of JBBPBS010000359.1, forward strand.
TATTATATTAGAATGTTGGTTATAAATGTTTGTTAATGTTGTTTTTACTAAAAATATTTGTTAATTCTGAAGTGGATTCTAATTGTAATATAATACATATTTATTTTGCAGAAAAGAACGATAGAACAGAAGAATATATTATATTAGAATGTAGTTCCAATACTTCTGTAAGTCTAGTTCATATTTAAATTTGGGATTCTCATTTTTCTATAATTAGTGTAAGAATTTCGTCATTAGATGTTTTAAAGAAAATTAGTTCAACTTACTCTTACTCAAAAGACATAGATTAATTTTTGTTCCTCTATTTTTCTATAGATCGAAGGCATATTACTTTTGTCAAAATTAAGGAGTATATATATATTTCCAATATTATAAGAGTTTCACACACACATATCATCCATGGTTTAAAGTAAAATAATCATCACATGATGCAAGCTCACTCAATTTAATAGTAATTTTTTTACATGATAACAAACAAAGAGTGGAAACTAGGAACATTTAGCCTAGGAAAGCAGGTACCAAGCATGTCTTGCATAATGATTAAACCAAGCAAAGGACAAGCACTGTCGATTATAGTCCAGCTAAACACATCATGGCCAAGGTTGGCAAGAAAGTCAACTCTTGGTATCATTTATTATGTATTTTGGCATTTTCTCTCTGTTTATCAAAAACATGTTAAATTGAGGCTCTTGAATGTGAGACTCTATTGTATGAGTCGCTCATATAAAAATTAAAATTACCTCATTTTCCTCCATCATCACAAAACTGTAAAATCAAATAAAGTCATTGGTGTGATTACTATAGTGTTAGTTATTAGTAATTAAAATGAGTGTCACTACAACACATATTTGTGATGGTCATATACTCTCTCATAAAAGGGTACAATGACCACAAAATTCATATTTGTGGTGAACTAAAGTAGCTATAGATAAGTCAATCATAAAATTGTGTGGCAGTCAAAGTTTCTTGCTTGTGAGAACCTAGACAACTGCAAATTTGTGACGGGATATGCGAAATTTGTTTTTTAAAAAACTTAATTTATGATATTTTAGACATCACAAATGGATAATTTTATTAAAAACACAATTTTAATACATACAAAATTAATATTAAAAAAATATAATGAATATAAAATTAATATTAATATTAATATAGTTTAAAAATGAAAATATTTATTTTAAAAATTCAATATAATATATATAATATTTATTTTAATATTCATTAATTTGTCAATCGAATGAGAGAAACATTACAATCGTTTTAAAATAAAAAATTGGAGAAAAATATTTATGCAGAGAAAATTTAGGGAGAATTTGAAAGTAAGAAATAAAAGTAAGCATGCTGAAATGATATATATACTAAGAAAAAAGAGCATTTTTGCCGGTTCAAGCACCCACAATATTATGCAACGGTAAAAAAAAATAGTGTCATTTGTGGTGGCCTTTGTCAATAATATATGCAAGGTAAGTGTAAGCCGCCACAAATTTAAACAAATTTTTCCTCAATAATTTTGTGACTGTTTTTTACCACCACAAAAGTTACAATATGTCAACAACAAAATTGATTTATGGTGGTTTTTTAAAAACATTAATAACAATTGATTTAAATTTTAATTTTTGTGAAAACCTTTTTATCAATAATTTATAATGACTTTTTTAAACCACAAAATCTAAATTGTTTATAAATTGATCACAAATTGATGTTATTATTGAAATGTGTATTAAGCTTATAATAGGAGTTTGTTATAGTGTGTATCTAACTAACAGCTTGTTAGTTAGTGTGCATTGTATAAATACTTCATTAAGCGAGTAATAAAGGTGTGCAATTATTATTCTCTAATGTGATGTTGAGTGCATTGCCAGTAATCATAGTGTTTTATCATAAGGTTCACTAAAATACGATTAACTCATTTTTGAATTTTTATTGAATATTTTTCTAGATCTTGTTAAAGTGTTTTTTTGCATGAATTATAGGTTTTTTCTGCAAATTGATAAACACAAGGTAACCCCTCCCACTTCAAAACTCCAAACGTTGTTTATCTGCATGCCAGGTTGTTGTTCTTGTTAATTAACTTTAACAACCATTTAACGACCATGTGATTGTTCTCCTCCAAAGTTATGGGTAGAACGTAGAAAATAAATAATTTTTTTTTCTCGTCCACTTAAATAATTGTGTAGATTATTTTATTAAATCAATTATTCGAGCAATTAATTACTTCGAAATACAAGATATTTTAATCCAAAAGTATATTATTGAGAGGTAACTAATTTAGTAATTAATATATTTTGTGCAGCAAATATGGTGAATAATTTCACTTAAAAAGCAGTGTTCTGGGGGCAATGTTAAGGAACGTGTGCATGTAAGGGGTGTTTGAAGATATTGGATGCTATAGAGCTTATTATTTATTTATTTTTCATGAATATAATCTAAGTCTCTCTTGGTAAATCTCAATGACTTTGGTAAATCTGAATTAGATTACAAAGTTGAGTCTGATCTAATACAACCTAGGTTGTTTGGTTGAAGAAAATTTGTAATTCTAAAATCCAACTGGAGGGTAGCTTCCAAGGAGAATATAACTTTTGTTATGTGATTTATATATTTACATGCTGTTGTTTTAACAGATAACGGCAACACAAGCAGATAACTCTAAGACATTCCCTGAACAAGAAAAACTTGTGACCATGCCACAGTCAAAGTCTTCAATGGCAACCAACATTTCTCAAACTACGGAAAAATATCAAACTTGCGGTAAAATGACAAAAGCTCAACATATTTATCTTCTCTATCCATGCAATAGTAGGATTCTCAAAAACTCCAGCGAAATAATACCCATCTTAACTGCAATTGGTGTTCCTTTCATATTTATCTTCGCTATCCATGTAGTAGCACAATCCTCAACCTATAAATATATATAAGTTAATTCAAAACAATGTGACGAATTTTTTTTAAGTACCTAGAATAATTATACCTACACAAGTTGCAAAAGGATGAAACAATCATTTTCAAAATCCACTAAAACCAGTTAAATATTTAAAAATGTAAATGATGGTTCAGCATTAATTCCTTCGTTTCATTAAAAACAACACCAAAGTATCAGTGTTAGATAGATAACAATAGATTAAAATAGTTCATAAAATATCAAACAAAAAAAATTAGAAGGAAAAAATGAAGAAACAAAAGCAAGAAGTAAACCAAACCTGTGACAGAAGCAAAGAGTGAGTAGAAGAGTGAGAGCTACTACTGGAAAATCCAACATGTTATAATCCTTTGGCAATCCATGGACTTCAACTCTCCATACATTTGGATCATTTTCTCCAAAAGCAAACCTCAAATATTCTGTAAAGCTCTAGCTACAGCAACATTTGAGAACACATACTCCATTAGTATATTTGCCTCAACAAAATATCCCATAAATTCTCTTGCATCATCATAAATTAATAAAAACAAGTTTTTATACAAGAATAAATAATATTCAAAAGAAATAAATTAATTTTTTTGATAAACGAAATTTCACCATATTAGTTGTTAGGTTAGTACTTTCTTTCCAATCTTACTTCAAACTAGTTGAACATAAATAAATAATAATTAACTTGATATAATGTAAGAAGATAGTTTTTCTTATTACCAAAGATTAATCTTAAATTGAAAGCTCCACTAGCAACAGAAACTTGACCTGCAAATTCAGTGTAACACAAAGAAGAAAGAAGTGCTGATATTCCTGCTATGATATAAGATATGAAGACTGAAGGACCAGATTGATGAAGAGCAACAGGTCCAGTTGTGACAAACACACCAACACCAAGCATTCCTCCAACTCCAAGAGCCATAAGATCATACCATTTAAGCTTCCTCTAGATGTCTGCACCTGAACTCTACCTCACTTGGTTGAACTCTTGGTCTGGTGTCTAAGTTGCTAGCATTCTTTTTCTAAGCCTGTGAGGTGTTTGTGAAAGTGAGTACAAATAGTTTGACAACATTGTCATGGTTCTTCTCACTGATTATCATAGTGCCGAGAGATTAAAATAAACAAGTATCTTAAATTATATGAACAATCAATGCAAATATAACCATATATTCAAGATCTAAAATCCAAAACCTACAATTTAAACGCAGAAAAATAAAAGTCAAACACCACTATTCAGCTCGTGTGGAGGGATAATTAACCAGCCAAGAATAAAAAATCACTTAACTTCAAAATTCTGTTTGCAATAATTCCAAAGAATAATCAAAAGACCCTTGAAAAGATCAACCCTAAAAATGCAATTCTACACAAAATTCTCAACAGCAGAGCACAACCATGACCACAAACTAACTTCAAAACATCATTATACTTCATATCTACACCCTAAGGTAACCAAATACCCCAAATTAAACCGACATAACCAAATTAAAACAAGAAAAATTCCAAATTTTTGGAAAAATTCTCTTCAAAATTCAAAGCCCTAAAAAATTCCACACCTCAAATCCCTCCACGTCACAAAATAGTTGACTCCAAAAAACTTAAAGATGCAAACTTTGAAACATGAAACGATGCGTTTAAAGCGAAACGAAGTCGAAAAGAGAGTAGAACTTACATGGTGTTTGTGGGTGCAAGCAAGCAAATTATGAATGAAACGGAAGACATGTCGCGATTCAATATTGAATTTCAGTGATTCAATGTTGATTTTGCAGAATAAAAGAGGAATGGCAGAGATGATTTTGATGAATGGTGAGAACAAACCGCACAAGGAGACGAAGAAGACAGTGGGAAAACATTAGGGTTCGACAATTTCTTTTAGTGTGGGAAGAGAAGACGAGAATGCTTGCAATGAAATGAACGAGAATGCTTGCAATGAAATGAACGAGAATGCTTTATCAAATATATTATTATTTTAAAAATATAAAAATTAAACATAATAGTTTTAGTGAGTTGCCCAACTACCTAAATAAAAACAGCCTAAATAAAAACGGTTATTTTTGCTTTCTATCAAAACAATGAATAGCTCTTATGTATTCTCCAGCAACAAAATTAAAAATCATTCTCTTTGATACCCTATCAGAACAATTTTTTTACCATAAAAAGTTAGTGTTGTGTAGGATCAAAATGTGGTAGTGACCGTTACATTAAGCGCGTGTCCATTACCTTCCATTATTCCTTTTTTTCGTTTCTTCTTTTACTAAAAAAAATCTTTTCCTTAATTCTTATGGAATTTTCGTACCTTCAATTTATTCCTATAATATGAGTAAAACGATTTCGTTTTGGTTACGATTGAATCAAGCAACGAATTCGTGACTGAAAAACTCCTAAGTTTCTGAAAAACTCCTAAGTTTCCAAATCGAACACGAAAGTACTTCGTGCTGTGCATTTCGATGGACGAAGCGCGTGATAATCTGCGCGCGATAAGACTCTTGTACAGACTTCTTGAAGATAACAGTATCACTTTGCGAGATTCGAATTCAGAAAATGTAAGTGTTTTCGTGATACGTAGTAGTTTTTTGTACAGTAGATTTTAATTTGCGTGTAATTGTTTATTTTTTGTTTGAAATTAAAAAGTTCACTTATTATTTATAGAATACGACACCGAAACTTAATAATTTAAAAAAATAAATTAATTGAATGTAATCAATTAATTTTATTAGAGTTGTCGATAATTTAAACTCATTTGATTAGAGGTGTCCATGTTATAGAGCTTATTATTTATTTTTCTCATGAATCTAAGTCTCTTAGATATTTTACACACCCACTTATACGACATATTGATTACGTTTAATTAATTCATTTTTTCAAATAAATTTTTATAGATGTCGAAGTGTCGGTGTATATGTGCCCGTGTCAGTATATGCGTTTTATTGATTTGAGAGAGCTCATGTCAGTATACGTTTAATTAATTTCTGAGTGTTGTTTTGAATTGTGATTTTGTTGTTGTTTCTAGCAGGTGGTTGAGAGAGCTCATGTTTTGTTGAAAAATTTACTTGATGTTGCTGTTGAAGTTGTTTTTGAGACTCATTTAAAGGTTGTGCTTCTTACTCTTCATTATTGTACATTAATTCTTTTCCTTTTTTCTTCTATTTATTGTTTTTATGGGAATGGTATAAAGTCCTCTCCATTCTCCAAATTTGATTTGGATTTTGTTTAGTTGAAAAATCATGAATTGATGCGGTCAAGCAACCTAGTTAGAGTTGATTTTTTATTGGACGAGTTACGACTTTGGTAAATCTGAATGACTTTGATAAATCTGAATTAGATTACAAAGTTGAGTCGTCTGATCTAATACAACCTAGGTTGTTTGGTAGCAGAAAATTTGTAATTCTAAAATCCAACTGGAGGGTAGCTTCCAAGGAGAATATAACTTTTGTTATGTGATTTATATATTTACATGCTGTTGTTTTAACAGATAATGGCAACACAAGCAGATAACTCTAAGACATTCCCTGAACAAGAAAAACTTGTGACCATGCCACAGTCAAAGTCTTCAATGGCAACCAACATTTCTCAAACTACAGAAAAATATCAAACTCGCGGTAAAATGAGTTTACAGAAGGATGAGCAGCCTCAACTGGAATTACTATCTAAGAAAGACTTGTCGGAGCTGTCGAATATTAGCATCTCTGATATTCGAGGAACGGAAAGTAAAATGCTATGCAGTTTAGGTGAGGAGAACGGTGTGATGCAACATAATGTAGTAAAGGAACAAAACCAATGTAATGAGGGTGTTTCACCAAACATAGAGAGTAATCATCATGAACAACAACATGATAATGTGAATGCTTTATATGGTCTTGATGAGCATGAGGAAGTATCGTTGCAAATTTTAGACGTGAAAGCTGACGAGTCCAATGAAGAAAATAATATGCTGTTGCAAAATGATATTTGTGAAGCTGAATGCAATTCTAGTGCGGCCAGATTTGCTGAATGTCTAGAACAGAAGGGTGATTTCTCGGATGATTTGGTTACTGCAATGAAAAGAATTGAATCTCGCATTTTGGCTTTTCAACTTTGTTCAAAATTGGTCGATTCCAGTAAGAATGGCGCAGTTCGCCATCCTTGGCACAAGGTAGCTAATTCAGGAAGTCCCGAAATACCAAGAGAAGACAATGCTGCAAGAAGTGAGTTGATTTCTAATAGGTCTCTCTTAGAAGGACACATTATAGTGAATCATCAGACAGATAAATCAAGTTCTAAAGTTGAAAAATTGAGTTCAAAAATAGCAGTCGACGAACCCTTTTTAGCTCGAAGCGAATCATCGAGTCCAAATCAGGTGGCAAATCAGAATTGTGGGTTTCATACTAATACAGAATCTGCAAATAGTGTTTATATACCAAAACATATTGATACACAGTCGGTATCAAGAGGAGAAGAATTGAGAAGTGGAACTAGAATTCAAACTTCAGCAATAAACATGCCAATGATAGATAGAGTTAAGTCATTGAATAGGTTAGTTAGTAGTAATAGCCACATGGAGAATCAAACTAGTGAGTGTATTCAAGGTTTGAGGGTTCCTTTGAATCAAGATGGTGTTACTAAGAAGCCTTCCAATTTTGCTCATCAAACCAATAAGGAAAGTTTGGTCAGAAAAACTCCTGTACCAGGTTGGTCTAAGACTGATCAGAATCAAAATGAAATGAGTTCTGAATCTTCCCATACACAACAGAAGTTAGTGAGATCAACACCAAATGTTCCACGGAGAGAAAAGCCGCCGTCTCATCAGATAGTGATAAAGCCAACCCTATTGGACCAGAAATCCAGTGAGATTAAGATGAATTCTCATCAACATAGAGACTGGCCAGTTTTGGACAGAACAGGAACTCATAAGACATCTCATGTTGATCTTTCTAAGACCAAAGCTCGAGTTCGACCGCAACTTCATAAACAGGAGGAATCAAGCTCAAGCTCAAACTCTGACTCTTCTTCTCACAGGACATCTCAGCAAGACAGTGTCAATACTAATAGTGAATCTGAGGACTCTTCTTTGTCAGTTGGGACACAAGGTCCCAAATTAGGAAGAATAGTTGATGCATCGGATGAAGGAAGCTCAGAAGAGAGTAGTGATTCATATCTCAATAAGGAAAATGGCCCTTCACATAGAGTTCAAAGTTTAAAATCTTATGAATATCATAGTAAAAGAAATTCTAAGAAAACAATTGGAGGCCTAAAGAAGTTGAAAAATAAGTTGGGACTAATCTTTCACCATCACCACCATCATCATCATCACCATCATCATCATCACCATCATGATGATAGTGATAATGGTAACATTCAATCTTATAAAGGTCCAAGACATTCAATGTGGAACCACTTGCAGAATGTTTTCCATCACAAAAGCAACCATGGGATGATAACAAATCAAAAAGATGAGAAAACAAGGAGAGGGGCTGTTACAAAAGTCTTACCTCACAGAAACCAGGTAGGGCAGTTTCATAGACTTGTGGAAGGGCTGTTGAGACACATTCGACATTCGAAAAAACCGACGCCTTCTTCCAAGCATAGTTTGGTGAAAGAGTCTAAAAATGTTGAACGTGGACATAGGCAAAAGAAGCGGCATCGTTGGCAAATTATTCCACGGCGACGCCGTGGAGTGAAGTTGAAAAACAAAGGCCTAGTTAAAAAAATGGGGTTCATGAGTCAAAAATCAATTAAGTACTAAGAGCATCTCCAATGTGTGTTCTAAATATTGTTCTGAATTATAATATTGAGTTTTATGTTAAATTATGTACCACATGTAATAGTAAGATCTACAATAGAACATGTTCTTGCAGTATTCTTGTATGGCAACTAAGGTGATTCTCCCAATTCGGCTAATGATAACTTGGTGAATCTGATTTTATTCTGTTGGCTTAAAGCAGTGTAGTTTCATTGCTTACATTAAATTAAAGCAGTGTAGTTTAGATATTTAAATGTATACTACTATCAATGAAGATAACTAGAGTATTTGAAGTTGTTTATATGTTTCTCTCATATCAGTGTTGATTGTTGCATAGTTAATTTCAATTCCAAATGTTTTGTGCTTTTATGTTTTGTTTCATATAAAAAGTGCAGAAGTGTTAATCAAATTTATATCGACAGAGAATAAGAATAGTTGATTTTGTTATCTCATCACATAATCACAATTGCTATATAATTTATTATATATATTTAAATCACACTCTTCACTTTTTTGTTGTCACTTCATACTAATGTTTCATATTTCATATTACAACTTTTATATAATAAAAACTATGTTTTTAATTCAATTTTTAAAAGATGAGAAGAGAAAAAAATTCTTCATAAATTTATTTATAGGATTCAAATTAAAATCATTAGTAGTTCTTAATTTTTTATTTGATTAAAAATTAAAAACATCATCACATTCATACTATGCTCCTAACTTACAGATAAAATAAAAGATGGGAGTAATGGAGATATAGCCATAAATGAATACCATCGCTATAAGGTACAATATTTAACTCTTACACACATATGTGACCACGTTGCTTTCAATTGTGTGTTATTGATTCATATATAATAATAATAATAATAATAATAATAATAATAATAATAATAATAATAATAATAATAATAATAATAATAATAATAATAATAACACAAATAGGCTAAAATATAATAAAGATTCTTATAAAAATATTACTTATTTAATGTAGGAGGATATTGAGATTATAAAAGACATCAACATGGATGCTTATAGATTCTCCATCTCTTGGTCAAGAATATTGCCAAGTAAGAAACAAGAAATTAGGACAAAGAAACATTTTTTTTTGGGAATTTTTTTGAACATTTGCTTTAATTTACTTAATTATTAAGAAAAAAAGTATGTAAATGAATTATTATAATGATTATTTATTTAAATGTGAAATTCTTTGACTAATTTCAGATGGAAAACTTAGTGGGGTGTAAACAAGGAAGGGATTAATTATTATAACTCATCAATGAGCTGTTAGACAAAGGTCATCATCATATACAAACTTTTTTTTTTTTCTTAATTTTTTTTTAAACTTTTGTTTAAAATACTTTAATCTTACATGTTAAATCAAATAACAACAACCAATTGCATTTGTTTTAGTAGTGATTTTATGCCATTGTAAAATATATTTCTTAATGATAACTTTACATGTGTTTAGGTGGTGAATTTGGCAGTGGAATAATTGATTCAGGTGGACTAAAAGTGTCACAAATCTCAACATTCAACAAAATTTGGACAATATATAAAAATCTAATTGTACCAAATATTAACTTTTAATCTTTTAATATATAAGTGTTAATCATGTCCCATTCTAGAATTGACAATCATCAAAGATCCGCCACTGACTCCAAATACATTTAATCGGCAGCTGAAAACTCTATAAGCTTAGAGTCACCTCATACATTAACTCACGTCAATCTTTGTTCATGTTTCCCAAGCAGACATACTTGATCTGGAAAAGTGACAAGGATAAATTTCAATAGTGTCAGAAATTAAATAATTTACTAAAAAAATTGACAAATTAGCCATGTACGTATTCAAATGTAAAGCTAAGAGCTTCACTTGTATTGACACTATCAATTTGTAGTGACATTTTCATAAACAGTATCATTTCATAAACGAAGTATCAGCGCATTTTCATTGACCCAAAGCAGTGAAAATGTCTTAAACACCATCAACTAATCAACACAATCCCCTAACAAACTGTCCACAACACTCCCAAAATTACTGATAAATATGCTATCTCTTCTTGCCTTTTTAAACCACAACCAACTGACTCTACAAACTTCAAAGGACAAATGCACCAGTTTCTTTTAGAAAAAATAAAGAGGGAAACTACAGCATTGAACACTATGAATTTGTTCTTACCTCCAAATATTCATCCATCCCATATTTGGAACCTTCTCTTCCGAGGCCTGACTGTTTAAATCCACCAAATGGAGCCACCTACATCATCACACACAGAGATAAATACACCAACAAAATATCCCATTTCTGCTAAATCTCAATTAATATTGAATGAGACTCACCTCTGTTGAAATTACTCCTTCATTAACACCTACAAGTCCGTATTCAAGAGCCTCAGCCACACGCCATGAGCGTTGGATACTGTTTGTAAATACGTATGAACCCAAGCCTTCGTATATACAGGTATTTTTCCATGGTTAAACAAATATGATAACATTAAACCAAGAGTGATCAGATATTGCAAAATCAGTAACATCCATTAACAGTATAGGAGGGGAAGAAAAAAACTTGTCTTTCAAACTGTACAAAGAACCAAATGAGAACTACCTGCATTTGTGTCGTTAGCAATTCTGATAGCATCCCCTTCAGTTTTGAATCTCAAAAGGGGTGCGATAGGTCCAAATGCTTCCTCTCTAGAATATGACAAATAGGAGAATCAACAAAAACAAAGTCCACAAGCCAGAAACACTAGATAACAATTTAAAGAGTTTACCTTGATATACGCATCTCATTGTCGACATCACTGATGATTGTTGGTTCATAAAAAGTTGATCCAAGGCTATGTCTTTTACCACCAAGAATTACTTTTGCCCCCTTCAAATAAAAGCAATTGAATCATCAGAACTATTAGCTTTTGTTATTTTAATTGCTTATCCATCTTGCTATATTTTCTAAAGAGAAGATTAGCAGTATATTTGGCAAACAAAAAAAAATTAAGTTTTTCTGCTCAAGTATAAATTGCAGATATAGAAGAACAAAGAAAGATTTAGGAGAAATCATTAAAAAGACCTTAAAATAAATGGATTTTCTAAAGATCAGATTTTTGAAAAAGCACATTGGCAAAGATGACAAACCTTTGATGTAGCATCATGAATCAAGGATTCAACCTGCAAGACAAATCACAAAGCAAACCAAGAGACACAGAAGTTCCCATGAGTTGGAGGAGACCCTGCAACAACGCATACAGAAGCTCAATACTAAGAAACACCAACCTTTTTGACAGCAGCTTCATTGATCAGAGGGCCCTGTTTAGAATGATTATAAATGGAGTTACAGGATGGCCTCATAAAGCTTTAACTAACTAACAGATTTTATATCAAACTTATGAGAAAACTCTAAAAAAAAGACAATAAAAACATATTGCTATAGGAATATTGGAAAGGAATTATCATATCCAAAAGTACTCTAATTATAAATTTATGAAAATCACCCACTGAAAGGGAAAAATGGAGAGGCAACGTAGGCAATTTCCATCGTCGGTTCAAAGGAAAAAAAAGATTATCAAATTTAAAAAGATACCTACCTGAGCCACACCTTCACTAAAACCATTTCCAACTTTCATACTCTGAACAGCATCGAGCAATGCATTTGCAAATTTGTCATATATACCTTCACAGAAACTTAGTTGAATAAAAAAATGCAAATGTCTTAAAGACTTAAACAAACAATGCATCTAAATGGACATTGAATTAGTGTGAGACAGAAGAAGCCAAATAATCAATAGAAGTACACTAACACTAAGAGTTATAAAAATCTCATACAGGAATGTTCGGGCAATTTCCCTTTATTCTTTGTCTTTTGTTCTCTTGTATAAACAATTATGAATTTCATGTCATAATTATGTGAAAAAATTAAATAAGAAACGACTTGCTGAAATCACGACCATTAAAATTGGTGTAATACAGGCAACAAAATGTTATGCAAGAATCTGTTAGACTATTATTACTAGCAAATAAATATTATATTTACTATAATAGCATGTTTAAAAGTGGGGAATAAGAAACTGACTTGTGGTCAGTTTGGGTGGTTAACTGCACTGAGCAGTTTATGTGTATAGAGTAGTGATTTGATGTATAAAAGAAGGGAAAGTCAAAGGGGGTTGATTATCTTGGCATTTGTATGGATTTGGGAACCTCTTAGGCATTGGGAGTGTTCTAGATCTCTCGTTATATCCAGAGAATAGAATCGTATTCTTCATTTTATGCCAATATACTAGTTGCTTTCTATCAGAATCCTGAAAAGATATCATAATGTTATATTATAAGGCATATTATTTGAACCAGCTAGAATGTGTTGTGACACACTCGCACAACTTACACCAGTTAGGAGAAGGAACTTAGAGCAAAAAGTTTAGAAAATAACAAAGTTTTAAATCTCTAATAACTATTAATGAAATGGGAATCAGAAACGCAATGCAGTCAAACAGAGTTAATGGATGGCAAATAAAATAAAATAAAGCACTATTGTTGACTCAAGTCCCACACTGAGTAGAGATAAGGTCCAAATATAGTTTATAAAGAAAGGAACTCCTCACCTTATAAGTCAATTTTGTAAAGATGAGTTAAGCCTAATATAAAAACCTAATATGGTGTTAAGAGCTTATCAACACTGGTCACCCACCATTTATATCCACGCACCAAATCAATAGTGTTAAGCTTGGAGGAGTGTATTGGAAAAAACTCAAGTCTATCATTAAATAGAGATAAAACCTCAACATAGTTTATAAAGACTAAAGAGAGACACCTCTCACCTTACCCCTCACTTTAGAAGCTACATTTGTAAGGATGAATTAGGTATAATATAAAAACCTAATAACTATAATAGTAAAATTGATAGTTTGATATATTTCTCATCTAACCTTCTTGCACGAGAATTCTATTTGCACAAACACATGTTTGTCCACTATTACGGAACTTGGCTGCAAGCTGCACACAGAGGAATCTATTATTACTAATTGACCAAAACAGAAGGCCCGAGATAATCATAAATTCACAAGATGCACCTCAATATTCAAGTTTGGCATTTAACCCAAAATCAATTTTTATCACTTTATTCATTGTTGTGAGTTGTTAGCATCACATGCTCAAATTTCCCAATCACATACCTGCTCATTCCTCTATATTGATATTCAAAACATTTAACTAATAAAAAACAACAAATCATCAATCATGATAACTTTTCAGGAGAAAAGATCTACAAATTGGAAAGGAAAAAATTAACAAAAGGCAACCCAAAGAGAGTTCAATATAATAACTTCATCTCAGCAAGGTAGATTAGAATTTGAAGCTAACGAAATAATCATATACCTAGACTTCCGCAATTTATAATTATACACACACAAAATTCAAGTGAAGATGATACATAATGTCAAAAAGACTACTACGTAAATTTGACTAGATAAAAAGTGTGTATTTAAGAATTGGTCGATTAACCCTCTTATTCTAAGAAATATAGAGCAAGAGTAAAATTAAAAATAAAAAGATGCCCAGAAAGAAAAGAATGAATGATAAGACTTATACTGACTTGAGAAAATGATTGATAAAATCAGCTGCTTAATTTGAAACTATCATGTGAGGAACCAGTACATCCACTCCTAAAATTGCAAGTGCCTAACCCAGTAAGCCCAGCAAACAAGACAATACCATTGATCTATTACTGACACTGATAAACGCTGCCAAGGTTTCTCCATGAAAGATGGAGTTGCTGTTTTGAATTTGGAGCTCAACTATTTACCCAATTACACAGCACCAACTTCTAAGCTACATTTTCCCTATGCAATTCAAGTTCCACATAATCAAAGGAATCCCATAATTTTGCTGATTGGCAAAATTGTCTAAGGTCAACTGTCACATTGATACAAGGTTACAAACACAGCCATAAACTTCCATTTCTGGTAGGTTTGCTACAGAAACTGCTATGCAATCTCCTCGTCCTTGCATCTGCTTGCAGAAGAAAAACATGCAAGTGTACATCTCATTTCTAGAAGAAAAAAGTGCCATACTACCCTCGAGCCTCGTCCACTATCCAGCCTTGTATTAATCAGCAGCAGCATTTCTTTGATTTTCATATAATCATTAAAGTCAACATGTGCTGTAATTATTTCTAACTTACTGTTCCTTTCACTGCAACATCCAGGTCAGCATCATCAAAAACTATGCAAGGCGCATTGCCACCAAGTTCCAGAGATACCTAGTATTGTAAAAATAAAACATATATAAGGGCTAAAAATTCAGTTTTATATAATGATGTCTAGATCTGCATTGTGAAAAGATCAGCCTAGGAAATCTATGGTAACTACGAAAGACTGCAAAAGAAATAATGAGTGAAAACAAATACTAATTATGATTACATCGAATCATACTTTTTTAACCGTCTCAGCAGAACCTGCCATCAATTTCTTTCCAACAGCCGTCGAGCCAGTGAATGTAATCTTTCTTACCTAGAGAAGGTGATAATTTCTTTCTTAGATGTTCAGTTACATTTACAGAGTAATTTGCTTGGTAAAATCATATAGTGATAGAACCTGTGGACTAGCAACTAAAGCGTCTCCAATATCAGGAGCATTTCCCATAACCACGTTCACAACACCCTACAACATTAAATAATAAATATCACAAAAGTTAAAACCATAAAAAATGGCAAGAGGAAAAAACCTCATTTATAGAGTAAAGAAGAAAAAACAGAGAAAAAGTCTGGAAACATGTAGCAACATAAGAGGCAGGTAAAGACATAAGGCTCAAAGTTTCTGTAAGATTTATGCAATATAGTTGAAAAAACTAATCCAAAGAAGCCAAATTAGTATTTCTCTTCTACAGATCTACTTCAGAATTACATTACGTATCCTGCATGAATGTCAATACATTCTACAAAAATAACCTACAATGATACCACAATGTTACAGTACAATCCAGTATTAAAGTTAGTAAAATACTCAATCAAGGAAACTTCAATAACAGCACATAAGTAATCTAATTTTGACATGAAGACATAGCACACTAGATGCCAAAAATATCATAATAATTTCATTACAAGTAAACTGATGTACTACTTTTTAGAATATTAGAAAATATCTTTAAATATCTTTTATATTATAGTAGAGTATCTTAAGTTATTTCTTAGGGTTAGTTTATAATCTTAGAGTATCTCTTATGATTAGATTTTATATTATTATTATAATTTGTTCTTAATTTCCTATTTATTTAGGATAGAGTTTTCGTATCCCTATAAGCGGAGATTAGTATTGAGTCTTTTGTATCAAGTCATTATCAAAAATATTCAAGGTTGTTATGATTTTCTCAACTCCTTTTATCTAAAATAAAATCTCATAACTTCAACATGATATCAATGTCTGGTTCAATCCTCCATGATCTTTCTCGTTGCTATTCTGTGAGTTCCCAAAAGTTTGAGGATTATGTCCAGGGGCGTCTTTGTTGCTGTTTGGGTCTGTAGAATTTCTGATTCAGTTGTGCACCTATTTTGGTGTTTGGGCATTTGATCTTGCTTCTGCCTCTGCTTTTCTGACCAAGTTCCTTGTTTTTGCCATTTGTGATTTATGGTTGTCTTCACACTTCTGCCTTGTCCACTAGTTTTATTTGTCTTTTTGGTATTCACAATTCACAGAGTTTTGGGTTGGTTTAGATACTAATTTCAGGTTGCAAGTGCTTTGTTCATGAGGTTCTATTGGACAAGGTTTTGCTTCTAGTTTTGGTTTGTTTATTACTCTAAAAAATCACAAAAACAAATGGTCTATTCCTTTCAGCTGGTGTCCCCTTATTTTAGGTGTTGATGTTGTTTGCTACACCAAATATATGATTCTACTGCTATTAATGTGCCTTAATTAATATATCATTCCAATCTGGTTCAAAGTTGTGACACCACCAACACCATCATCAATTTTAAGTTTTCCTTAGGATTTAGCTGCGATTAGCATTGATCCAATATTGTTTCAGTTTTGTTTGAAGATGTTACACCTTCTAGTTGGGGCTTCAATTGTGGTTAGTGTTGGTCCAATATAGTTTTTTTGTTTTGGTTTGAAATTGTGAGCTGTGCCATCTCCTAGTTTGGGCTTCAGCTGCTATAAGTGCTAGCCCAATATAATTTCAATACGATTTGTCTTTGTTCATGAAAGTCAACAATGGTTTCTTCAATTGGTTGTTCACTGGTTTGTTCTTCCGCACAGACCTTATGGGTTGATGGTTTTGGCATTCTTCAGTGGGTTATCCAAAATATCATTTTGGGTATGATTATGTGAGGTGATATATTTTCTATTTTAAAGGGTATATTCGTAACAAACTTGAAGCTTAGCAAGTTTTAGCTTGAGGGGGAGTGTTAGAATATTAAAAAATATCTCATAATATCTTTGGTATTATATTAGAGTATCTTAAGTTATTTCCATAGGTTAGTTTAAAACCTTAGAATTAGATTTTATATCACTTGTTATTATTATGATTTGTTCTTGATTTTCTATTTATTCAGGCTTGAAATTATGTATCCCTATAAATAAGGATTAGTATTGAGTCTTTTATATCAAGTCATTATCAATAATATTCAAGGTTCTTATTATTTTCTCATCTTTTATCTAAAATCTCATAACTTCAACATTGCAGAAAAGGGGAGATCTTGATCATGCCAGAAAAGAGAAAAATATGATTTCATTCCCAAACTTTTAGGAAGTCGACAGCGGAATAGTGGCGAGACGGTTTAAGGAGTATCAAACCAAACTCTGATACCACTGTTGAGTCATGAACAGAGTATGAGGATCATCACATTAGACTTGAACAACCACACAAGTGGATTGTCATAACGTATATGAGCCCTTTCACTTATATGGAGTTCAACATCGAATTTTCCATTCAAAGTAGGACTCTTACTCATACTAGACACATTAACAATACTTTAAAGCTTACATGGCAATTTTTAGTAAAACATAATTACTAACTTACCAATCAACATAACAAAAATTATTATGTAACTTCAACACTTCAAATTGAAGGTGTCCGGTATCCGACATGTCATTGTTACATGTGACTTCATTCAATCACTTTCATTTTCTTAAATTATTACTAATGCCGTGTCAGTGCTTTATATGAACCAATAAGCCAAATATGCAATAACTTTTTGCTACCGTCATAAAAGTAGGTTTAAGAAACTACCGCAGGTATTCCAGCTTGAATAGAGAGTTCTGCTGCAGCTAAAGCAGTCAGAGGCGTAAGTTCAGAGGGCTTTATGACCACTGTACATCCACATGCAAGTGCTGGACCAACCTAACGTAAGAAAAACAAAAAAATTGAATCGACTGTTATTCACTTAATCTTAAAACATTATAAGGTGAAAATGGATAAAATCTGGAAAGTTTAAACATACCTTTCGGGTAATCATAGCAAGGGGAAAGTTCCAAGGTGTAATTGCACCTACAACCCCTACAGGCTGCAAACACCAAGAAAAGGTAAAAAAGAGTGATGTAGTCAAATGTAAGGATTTATGAAACAGAGATTGAACATTAAAAAAAATGCACTCCACTGTAATTTTAGAGTTACGATCCCATTTTCCCCCCTTTTGACATCCAAAACATCATTTGTCCAATATTCCAAAGCTTGTTTGCATAATGCCTACTCTGTTTCTATACCTAGCCTTACTTATGTACCAAAACTTAAAGCCCAATTTGTTAAGTTCCTTACCCACTCAGTTTCTTGAATCCACTATTTCCATTGATTTACTAGTAAATGAGCATACATTCAAAATACCAAAGCAAACATTCCACTCATGAACTAACGTTTTTAACCACACTTGTCCACGACAATGTTGAATGCCTAACAACATAACCCTAATGCTTTGACATGATTTGTAATGCTAAATACCAAGCACCATTTACATCTCATACACAAATTTAGTGAGATGAATTGATGTAGCATAACTATAAAGGTTTCCTAGGAAATTGCTTAATATGAAATATGAAACCTAAGACATCAAATAAACCTTGAAACTTACTTGCTTTAAAACAAATAACCGCCGATCAGATAGAGGTGCAGGAATTATATCCCCATATATACGTTTGGCCTCCTCTGATGCAAACTCAATAAAGCCAGCACCATAATTTATCTGAAAACAGCAACTTTAATAACATAAATCGAACTTAGGAAAAAACATACAAACAAACGGAACAATAATTGGCAAAGTACAAAATCATAAAAATTCAACCATCATGTACCTCACCCATAGACTCTGTAAGAGGCTTTCCTTGCTCCAATGTTATGAGCTGTGCTAACTCTTCTTTATGTGCCATTAGTAAATTATACCTTATAAAAATTGAAGAGAAAGGTCTTTTACCATTGGAGCTAACATAATAACACTGGATAACCAACTAGCATCAATTTGAGGGCGGATGTTGATGTAATAATCCAGGATGCGGATATGTTAATATTTATCGCATGTCTTTTAGGCTATTGTAATTATTATTAAATATCCATATGTTACAACTGTACTATTCCGTATAGACCTAATCTTAGGAATTAATTTCCTATCTTGTAAGTTTGCAGTAAATATCTATATTCTGTAACAATTCTAATTTTATGAATTTATTTATCTCATGTAAATATGCTGAATGACTATTTAATCATGGCCCCCATCTTTCCCAAACAGAATTCCCTAATTATTTTTATATGTTTTATATGATTTTCTGACACCAAAGCTTAAAACAAATACAAGGCAGCAGCTAAGTCAACTATCATAACAGGTTGTTCATGAATCGGGTAAACAACAACTATACCATTTCCTCAGAAATTTGCTTCGCTCGGCAGCAGTGATTTTGCTCCATGCTACACAAAGAGGAAATCCTAGTAATTATAGTCTCGGGAATAATCCAATGAATACCAACAACAAATATTTTAGTTAATACATAAGTAACAATATTTTTAGAGTATGATGCATATGAAAGGGGACTATAACATAATAACATATGAACATGAACATAATTGTAGAACCAACCAATGGAACATCAATCCATCAGCAAATTAAGATTGGGAAAGCGTACAATTAACATGCTAAAACCAATTAAACTAAGGTAATACTTACCTTTGAGTTTAAGATGGAAATATATATAACTGCTCAGTTTATGCTAGTCACTCTAACACACAGTAACACAAACAAAAGGGTGAATGTTATTAACTGAGACTCTGTTTATATTCACTTTCAAAGTTGTGACTACCCTAATCTGAATCAACAAAAATTAAACTTCGACTTAAAGCAAGAGATGTTACTCCTAATAAGTCTGCAAGCTTATAAGAAAAGAAACCAAAAGAATGACCTGAGGTTATCCAATTCTTACACTAAACTTGCTATTGTTATTCAACATAACAATCTCAGACACATAATTAACCAATTTTGCCCAAGATGTTATAAAGAAATGAATGAAAAAAATATCAGTACCTACCTAAGCTATTTGATAAGTATGCACTATGTATCTTACGCAAAAACATATACATCAAGTCATCTATGATAGTATATCTTAATCCTCTCTTATTTCTACTTATAGTCTAAAATACTTAATAGTATAAAAATGTAAAGTTTTATACATCTGAATGCATCAAAAGCAGAGGAAATTGCATCATTTGTTTCTCTTCCACCCATACATGCTACATCTGCTATAGGTTCACCTGTCGCTGGATTATAAACCTGCAATAGCATTGAATATATAAAATTCTTACACAGTAGCACTACCATGGAAGATGGAACTTATAGCAACAAAATAAGGAGAAAAGCATAAGCAGCAGCAACAAACTATGTCCATCAGCAGAAACAAATCAGCACGCCCCCACTCCCCCCTTTTTCTTAAACTTTGCAAGCAAACCAGTTGAAGAAGGAAAAATAACAGCAGGTAAGGCAAACCTTTATGGTTTTCCCATCATAAGCATCCCTCCATTGCCCTCCAATGAGTCCCTGAGTCCTCAACAGCCCAGAACTGTTAAGTTGAGAGGCAATACTCTGTGCATCAGTGCTCATCTGTCATTCAAAAGAGACCCCTTACTCATGCACAAATTAAATCTTTAATGATGATGAGTAGACACTCATTTTATAGAGGTATCGCGGTTGTGCCCCAACCAATGCTGTAGTTATGTAGCAATCCTTATTATTGCAGAAAATTATAAACAGATATGACCAAAATTGCATTCCCATCAAAACAGCTTCTCATTTGAAACAGATTCTGATTTTTTTTAAAAGCTGTAACAAACTGATAAAAACAACTTTCAAAAGTGATTATTTTTAATAATAAGCTGTTACAAACAAGCTCTAAATCATGAGTTTGTTGACATATCAACCATTGATTTTCTCAGTTTGAAGCCAAATTCTGATCCCTACTTGTCAAACTCACGAGGAACCAAATTCAAACAAACAGTTTTTCATTTTTGAATCAGGATTCAGGAAATTACAGATACATATATAAATGTACAATAATATTCAGCAATACTTTAAAGTATGATTGTGATGGCAGTTAGAGTAAAGTCTCAATCGCTATTGCTATCTGATACAATATAAAAACAGGCTTTTGTTAATTAGTTTGGTAATTAAATGTGTCTTTTGTCAAATAATTTGGTATTGGATCGCGTCATTGTTTGTTATTTTAATCCATGAAGTTAATAACATAATCTCTCATATTTAGGAACCTATTGCTGATAAATGCGATTGATAGCGACCTAAAAAAAACAATCACGTTGACGATACCGCAAAATTAACACACGTGCGGGAAATGAAACATGATTTTGAAATGTGATGTGTAAATTGGGGGAAAAGGAGAGGAAGAGATCATGCCTTGCGAGTGAAAGGAATTTGCATGAGGAACTTAGCGGAGAGGAGATAGTTCGATGATCGGAGTGCGGTGCTCATGCTGCCACTAATCTTCAGTGCTGCCATCATCGCCCACTTCAATCGTGTTCGTGTCAGTACCTAATCATTTCTTTTCTTTTTATATAAACAAAAAATAGAACGCCGTAGTTTCCTTATTTTCATTTCATTTGCAATAATTATTCCCAATTTTAAAATCATCTAGATTAATACTTCTAAATTATTAATAAAACTATCTAAAATTTTCCGTTTCAATTCATAAAATTTTTCATTATTGCAATTTACTAATAACATAAAATTAATTAATGTATGATATAATTCATTCACTCTTTTTATATGTAATAGATTAAAAGTTATCTGATGAACTCGATAAGAGGTTTGTCCATTGTTAGATGATCGAACAAGAAGTTTGGGTTCCAACCTAAAAGATGTAGCACCTCAAATATGCAACTATCTATAACTTTGTAAATATTATTTTTTATTTAAACATTTAAGAAGACTAAGATTGAAGGTTATAAACGGTCGTATCTTTGAGATGTGACCTCCTACTGTAGAAAAAAAAATCATAATTAATGTGGTCGTAAGGTGGAGATGCGATCTCCTACTCCAAGGCATAAATATGTGTATCTTCACATATTCTCATATTACTTACCTTCAATGTATAATACGAGATTATAGTTTGACTCTCATGATTTTGTATATAAATAGACCAAGCTTTTGAATTGTGCAATGGAACTTGATTAATCATCACCAAAATAGAGGGGGGAAAATGTTCTTGAATGAAATGCTCTATCAACAAGGAATATCGGGACAAAAGTTTATACATCTAGATTGTCACTCGCACCTTCTTAAATTTGATCCCATAATTTCATATTCAAATTTCAATGAAGACAATTTTCATTGTTCATTTTGTTTGCAATGACTATTAGTAAAAGTCAAAGACAATCTTTGAAGCATGTGTAAATTTATCTACCACAACTTGTATTCTCACATGGACAACTATGTGTTGTCATTTTAAGAGTATAATTGACAAATAGTTTGAAGATATTGATAGTTGATCATGAAGATTAAGATATTACCTCAAATACATTTTATAAATAAATATTTCAAAATTTAAAATAGACTTTTTTATTTATTTATAAAATTTATGTTTATTTATACATTTATTGATACTTTGCATATTATGTTGAATCCAAATAATATTATATTATTTCTATACATATTTTTGTATTTAAACATTTATTCATGACTTGTGCATCAATCGAGTATATGTCTAGTTTATGTATATTTTTATAATTTTAATACATTCAAATATCAAAATAGTTGATTACTCAATAGCCACAATAATTTCACTATTAATTGATCAATTATGTTACTCCCTCGCTCTGATTAGAAGTGGGTGATCAATTATCTTCTTTCTTCTTTCATTTATATACTTTTTCATGAACAAAGAGGACTAAAATTGGTTAAAAGACGATCTCTATAGCCACACAAATACAATTGGGTGAAACTGTCACACCTATCAAATCCTGCTAAAATTGGTTAAGAGACGATCATGAGGTGTAATCCACATTGAAGTTTGGATCATATGTGGTCCCTTTCAATCTCATAGCTTCTTCTCATCCTCCTCGAGATGTTGATTGTTCACTCATTGGAGGTCTTAAAAACTTTGAAGGGTGAATTGATGAGTGTTGGTTCCACTTAATCCAATGGAGTTTGAGCCATCAGTGCCTAAAGACATTGGGAGAGCCAAAACTTGATTCACAATGTTGAGTTAAGTGGATGTTGAGGAAATTAAGATCCCACTATCCATTAGTAGTCAAAGCATCCGTCAGAGAGATAGTTGTGTCAAAACATGCTATCAGTATCATGCATCATGAGAGAAGAACCATTAGGCAACTATTTGTCCATCCAAAAGTTTAAATGATTCCCATCCCCCAACTGTCATACTATATTATTTTGGATATGATCCCAAATGCCTACAAGAGCTTTAAAGATATGAGAGTCATAAGGTTGGGCAATTGTCTCAACCTAAAGATTTTCGTTTGTCCCAATACTTGTCATAAAAACACTTTACAATAAAGGTCATCAGGTCTCGTAACTATATTCGAGAGCATCTTCCTAAGGAAAATGACATTCACCTGTCATTGAAATCTCTTCTTACTATTTTTATTTAATTTTGATAACCCAACATATGTTTACTATAATATTATTTGATAAAAAAAATTATTTAACTCGATAAAAGACTTATACTTGAAAAAACTCTTTTGGTATGCTTCAAAATAAATATAAACTATTTGAAAAAAGAAATTTTTTCTGTAATTTTATCTCATCTTTGTTAAATTTGCATACTTAACTTTATAAAAGTTATACAAAATTAGACCTCAATAGTTCATGACAATAATAATATATATTTAAAAATGTTATGATAAAAGGACTAAAATTTATTATTTATAAAAAAAATAAAAAAATGAATTTAAAAAAAAATTAATGACCAAAACAAATATTTATTAAAAAAAAAGTAAAAGATCAAAAATATATTTAAATAAAAAAGATATTATCAAAAATCATTCTAGAATAAAAAATAGTGTAATTTTGTAGATTTTTTTTACTATATCTTTTCTCTTCAAAAATTAATCTACTATTGTCTTCAAATTATATATCAATACACTTTGTTTCTCAGACTTGGTGTATAATTTAGAAAATAACTGGATTAATTTTTCTCTTTCAAAAAATGCTAATTGAAAAATAAAAATAAAAAATTTATATTTTATAAATATAAAATTATTTTTATACTCAAAATCAATCACAAGTTACCTTTACATCAAACAATTTCAATTAATCTCTTAAAAATAAAAAAATAAAATCCTAATTTGGTATTTTTTGGTATATAAAAAATAAAACTACAATTGTGTGTATTTTGATTGCATTGTACATTGAAGGTGTCGCCTTCAGCTCTTATGTGTTTCTCACTCCATTTTTCATTTCACAGCAAAGTTAGAGAGAGAGTGGGAGAGAGCAGCCCAAGTCAACCTTCAATCACTCACTCACAAAACCTACTTCCCCCAATTCTCTTTCCCTCTCTTAATTTTCTAGGGTTTCAATTCCCATTTTCAGTCTTCACTTTCATCGCGAATCTAAAGAATTCTGAGATCGAGAAGCTCCGATTCCGATTCAGAGAATGGCGTCTTCCAGTGCAGCAGGTGCTGGATCTGCTGATTCCACCGCTGCAAGAAGAAACACCAAGCGACCTAAGTGTAATTTCCCCTCAATCTCTCTGATCCTTCTAGTTTTTGTTATTTTTTGCCTTTTATTTCAATATTCACTGTCCCAATTTATTTTATGTTGTTAAAATTTTTGGTTTTTTTTAGTCGAATTCATCTTAGAATTTGGGTTGGGCCAAATACAAATCCACAAAATCAGCTTGTAGAGTGAGTACTCCAAACAATTATAAACATTTTGTCAGACCTTATCTCATCCGGTGCGAGACTCTTAGCAATTCATTATTTCTTTAGTGTTATATTGGAGTGAATGTTGTGAAGGAAAGAGATAATGGGCTTGTTGTGGTTCTTTTGTGAAGGGTGTGTGTGATGTTATACTGTGATGGTTTCATTGCGTTGTTTAGTCTATTATGATTGACTTAATTGACTTTATCTACCGCCGTGTTTGTGAGATGGTATGGGAGAATTTATGAAAATAACTCATGACATACTGATAAATTGTTTTTAGCTTATTTCCATAAAGTTAGCGTATTTCCATAAACTCTTTAGGATTGCTTATGAAAACACCCTGACTTTATTGTATCTTTTGTTATAAAAATAACATATACATAAATACTTATATGATAAACGTTTAGTTCAGTTGTTTATCCCAACATGACCGTAGTGCATAATAACACTTCCATAGAACTACCTGTTTGTGTAGTGTATATTTCATGAATATATAACACTTTATGATAGCAAATGTTGACTTCATTTTTTACCTTGAATTTGATTTTGTAATTTGTATTTGTTTTTGTTTTAAAAAGCATTAGAGTTAATGGAGAGTTGTATGCAGTTGGATAGTATCTGCCGATTTACCAAAAATTGCTGTTTTATTTCTTCTTCTTGATACTAACAGTAATCTGAACTGAACTGACATGGGGTCTCTGTGAAAATTTTATATCTTCTAGATTCAAAGTTCACTCAGCAAGAACTTCCAGCATGCAAGCCAATTCTTACACCACGAGCGGTAACACTACCTGATATCTTTTTGAATACATTGGTCATCATTATTTATGTCATTGAATGCATCTTCAATTGTTATTTAAGCAGCGGTAGTACTTGTACTTAATTTAAATGTTGGCTCCTTCCAGGTTATTTCAGCATTCTTGCTTGTCAGTGTTGTGTTTATTCCTATTGGAGTTGCTTCGCTAATGGCTTCAAGAAAGGTAAGCTTGAGTGCTAAAACTGAATTGAATTTATGCTTACAGTTACTGATACAGGGAATGCTGAGTATTACTTCCATTTTATTGTATCTATTAGGTTGTTGAAATTGTTCATAGGTATGAATCATCGTGCTTACCGAAAAACATTACTAACAAGGTAGCATACATTCAGGATCCTACAACAGATAAAACTTGCAACATAACCCTGAAAGTAAGTCTCCTTGACACGACTCTAGCCCTGTCCCTTAATTAATAATTAATGAAGCTCACATTGTGGTAATCTTATTATCTTTTCTCAAACTGTGTGTGTTGTTATGAAAAGGTGGACAAACACATGAAGTCGCCTATTTATGTATACTATCAGCTTGATAACTTTTATCAGAATCATCGCCGGTATGCAATAACCTTTCTTTGGCACATATCACACATTCTTTTTTTCTTTCAATTTTACATTTATTAAGTTAGAGAAAGGGTTTTATTTTAAGAAACAGGGATCTTCTGGTCATTTCTTCAATGGTTCTTGACAATATGGAGGGAGGACTGCCAAGAAACTGCTGCTTTTACTTTTTAATTTAGTTAAAGTATTTGTCAAGCTTACTGTCTTAACTTTTATTACATACTAATGAAATTTTATATAGCCTATGCAATACTAGTTTTTAGGGTTTTACTCTATACCATACTCTCTACGGACTCAATTATAAGCAAAAGAGTGTCTTAGTTTGTTGGACCCATATAATCAAATGTCAACTAACCTATCCATATTAAATGTTATTATTTCAAAATACCCTTAGATAAATTCATTAATGTTGTGTGAAGATAGCCATTATAATTAGAGATTGGTTAATAAATGTATTTTTTTACATAAAATTAAGAAAATTAAATACATTTAACTATCATCCTTAGTAAGTGGGAAAGTACAAAGTTTTTTTGCTTATAAATGAGTCTAGATGGAGTAATAGTTAAATGCTGGATGGTGGGCCAGAGCAGGCAACATAAAAAATGCAACAGTAGTATATTGGATTACTGAACGAATGCTACAACAAAATAGCAGATACAGAACATATAGTTTTTACCACAAACATACAGATTTATAATTTTGTTGAATTTGTAGCTGGGGTGTGTTTTGTCTTGATTGGTGTGGTGGGTGATAGTTTTGTATGCATGGCACTATGTGAAAACTTTGTAATTTTGTGTCTAACCTCTGTACACCTTGTAGATTGGTTTGTGGTATATATCAGTTTTGCTTTCTTCAAAAAACAAAAAAGCACAACCATACAGATGCTGAAAATAATGCTCCAAAAACATTCATCATTAAAAAATATATTGAGTTCAAGTTTTTATAAATTGGGTACTATAGTTCAATGTATATAATTTATCTTAAAATCTTGGGAAGATGAAGACACTAACTTATTTTTTAGTTACTTTGAATAGTATTTTTAAGGATTTACTATATTCAATTCGATTTATGGGGTGGGTGGATAGCTCAACTGGTTTTAGCTAAGGGTTAAAGAAGTGGAGGATCCGAGTTCGAACCTGGGTGAAGGAAAAAATACTAACATAATAACTAATTACTAACTTTGGTCTTTTCAAAAAATAAATAAAATCAATTTATGACATTTATTTAGACCAACTAGTTTGGTGGAGTTGAACATGTGGCCTGGAGGCCAATGTACCAAAGGTGCTGTGCAGGAGCAATAGGTCCCATAGACCTAAGGATTGTTTGGATCAACTTGTTTGAGCTTAATTGGAGATGAACATGTGGCCTAGAGCATGGTATCTAAGGTGCTATGAGGGATCCCTATGCCCCACAAACTTAACTGCCTTTGGAGGGAGTTGTAGAATTAGAGGAGGGATGAAAGGACAGGAGGAAGAAGTCAAGTGTTTATTAACCTTAGTTGAATCTAAAGTTGTCAAATAGTGGCTATAGCAGTGCTATAACGTTACAATTAAACAATCACTATTGTCCTGCGACACACTATTTAGTACAAAGTTTTGTCAAATTGTGGCTATTTTATCCTAGGTAGTTAATCCCGGCGAGATCCCGCTGTCCCGGTGCGGTACAATGCCTGACCGCGACGGCGTGTCCGCGACAGCGTGAAACAAGCTCCGGGCGAGATCCCGCTATCCCGGCGTAGTTAATCCCAACATTCCCCAGCGAGATCCGGCTATTATTTCTTCCTTATTTGTTTTATTGTTTCTACTTTCACCTAAGAAGAAGAAGTAGAATATGCTAATGAAGATGTTGCTTATCTTTGATTCCTATGCTAGAACATGCATTTGAGTTAGTTATTTTATTACTGTGTTAAAGACTTCAATATGCATCATCTTTATTTCCTTGACTTTTGTTGGTATTTCAATGTATGTTTTGACTAAGAGTAAGACTTGTAAATTCTTATTATTAATTATGAATGTTTCAGAGTTTGAGTCATTTGTTAATTTTACATTAAATATAGGTTTATATAATATTATACATGTAATTTGTTAAATAAAATAGCAATTATCCCGCCTATCCCGGAACACGCTATCCCGCTATCCCATTTTTGAGGTTGGCCGCGACGCACTGCTATCTGGGATTAACTACCTAGATTTTACCCTTTATAAATAGTGGCTATTTAGATCCATTATGCACGATTTTTAAATTCTTATAATCGTGGTTATTTTCTAAAATTTAGGTATGTTAAAAGCCGAAGTGATGAGCAATTGAGGGATCCTAAGGAAGAGAACTCAACAAGTGCTTGTAAGCCTGAAGATTCTGCCAATAATAGGGCAATTGTACCTTGTGGTCTCATAGCTTGGAGTTTATTCAATGACACATACAGGTTCTCTGTCAACAATAAGAATTTGTCAGTGAACAAGAGAGGCATCTCCTGGAAAAGTGATAGGGAGCACAAATTTGGAAAAGATGTTTTTCCCAAGAACTTCCAGAGTAGTCCTTTAATAGGTGGTGCCCATCTTAATGAATCCATACCAGTAAGTACCCATATGATGTCATGTTTTGATGAATTAGTTTCTATCTTCACGTATACTTATCTCTGAATTAGTTTTTCATATGATTACCCCTTTAATTTTGTGTATTTTGCTATTTTTTAGTATTTTTGTATACTGTTTGTATTTTATGATATGTTTATATACTTTTTTTAAGGCCTTCGCAATAGCGGTCATCCCGCTATCTGTGTCACGCTATCCCATATTTGGGGTTTGGCGCTCCGCACCTCTATTTGAGATTGACAACATAGACTTATCTTCTATGTAATATTGACCTTTAGATTAAAGATGTGTCTGATGTCTGGCACCTACACATTAAGTTATAATCACTTTCTTCCGTTTTTCAAATGATTATCGGTGGTGATGTGTCAATGTCATGTCTGGTGTTTGTGTGAGTGCTTCATAGCTTATATTTCTTCACATGCTGTTTTGTTTAATTTTTTGCTTTTTTGTTGTTGCTGGTACTGTTGTTGTTAGTAATGTTTTAACTTCATTTATTGGAGTTGTTAGAACCAAATGATCCAACAAGTTATTCATCTTGTACATATAGAAATATCTTTTCACATGGAAAATCATTCCATTGTTCCCAATACTTTTTTTTATCTTAAATTTTCAATAATTTCCAATTTATATTTTTGTTCACCTTGTGATTAGTCTGAGTATCCTCAACTGATAGCTTGCGTCAAGTGAATGAGATATATTGCTCACGTTATGAATATTTTATTGAACAGTTGAATGAGCAGGAGGATCTTATCGTCTGGATGAGAACCGCCGCCTTGCCAACTTTTAGGAAGTTATATGGAAAGATAGAGGTAGATCTGAATGCAGGTGATAGCATAAGTGTAACACTTCTAAATAGATATAACACATACAGTTTTAATGGCAAGAAAAAGCTTGTGCTGTCAACTACTAGCTGGCTTGGTGGGAAGAATGACTTCCTTGGCATTGCTTATCTTACTGTCGGAGGATTATGCTTCTTTTTGTCTTTGGCTTTTACCATTGTATATTTCGTCAAGCCAAGGTACATACTTTATATCTTCTATCGCTTCCAACCATGAAAGTTCCTTTTTAAATAGGGCTAGTTATGTACTTGCTTATTTTGTTGATTGGTTGATGTTGAATGCATTGATCTCTCAGCTGTTATATGAATCCAATGACCGACCTCTGATTGGCAAGGGAGGAACCAGATCTGACTTTATCACCCATTATGCATTTTTTGTTCTGTCTAATGTGTCCACTGTACAATTTAGGGTCCCTTTTCACTTTTTTGTGAAAACATTTCTTGTTTTCAACTCTTAAATTTAGTGTTAATTTTACTTGTTTTTTTTTAGGAGATGAGAGACTTTTGAAGTGAACAAATTGTGTCTATTGCTAGAAACAATGAAAATGTTAAAAAACTGTTTTCATTATTTTCGGAAATGTATCTTCATGAACTAATATTTCATCTTTTGTCCATGACAATTGATCACTTTAAGAGTTTCTCATCAATGATAAAATGAACACACATTTAGAAAATGAGAAAAGGAAATGTTTTTACAAAGTAAGCGGGGCATTAAATTTTCTAGACAAAGGATTTTGTCAAATAGTTTAGGTCTTCTTTGTGTTTTTTGAAGCACTTTTTTTTAATTAAAAGACTTGATTAAATAGTATAATAATTATGTAAGTTTTTCTGAATAAAAGAAAAAAGAAATCTCAGGAAAAGCTTGTTTCAGTGCTTTTCTCATGAACAAAAATAAAATTACTTTTTTTATAAAAAAAAACATCTTAAACAAATATGCCCTAATTTGGATAATTAAACTCGCTTATACTTCAATAGTGGCTGTTTTGAATTGTTGTTTTAACACTAATTTTGTTAAGTAGAAAATTTAAACGAAGTATAAAAAATGTACTGCTATTAATTTATGATAATTTTTTTGACAATAATTTATAATACTTATCTATGTATTTATCAATAGTTGTTATATTACCACTTTGCCTGTGTATGGCCAATTTTATCCATTTGTCAGTCAAATTTTGTCTGAAAAATGTTGGTAACATTTAGCATAACTCTTGTTAAAATCCCTAACCTATTTTTCTGTCATTATAGGCAACTTGGAGATCCTTCATATTTGTCATGGAATAGGAACCCAGGAGGACATTAAGCAAAAATACCAATTATGCTATGTTTGTTAATTCCAATTTCCAATATTACAGGGCTTGGTTTCTACAGCGACAGATGTGATGTAGTTTTTGTACATCTATGTTAACTACTTATTAGTAACACTTGTGAATTTAGGTGTTCTTATTCCTCCAAAAGAAAACCAAAGCACTTTTTTTTTCTTCCTTAGATTATGCAACTGAATTGACATATGCTGTATGTATTAATATGATGTGCTAGTTGTTTTTTAATACAACATGAGAAAAATAGTAGAGTTATTGGTTGGTTTGACTTCAACTTTTGCTGAGTGAAAACATAAGTCTTGTAGAGTAAGTCAAAATAAGCAATGTCTTGTTTTATGAAGTTGATATATTAGGAGAGTTAAATGAAATTTGATTGAAGAAGTTAAATTTTAAGAGGTTGTATGAGTAATTCCCCATATGTAATAGTGCACATATTATGTATGTGCACATAAAAGGAGTTATTGATCAAAATGTGAACATATCGATCCCCACTAAGTAATAGTGCACACAAAGGAGTTATATGGAATCTCATTCTCTTTTTCTTTCTAAAAATGCTTTTAAAAAGAAGTGAACCTAAACTATTTTACAAAATCCAACATCTAGGAAATTTAAATTGTACACTGGACACATTAGAGAATAGGTATTTTTTTAATAATCCAATTTAAAAAAATACCAATAAACTCTCTAGGAAATTTGAATTGTACACTAAACTATTTTACAAAATCCAACATCTAGGTAATTTAATATATAGTTTTTAATAAGGAGTATATTAATAAAAAAAATTATATTGGATTATTAAAAAAAACCTAGAGAATAACATGCATAATATGTGACAAAATACATTAATTTATTTAACATGCATAATATGTGACAAAATACATTAGTTTATTTTTATTTTATTTTTGTTGAACTTATTTCAATTGAGTCAATCTTTTAACCGTTAAGATCAAAGAACTATTTTAAAAATTGTTGTAGATTTTTGTTTGAGGTTCGAATAGTTTTTAATTACTTATTTACAATTAACAATTTATGAAAGTGGTCTATTGTAATATTTGTGCATCAAATTAGTTTCTCAAATTGTATTGTTGACAATCACACTATTTAAAACATTTATATTTCTCAAATATTTTCTTAACAAATTTGAAAATATAGTTACTCAAAAAGGCATATTACATGAGAATAATAGTTATGATCTCCAATCCATAAAAGATAATGTCAAAATTAACATGATTTAATGTTTGACAAAAAAATAATGACTTAATGAATTTTTTATCTAATGTCTCATTATTGTTAGCTTTGGCCTAGTAATTGTGATGAGTGGTGCTATAGACCAGACAATGATTATATATACAAAATGGTAGTCTAAAACGTACAAATGACATGTTAAATTGGATTTAGTGTCTTTCTTACTTAGTCTCAATATTTGATCAAATCAATTTTTAGACTTTAACGCGTCCCTTAACCCGATTAATTGTAGGTTCAATAAAGACGAAACGAAATAAGACGAGACCGAGTTGGTTTCAATACTAGTCGCCAACTAGTAATTCTTGAAAAAAAAATTGAATAAAATAAATCATAACAAGTCACCTTATCACTTGTCAATTCATAACATTGTCATACAAAATACAAATCATTTAATCAAAACAAATAATCTATTACTTATTAAACTTATAGATCGTTCACCACCTAATAGTCTCACTCTTTAATCAAGATTGTCATGTATTTCTTTTTTGTCCTTGTTTTTTTTGGATCGGATAAGACTAACTCGTTGCTTATTGATTAAGCCGAGTTCGCAGAACAAACCGAATCTTGTACGCCTCTATCCAACACAATAAAATCATTAATTTGACAAGAAAGTTAAAAAATTAAAAAAAGAAATTAAGATATCACATGAGTAACTTTATCGAAATTATACACATATAAATATATTTTAGGCTAAATTATATCAGTGGTCCCTTAACTTAATTTCAGGTAACGTTTTAGTCCTTTATCTTTTTTTTTTCTCCCGAATTGGTCCTTTATTTTAGTTTTAAGTGACAATTTGATATTTTATGTTTTAAAATTTCAACAATGTTATCCTTTTTTATATAAAAATTCAAAAAACTCATCAAATTTTTCAACTAAAACCCATAAAATTGATAATCATCTTCAATCTTTATTTGATGTTGTTGGAGATGAAAATATGAGTTTATTTCAATATTTAAGTTATGAATTTGATTAAATTTGTATTTTATTGAAAATGATAATGAATTTTATGAGTTTTGTTTAAAAAATTTGATAATTTTTTTGAATTTTTGTAAAAAAAAAGGACAACATTGTTGACATTTTAAAATATAAAATATTAAATTGTCACTTAAAATTAAAATAAAAGATCAATTCGAAAAAAAAATAAAATAAAGGACTAAAACATTACCTGAAATTAAGTTAAGGGACCACGAATATAATTTAACCTATATTTTAGGATCATAATATTGCTTTCTTAAACTTGTAATATTGCTTTCTTAAACTTGTTTACACCGGGATAAGATAATGGATTTTCACTAAACGTTTATAAAATTTATATAATTCTTTGACACATAAATGTTATTTATATTATACAAAAAACTCTAAAATGGATTAATAAAAAAAAAAAAAAATCCAATAGATCTACAACAGACTTTTGGTCTTTTCTTTGGACAAGTGAGTATAGAAATTAATTAATTAAAACCTACATTGCTGGCCTGCCTGAATACTTATCATGCAAAGGAGTGATTTATACTACATATGTCCCAGCTAGAGGCATGTGGAAGATTATTCTACTATTTATGATGTTCACTTCTGATAGTTAAATATAAATATACATGACACTTTATCAATAATAAATATACATAATATATTTTTGCTTGCGTGTATTTGAGTTATCTTTATTTTATAAAGTGAACATGTATGAAGGGGATGTAGCTCAGATGGTAGAGCGCTCGCTTAGCATGCGAGAGGTACGGGGATCGATACCCCGCATCTCCAATTTTTTCAAGTTTGTTTGTATTTTTTGGATAAAAGGTTTCGAACTTGAAGAAGATTCGAATACAAATAGTTTTTGGAATATGCTACCTCGTTATATTTATCGTTAGTAAATAATTAATTTTGTGGTCCCATTCATACTCCTTGAATGTTGTTGTTTTGGACATGCAAATTTAAATATTAGTATTAGTTTTTGTTTAATAATGATTTTACAAATTCTATTTTTTTATTACGAATACTCTTTGTTGTGATTAATGTCACGTTGACAGAGGTCTTGTATTTTAGTGCAATTTTTTTTATAACTACTAACAAAATAAAGTATACTTAATGTACTCTTTTGAATGATCCAAGAGTATAATTAGAAGAAAAAAAAGCTAATTAATTGTTTTGTTCCATGTTATATGTCACTTTCTGGTATAAGTTTATTGAAAAAGAAATGTTCTAGATTCAGTTCCTATGATTTAAGTTTCCTCTTGTTTTAGTCTTTAATATCTTTTTAATTTAATTAATTTGGATGATATGATAGGTTACATGAAATTTTTGTTATGTCATCAATGTCATATCAATATTTAATAGGTGATTACTATGCAGAAACTACAATATAATTACATGAATCAAAAGCAAAAGAATTAAAACTATATAAATGAAAAGAAAAAATAAAACTCATTTCAATTTTCAATTTCAAAAGTTGCATATGTAAGTATGTTATCATGATTTTTTGTGTCTATCTACACTCTTTTTATATTGTAAAAATTATTTTTTAGTTGTTTATTTATTTATTTTAGTTATCATTTTATCAGATTATTATACATTAGGATAATAATGATTAACACACAATAATTAAGAATAATTTTATAAAGTTGCTGTACAAATTTATTCATTTATAGTTTATCTTCATTATGTGAAAAACTTTAAACGATTCTATTAAACAATGTAGAAGAAACCTTTAAAGTTGTAAATATTTGTGAGTCATTTTAATATATTTTTTGGTTATAGGAGAATGAGTCCATTTAATATGACCAAATTTTAAACTTCAACCTATCACAACATGTAAGTATAATAATAGTATATTTGTTACAACATTTATTTTTCACCTGGTCGTGAACATTCAGATTTAATCAGATATTCTAAAACAATTATTTATTAAATTTTATTTATTTTTTGACAAAACTTTAGATAACTAAAATCATTTTCTTCATTGCCTTTTAAAAATATTTTCTCCTAAAAATTCGAGAGTGAAAAAATTTAATAAAAATGATTACACGCACGTTAGAGTCAAACACTGACAGTTGTAAAATTTTAAAGTTGGAATATTTTTTTGACAAATAGAATGCAAGAAAATTTTAAAGTTGGAAATTTTTTTAAAGCTAATATAGCATATTGAATTGAAATTCACATTTGAACTAGAGTCTGTACTAAGGACTCTAAATTTGTAATTATATCATTTAATGCTTTTTTTTTTATTCATTTTTTTTTTATAGAAAGTGAAACTAATCAATATTAAAACTTCTTAAATCTTTATCTTAAATATAAT
>JBBPBS010000359.1:141408-182656 GCA_037974835.1 Cicer judaicum
TTACCCACATAAACTCTCATTTGGGTATAAGAATTTAGTTAAATCTCAATTAAAAAAAAAAAAGTAATGATATGATAGAATCTAGAAATAGATTGAGAAAAATAAATAAATAAATAACATATATGGAATTTAAAGGTTACAATAATCACTTGAAATTTGAACTATAACTATTGATTCCATAGTGTCTCATTCTGCAGTATTTACAACACAACACAACAACCATGTCTCTTTCACGTTTCATCACTCCTCTCTCTTGCATTTCTTCAACTTCAGGTCACTCTCTTCTCTTTTCTCTTCTACCTTTTCATTTCTTTTCAATTTTTGTTCTGTGATAAAGAATCATGCAATTTTTTACTTTTAGAGGGAATCATTTTTGTTTTCTTTTTCTAGCTTTTTTTTTAAAATTTTCGTTTTAAGAGTTTGGTGAAGTTCCTACATTGAACAATTACTGGGAAAACTTTGGTGTTTGCAGTGATAGCATCAACCTGAGTTGAATTACTGTTATATTTATCAGTTGGCTGGTTGATTTCTTGTTTATATTCAACAAAATTACATTGAAATTTTCAATTTTTGTTGTTTTCATGGTATTATATATGTCATGTAATTTGTATAGGGGGCTTTTAGTATTATTGTTAATATTAGATAAACTCTTAAGAGTCTACAAGTCGAGTTCACCTAAACTCTTAAGAATCTTGAGTTTGACAACCTTGACTGAGTTAAGTTTGTATATTAGAAGAGTATTCTTAGGAGTGATGTTTAGGACCATAATATTTAAACACAAGTTGTGGACTGTATACGTTAAGTTTGAATCATAATAAAAAGGCACTGCAGTTGCTCTGCAATTGGAGAGGTAGGCACAATTCTCCAAACTACGTGATCAAATCTCGTGTATTCTTTGTTTTCATTTTTCGTATCTATTTTCTTTTGAATCGAGGTTGCTGTTCCAACAACATTGTATTCCTCTCAATTTTTATTCCAATGGTGGATTACCCCTTGTTCTATGTGCATATGAAACAATGCATATCTTTTTTTGTGCAAGGTCTGATAGTCTTTCTTTCTTAACAGATTCTTCTATGATTACATCAACTGAAAAGAAGAATAAGAACACTACAACTTTGGTATGACATCCATATTTTTTATGTTTTTTCTTAAATATATTTTTTATATGAGAACTAGTAATGTAAGAAAATGAGTCTAATTGTTTGCAGTGCTTTGAAGACACTAAAGAAAGAGTCAAGAACATGTTCAACAAAGTTGAACTTTCAATTTCTTCATATGATACAGCTTTTGTGGCAATGATTCCTTCTTCAACATTGCCGCATGCCCCTCTTTTCCCTCAATGCTTAAATTGGTTGCTTGATAATCAACTCTTGGATGGCTCTTGGGGTCTTCCGGGTCGCCATCCATTATTGACGAATGATGCTCTCTTATCTACCTTAGCTTGTATCCTCGCATTAAAGCAATGGGGTATTGGTGAAGATAAGATGAATAAGGGTGCTTTACTCTTCTCCCACCTATCACTCTTGAAATTGTTATTTGCTATTCATTGTATCTATTGCTGCTTGGCATTAAAAATCTTTTCTAAATTCATCAATTGGTATCAGCGCCAGAAGTCTGAGTTTATAATATTTAAAACATAAAATTACAATTTATTCTTCTCCGTGCTATCGCTTTCTCTAATGGAATAGAAATGAGTTTTAATGATATCTTTTGCAGGACTTGAATTTATTGAGTCAAACTTTACTTCAATCAATGACGACAAGCAACACCATCCCATTGGATTTCATATACTTTTTCCTTCTTTGATTGAATATGCACAAAGTTTGGGCATTAGTCTTCCAATTAGATCTACAAGCTTGGAAGCAATGATCCAGAGGAGAGACAACGAGCTCCAAAGGTAGAATTTTTGTTTTCTCTTGTATATCTTTCAAGATTTTTCATAATCCTTTTAATAACTTCAGATGCTAAGAATTTTAATAGAGAGTGATTTTTTCATTTTGCCTAAATTCTCCAAAAGTAGTTGGGTTTAAGTAGTTAATGAACTTCAGTTAAGGTTGAATAGATCATGAACACCCGAGTTTGAACCTTGGTTGAAATTATCTTGACCAGACTTTACTTATCTCTCGGCCGAACTCCGGATTACCAGGGCCCACTTTTCTTAGGAGCCGAAGGGTTAAAACTAAAAAATAAGCTCTAAACTGATCTCTTTCTGGTGAATTTGTCTTAATATAGAGGCTTTCAAAGTAATTCAGAAGGGTGGAGAGAATATCTAGCATATTTGTCAGAAGGAATGTTGAAGTCTCTCGACTCAAATACAATCATGAAGTATCAAAGAAAGAATGGATCTTTGTTTAATTCACCTGCTACAACAGCAGCTGTTTTTCAGCACTTAAAGAATGCTGACTGTCTTAGTTACCTCCAATCCGTATTAGAAAAGTTTGGGAATGCAGGTACGTTTTCAGACTTATGTTTCTCGAAATTTATTTTAGTTACTAATCTTTTGTACATTAATTGAACTTACTTTCTTTAAAAAAAATTCAGTTCCAGTGGTTTATCCTCTGGATATATATGCTCGTCTCTATATGATTGATAGTCTTGAAAGGATGGGCATTAATCATCATTTCAAAGAGGAAATTCGAAGTGTATTGGATGAAACATACAGGTAATAATACATTTGAAATGCATGCACATGTTAAGGTAAAAGACTATGTCAGTAACTAGAGAAGTAGGAAATAATTTATATATGTGATAAAATTGTCGAGATACCATTCTGTATAAAGTATTCAATACTAACATTATATTGGTCCGAATGGAATCGGGTTTGGGCCTTTTTGGATTAAAAATATGTGGTTGGGTGAGGAGACTGGGCCCACTAAAAGTGGTCAGCCAGGTTCCTCAGCAGAGATTAGTGGTTGGCAAAACTGATGGATATTTCGCACCAACAACATAGTTACCAAAAAATATAAATATTCAGTAGCCTTTGATAGTAAGTTTGAAGTCTTCAAATTGAAGAGACTCAAAGATTTGTGCATGTATAGAAACTTTTCATTTTCATCAATTGGATCTAACCACACATTTAATTTGTGAAAAAACAGGTATTGGCTACAAGGAGAGGAAGATATATTTTTAGACCCAACAACCTGTGCAATGGCATTTCGATTGTTGCGTCTCAATGGCTATGATGTATCTTCAGGTTGGATCATTTGTAACATTTAAGTAGTTTAGAATTTCTGTTTTTCAGATAAAGGAAAACCAAAGAAACTGATGTGTATGTTGTTTTTGCAGATCCATTTTATCAATATTCAGAAGATAAATTTTCAAATTCCATGAAAGGGTACTTGAAGGATGTTAGTGCTGTTTTAGAGCTATATAGAGCTTCACAATTCATTATACATCCAGATGAATCCATTTTGGTAAAACAAAATTCTTGGACAAGACGTCTTCTGAAGCAGGATTCTTCCCCTTATCAACTGTACGCCGATAAACTTCGTATTTATGTTGATAATGAGGTAGTTTATCGTATCGAACTTTCATTCAATTTAACTATATATTTATACATTATTACAATCTATCTTGAAAACTGCAATGTTTTTGCACCATAGGTCAGTGATATTCTTAACTTTCCGCATCATGCAAATTTGGAGCGTTTGTTAAACAGGAGATCAGTTGAGCATTACAATGCAGATGAAACAAGGATTTTGAAAACATCATACAGGTAATCGTTAGTTTTTACATTCCTGTATTTTTTGTGGTCAAATTCTTGATTGTTAGTATGATCCAGATCTTGCAATCTTGCAAACCAAGAAATTCTGAAGCTAGCAGTAGAAGACTTCAATCTCTGCCAATCAATACACAATAAAGAGTTGAAACAACTTGCAAGGTATATCTTTCTTTTGACTATTTTTAAAATTTCAAAGATGTATGTATTGCTAAAGATCAATATACAAAAATCAAAATTGTAGCCGAAGGATTTGTAATCCAAAACATAACCAATTTTATGTGTATCATGTGTTTTTTCTGGCCTGAAATCATTGAAGGATCTGGGTTCCATTGTTTATGCTACTTAGTTTTGTTAATTAGCAGAATTTGAAAAAATCGATATTGTTCCGCAATATGCTATTTAGTTCAAAATGTTGTCAAGCAACGACTATAGCACTGTTGTGTAGCTGAATTTGAACAAACCACTATTTTCTATGATCCACAATTGACAACACTAATGCTACTACATATACTTTGCTTTCTAGAAAATTTATCAAAATATGTATGCAAAAGGATCGTTAATATATTTACTCAAGCTAGATATAACTGTTCTCTATCATATGAAGGTGGATTGTCGAAAGCAGACTTGACAAACTAGAATTTGCGAGGCAAAAACTGGCATACTGTTATTTCTCCAGTGCAGCTACTCTTTTTTCCCCTGAACTTTCTGATGCTCGCATATCTTGGGCGAAAAATGGAGTGTTGACAACAGTTGTTGATGATTTCTTTGATGTCGGGAGTTCTGAAGAAGAGCAAGTGAACCTTATTCAACTAGTTGAGAAGTATATTCCTATTTCTTAGTTAAATCTGTGCCATCTCTTGTTTTCCTTTTGATTTTTCTTTCTACAAATTTTTGGCACAAATATTAATTTTGTGGAAATGGAAATGCAGGTGGGATGTAGACGTCGATACTGTTTGTTGTTCGGAGGCAGTTAAGATAATATTTTCTGCAGTTCGTAGCACAATTTGTGAGATTGGAGAGAAATCTGTCAAGCGGCAAGGACGCAATGTGAAAGACAATGTTATCAAGATTGTGAGATGTTTCTTCGTCTTTCTGCTTACATTTTTCTACTAATGTTATTTTCCTTAAAGAAATGTTATGGCATCATTGGGGGTCTAGCTCAAGTGTTGGTGCTCAGTGTATGAGTGTTGTAAATCCTGAGTACCGAGTTCGATTCTTACTAATTAAAAAAACAAAGAAATGTTAAAGAAAAGGTTTTCAGTTTTCACTTCAAATTAGAAAAGTGTTATCTTGGTTTTACTCTATTTCCTGATTTCAAAGTTTTGTATAGGAAAAACTGAAATGATCTTTAATTATTTTCACATTTTCTTGTGCAACTCTTTGAAATAAAAAATGAAAAATTAAAACTAGCTGATGTTTTGTGATTAGAATTAAAAACAGAAATCGTTTTCTCAAAACAAACAGGATTTAAGCTTGACACTTACCTTCCAAACTTACTAGCGTGAAATGAAAATATACATTGTAATGTTGTATCATAAATGCATAATGGAGTTTTCCCATT
Source organism: Cicer judaicum (assembly GCA_037974835.1). Classification (NCBI taxonomy): domain Eukaryota; kingdom Viridiplantae; phylum Streptophyta; class Magnoliopsida; order Fabales; family Fabaceae; genus Cicer; species Cicer judaicum. Next base: position 146,691 of record JBBPBS010000359.1, read on the forward strand.
TATGATTTTTCTTAATGGATTGACTTTGTTTGCTTTGCAGTGGTTAAATTTGATGAAGTCTATGTACACAGAAGCTGAGTGGTTGAGAACCAAAACCATCCCAACAATTGATGACTATATGCAAAATGCATATGTATCATTTGCCTTAGGACCAATTGTTCTTCCAGCACTCTATCTTGTTGGACCTAAACTTTCGGATGACGTTGCTGAAAATCAGGAATTGGATTGTCTCTTCAAGACCATGAGCACTAGCGGACGTCTTCTCAATGATATTCACAGTTTTAAGGTATAAAGTCCATTCATGCTCCGTGATTCCCTATTGACTAAATTATACTTTTTGTCTCTTAAGTTATTTTTAGATTTCATTTGGATGCCTTAAGTTTTTTTTCATTTTATTTTGGTCCCTTACATTACTTATAGATTTAAGAGACCAAAGTAAAACGAAAAACACGTAAGGAACTGGAGTGAAACCTAAAATAACTTATAACTTAAGGAAACTTTGGTTGAGGTGACTTATTTGTCTCTGCTGTCCTGTAGAGAGAATCCGAGGAAGGGAAACTGAATGCAGTGAGTTTGCATATGGTTCATGATAATGGAGTTGTTACTGCCGAAGACGCCGTCAATAAGATGAAGGGTGTTATTGAGGATAAGAGAAGAGAACTCTTGAGATTAGTTTTGCAGGAAAAAGGAAGCTTAGTTCCAAGAGACTGCAAAGATTTGTTTTGGAAAATGATGAAAGTTTTGAACCTATTTTACATTAAGGATGATGGATTTACTTCAAATGAGATGCACTCTACTGTTAATGCAGTAATTAAAGAACCAATCATTCTTAATGATTTGTTTGTAGATTCTAAGCAACACTAGTGGTGTGATGCCCTAATTCAAATAGTAAAACATCTGACAAATTAGAGCTTCAACTGTTTTTGGAAGAGAAATAAAATAAAAGTGAAGGCTCTTCATTTTTATGTGTTTGGTTTCATGATAGAAATTGGTCCATTTGTTTTAGATTTTGAGAGAATTTGTTTTGAAGAGTTCTTTCTAATAATATGAATTTTAGTGTTTCTCATATTTATAAGAAAAAAACACTTGTGTAATTAAGCTTGACTCTTCTAGAACAAGCACACATGATATATATCATATGGTGGGAATCTATTCTTAAATACATTAAGGAAATTTTTAACTGTAATAGGTTTGATTTTCTTAACCAGTTTTAACATACTATGAAGTATAAATACTCATATAGACACATCACTGAAAATAATTTGAAAAAATAAATTAATAAAATGTAACATGATACATCAGATCGTATATTCGATGATTAGCGTCGATGCTTGAATGTGGACTTTTGCTTATAATTTTTTCTTAAAAGATTTATGAAGAATTGATTTTACAAACAATTGACTTGTGTTAGATAATGACATTTTATAAGTAGGTTCAGAAGATTGATTAAAAGCACTTTAACTGTATATATATATACAGAAGTTTGTGGGTTTTGCATCAATAATTTATTTTTATTTAACATAAAAGCTAGTAATTATTGTTTCCATCATATTCTATTTTCCACCCAATAATCAATTTTATGCATTGTAATATTTCCATCCACGCACAAAAAAAGAAACATTTAATTCTATTAACCTTCTCTGTGCTGTCCAAATTAGGGATGACAATTAGACCCAAACCCAGTGGGTACCCGAAAAAAAACCCACAATTGGTAGGGTAAAAATCCGCATAATGGGTATGGGCACGGGGATGAGTAATTACCCGCAAAATTAAGTGGGTATGGGTACGGGTACGGGTAATATAGTACCCATCCCGCATCCGCACCCGCACCCGCATTTATATAAATATATTATTTATTTATTAATATTTAGTTTAATTAATTGTTTTTCTTTATGTTTTAATATCTTTTAATATCATTGGACTATTACAATGTTTATAATCAAATCAAAAGATAAACGTTTGCAAATTTTTTAAGAATTTGATTATGATGAATAGTTAAATAATTGTGACTTTATAACTAAGAATTATATTTTATTAATTGTGTCTTTAAAATTATACTTGCAACTTATAAATTGTTTTTACTAATCCCAAATAATATTGTCGTAAGATTTGCAACTTCATAAAATATTATTATGGATATTTGAATGTGTATTATAACGAGTGTACACAATGTTTTGAGTTAGAAAATATTTTAATTTATAATATTTTATGATTTAATTTATGATATTTGGATAATTTTTAAATGGGTAAATACCACATAGAGTCCCTTAACTTAATTAGTCTTTTATCTTTTTTCCCCCGATTTGGTCATTTATTTTAATTTTAAGTGATAATTTGATCTTTTATGCTTTAAAATGTCAACAATTTTATCCTTATTTTTTGCAAAATTTCAAAAAATTCATCAAAAAATTCAAACAAAACACATAAAATTAATTATCATCCTCAATATAATGCAATTTCATCAAATTTATAACTTAAATATTTAAATAAACTCATATTTTTATCTCTAACAACATCAAATAAAGAATGGCAAATATGAGTTTATTTGAAGATTTGAGTTACAAATTTGATAAAGTTTATTTTATATTAAAGGATATAACTAAATTTATGAGTTTTGTTTGAAAATTTTGATGAATTTTTGAATTTTTCTAAAAAAAAAAAGGATAACATTGTTAACATTTTAAAACATAAAAGATTAAATTATCACTTAAAATTAAAATAAAGCACTAAATCGGAAAGAAAAAAAGAAAAAAAAAGATAAAAAACTAAAACGTTAACTGAAATTAAGTTAAGGGACTATAGGTGGTATTTATCTTTTTTAAATTTAATCACAAAATAATATTTATTTATCGATTTATTTTAGTTAAAATGTGGGTAATAGGTATGGGTACGGGCACTTAGGTACCCAAAGGATAAGGATACAGGTATTAAAGTTGATACCCAAGAAGGTACGGATACGGATATTGGTATTTTTTTAAACTGCGGGTATGGGTACGGATACTGTAACACCCTACCCATTGCCATCCCTAGTCCAAATTCTTAACCGAGCAATCAGGTTTAGTAGATTGTATATAAATTGCTTTACATTAGATCAATCTTGAATGTAACAACAATCAAACATAAATACTTTTGTCAAACAAATTTTAACCAAATCAATTTTACAAAAAAAGTTTGGTTTTGTACTTGCGATAATTGGCTACGAATAACTTTATTTTATAAAATTAATTTTAATTAAAAATGAGTTCCATGAGTGTGATTTGGTTAAGTAGGTTCATAAATTTGTAGTTAATCAAACCATATTTTACTGTTGCAAATCGGTTCCAGACACATCAAAATCACATTTATTAAATACTTACATTATGGATGTATTACTTCGAATCCACGACATTGATATTATTCTGAGGTAATTTATTATTTCTAGTGCTTTGGTACTAAGCTTTTTAACCTCCTCTAGTTCATAATTACAAGAAGCTTATTAAAGATTCCAACATTCTATCCAATGAGTTAGTTTAAAGTGTTTGCAAAAGAAATTCATAAAACTTGGAAAAGAATTTGAACATAAATATTTAGATAAATGTGAAACTCGCTTAAAAGATGAAAGTGGTCATATGACTGTTGAAACTAGCCAACCAAAGATCGTTGATGAGTACAATCTAAAGAAGCTGATAAACTTCCATTAATAGTTGACGAGCTCACTAATGATCTTGCCAGTAAGAAACTTTGAAAATCTTAACAAACTGTTCAATGTCCAAAGACGTCCACCAAAACAAAGATGTGATGCGACAAAGGTAGGAGAAGCAGGGGATTCTGCGATGATGTTGCTTCGAATTGTTAGCAGAAGGTGCATTTTTGGTTGCGAAGTATGCAGCCAAATCATCCGATGAAAATGGTGTAGTTGTATGATCCCAAATTACAACCAGGCCGTGCAGTTCGAAGAATTAAAATCTTACAGTTCGATCTCGTTAAGCTTTGAGAGGCAAGCATCAAAGACAAGACGCCAAGTACACAATCATAAAAAGAAACTATATCAGTGCCACAGCGGCTTTAAGAACATATCTCAGATGTTGTTGCTTATATATACTCTAACATATTGATTCTTCAATGGTGCATCCAGTTTCAAAGTTTCTGAAATCTGCAGGAATCAAATAAGCAGATGCAAGATTTACCCTTGGAAATGGATATTGAATAAGAGGAGCAAAATTTACTGAAAAAAATTAACTGCAAAGCACAGCAGATTCAAAAATTTAAAATGGAAAGAGATTCAAAAACTTTAACAAGGTGAACTGTAAAATAGCTTTGGTTGTATATTTAGCAGATCTCTATTTAATTGTAATAGATTAACAGCTTTCATTTTGTTATCTCTTCATGTTCAAATGCATCAACTAAAGTATAGACTATATTAGAGTATACTATACAAAGTTATACAGTACATAAACTATTTACAGTGTCCTATAAAACAGTTCTCAACTAAGTATACATTTATTAGAAAAAGGGCAACCCTATTCAGAAATTGATGTTTATTTTGTTGGTTGATGCTTTTCATGTAAGGTCCAACTAGTAAGATTCACTAGTTAAAATATTTTAAGCATCCTTAGATGGCAAGCACACCAAAATTCAATTCGTAAAGAAAGAAGTCCAGAAAACACTTCTTTGCTTGTGGAAAGTAGTGTCACTGAAATTGTACGCAAATTAATATCAAAAGTATCAGTACTTTTATCTTTTATTCCATCTGGAGGGAAATACAGGACATTGTTTCATAGAAGCAACAAATTGAGCAAATCTTAGAAGGCAACACTACAAAAATTTCCATCAGCCAACAATACAAAATTTACTAAATTTCAGATAATTTCAGATATTTCCAAATTTTTTGAATTTTGGAAGAAACATCTCTCCAAGAAACACAAATACATTACTTCACTCCATAACTACATTTGCACCAAGTGCTTTCAGTTTCTCTATAATTTGTTCTCCTTCTTCCTTTGAAACACCTTTCTTTATAATGGAAGGTGTTTTTTCCACTATATCCTTTGCCTCCTTCAAACCTAGATCAGTAAAGCCGCGAACCTCCTTGATGACTTTAATTTTGGAAGCTGCTTCATAGGACAAAAGTTTCAATTCAAATACGGTTTTTTCTGGTTTTTGTTCCTCCTTGGGTGCTGCTGAGGCTTTTGATGCCATTCCGGCCAAACTTGCAGTCCCTGGTTTCATAAATCCAACATTTGGCAACTCCTTTATACCCATTTTCTTCATCAGAATGAGACCCAATTCTGCAGCTTCAGCTAGCGTTAGAGATGCTACTTCATCAACAAGCCTGAAAACTCTCTCAGATGGAGGGCCACGATTCTCGGCGGGGTCAAAAGTTGCTGGATCAAAATCAGCTGGGAGACTTCTTTGATCGATTTCCACTTCCTCTTCCTCTTCTTTTCTTGCAGCTTGGCCAAGGTTTCTTGAAAATACATTTAATTTCCTAGCATTTAGTTCTACTACGCTTGCATAAAGAGGTTGCCTATGCAAGCCATTTGGTAAACAATGCCTTATTCTCGAAAGCAAGCTCATTCTTGGCTGGTAAAGTTTTATCAAAATAGCAAATCAGCTCATTCTACGTACGTTGTCAACTCTATTCCAGTGAATATCCTGCAAGCAGAATGCAACAGAACAGTTTGCTTAAATACTAGTATTATTCAAAGCTTATTGAAATATCGTTTATCTTATATGGATTGAATTGTTCAATTGTATTCATATATTTATACTGTTTTGGAGTCAAATTACAAATCTTAAAAGAAAAATAGATCCAATACCGTTCATATTCTTAGGTTATGGATGATTTCATAGAACTACGACAAACCCAGTCCCCATCAAGGGTGGAGATTCGGGGATCAGGGAAAACTACCAAACCCCGATTTTTGCCGTCTACTGCAGTGATTTTGTCCAATTCTCAAATGCATTGTTACACTTGTATTTCTTAAAACAAATGACAAACATATACTAACTCAATCAATACATACATACATGTAGACACTAAGAACCTTAAGAAAATCAAATCATATTTCAAGTACAAATATGCAATTTATTAGAAAAATAATAACAAAATAAACTTCATTACATATATAATATAATGAGAGCAAACATCTAAGACCCATCAACTTAATGAGTGTTGCATCAAATGGTGCTTTACAAAAGTGTTTGTGATTAGCTCATTGTCTATATTGCAAACAACGGTATAGTTGATAACACAACTTGAAATCTAGTGAAAAGAAATACACAAGGTGGTAATATCATTATTGACAATAGGCTAGATGTCATTATGTAAAAACAAAACAATTTAAATTCAACAGTTGATGAATGCCTAATTCAGTTATTAATTTTGGGAACTATAAATCATTCATCATACAAAAGAGAGAGCTAGCACAGGAACAGAAACACACAAGAGAAAGATCAGAAGTTAGTGTAAACACAGAAAGCGCTCACTTCTGCAGTATTTCGGTGAAACTGGGTTACTAGACAAGAAGATGAATAAGCCATAATTAACTGTATTATTGACCATGTCATTTTCCCAACCTGATAAGGAGTCCAACAAAAAGAATAGTTGGAATGTTGTCATTTTCAAGGAAAATATGGTGAAGAACAGGTTTGATTCAAATCCTACTAACTTTAAATTTTATTATCAAATGTTATTACTTAACTTTCACAAATAAAAAGGTGCTGTCTCCAGGTGTCATTACAAAAATCCTAACAAGTTTTTTCAAATGTGTTAAACTTTTCATTTTTTTAATTGTTGTATTCCTTTTTACTAGTTAAATTTTTTATCAGCTGTGACAAAAATGCAATGATGTTAAATTGAGTTTAACTGACCCAATTGGACATTTTGATGCACTGATCCAAACAAGACAGCCACAATGAAAAAGAAAAGGCAGAGTATGAAATCTACGAGTTGAGAAATGAAGATTGCCAAAATTTCGCAAAAATCATTTTGATTATTATTCCTCTGTTAAAGAAAATCTTATAATGACAATAATACTATATTTTCAACTCAACATAAGCTAATAACAAAAAATTCTTTGCCCCAAGTAGGTAACTCAGTTGTTGAGCTAAGGAAAACTGAAAGAGTTTTACTTAGAAGGTCCACGTTCCGGACCCTATAAACTTTAGAGGCTATTTACTTTGTGAAAACATTTTCTATTTTCATTTCCTAAAATTTGTGTTAATAGAAAATGCTTAACATTTTCCTCAGATTAAATAGAACATGCTTTTGTTTAGCCAATAACTTACGAACATTTTCCTCAAATTAATTTGACAAATTAAAATAACTAAAATTCAATCAAATCAAATCAAATCAAATTCTATCTTAATTTGAACTAACAAAAAAATCCCTTACTAGAAATGAAGTATAAAAACATCAATATATAACCCTTTAAGATCATAAATGTTTCAGTTTGCCAATGCTAAAAAGTTGCAAACAGATAACATTGATTCCTATGCTTTGAATAGCGCCACGCAATAGTGGAATGGAATCTTAACGCACATTACAGGAGAGGCGAAGTGAAATTCCGAAAATGTAAAAGAAGGAAAACCTGAACGGACGACAAGGACTGTTTCCGGTGAGAAATGGAAAAATCCGGCTGCGTTTTCCGGTCAGTTGAATTCAGTTCAGTGTGATACCAAAGTTTTTGACGGAGCTGGTGACTTTTTTTTGTTTTGTTTTAGGGTTTTAATTAATTGTTAAAAAAAAAATACTTTTTTTAATCGTTTTGTGAATGATGGGCCTCTCCAAAAAGGAACTGGATTGGGCTCAAACATAAAAGAAAAAAAGAAAATTTTAGAAAATTTGACCCTATAATTATCCCTGTACCCCCAAATATTTTTTAAATGCCAAAAATGCCCTCAATTTTTTTTGACTATTTGACTGAAAACTTAAAGCCAACATTTCCGGTACACAACATAGTTCCGTAAAACTTGAAAAAAAAGTTTTCCTAAGAAAAATTGTGTACCGGAAATCTTCGGACCCAAGTTTTCCGGTACAGAACAGTGTTCCGGAAAACTTCATCCACAAGATTTTCGGTACAGAAGAGAAAACTTGTGTACCGGAAAACTTCATGCCCGTTACAGAACAATTTTTTTAAATTTTATTCTTTAGTTTTTTTTTATTTTTTTAATTTATTTTTTTAATTTTCTTCTGTACTGGAAATGTTTCAACCAAATTTTTCAGGGTGCTTCTTCTGTACCGGAAAACTTCGACTCAACTTTTCCGGAAGTTTTAAAAAAAAAACTCACTTTTTGGTTCTGAAAATGTGAATAGTAAATAAGAGGGCAAAAATGTCATTTGATGCATAAAATGGGGGTATAGGTATAATTGAAGGGGTATGGGGTAAAATTTCTAAAATTTTATCATGCATCCCTTATTTATCCCTGTATGTAAACAATTAAAACAAATGATAAAAATACCTTTTATAAATATTAAAAATTATTATTTTTTACTGTTTAATCATTTGAGTATTTAGGAACACAAGTGAGTAATAAAAACTTCCATTTTTTGAGTTTTTTTTTTAAAGTTTTTTAATATACAATTTATATTTTAGAAAATTTTAAAAAAGGTTTTCGATACAGAATATCATTTTCAATTTTTTTTTTTTAAAGTTTTCCTGAATTACTGACAAATTTATTTCAACATTTCCAGAACATATACAATAATGGAAATATTATATGTATCAGAAATCTTTTAAATAATTTTCTGACAACTTCCGAAAAACTTTTACTTACTGGAAATATTTTTTAAAAAATAAGTAAATAATTTTATAAAAGTTTATTTTATTTTACTTTAAAGAATTTTTGAAAAGTAAAAAATAAACATTATTTTTGTTTTAATTTTTTTAAATAAAAAATATTTTTTGTTATAAAAAATTTAAACAAACAATTTTTTGCTTTTTTTTTGAAAATTTTAAAACAAAACAAATACATTTTATAAAAAATAGATTTTTTTAAATTAAAAAAAAATTAAAACAAAATATATAATAATTTTTTTTATTTTCTAAAATTTTTAAAGTAAAAAATTTTATATGTATTATATGTGAATGGAAAAACTACCATTGAAAAAAGAAGTTATATTTATTTTAAACTTTTCAATTAACATTCATATTGAGTGAAGAGCATCCACTCTAAAGAAGAAATAATGGTTGTGCATTCGTTCAGTTTGTTGCAATATGTTTGTTGTTGCCCATTGGGTATAACTTTGTTATTGTATTTATGAGTTAATTGCCCATTGGGAGTTAATTGCCCATTGGGTATAACTTTGTTATTGTATTTATGAGTTAATTGCAAGTTGGGAAATATTTATTTCCATTGGGTATAACTTTGTTATTGTATTTATGAGTTAATTCTCCATCAGCGCTCTTGGATAGGGGCTATTGTTGGAGAGTCCAGAGGAGCACAACATTCGGAATAGGCTAATCAATGATTTATAAGAGACTTTAGACACCACATATCAACCCAAAACCTTAAGGCATTAGGTGTATGGGTCATTCTCCTTATATATCCAATACAACCTCCATTCCTGGTCAATGTGGGACTAATCACTCATAATTGAATTCCCAACACTCCCCCTCAATTATGAGTTCCCACCACTAGACTTGATCCAAGTCCTTTATTTTTGCTCCCCCGTCAAGCCGAACTCGGCTCTGATACCACTTTGTTGGAAAAAATCAAGGATAATTAGCGATAACTATCTCAATAATGTGGAATATTTTTTCCCCACCTGTGCAGATAAATGGCCAAATAGAAAATACAATTCTAAGAGCAATAATAATTTGCAAAAAATTAAATACGAGACAAACACAATTTTAACATGGAAAACTTCCCTCAAATTTAGAGAATAAAAACCACGGGACCTAGTCCAGTAAAAACTTCCACTATAATAATTAATGGGTACACCAAGAGTCTTCCTAATAACAATAGAGAATATCAATCAACAATAACAACCTTATAACAACCTTCCACTAAAGTGGGTATGCCAAAGTAACTCTCAGAGAAGATAAAACTACTCAAATTATATATTAAAGTAACAAACTCAGTGGTAGGAATAACATACTAAATTTGTAGATCAAACGGAGCAAGTTTGCTACACACATGTTATCCTAATTCATGTGATACACTGAACAAGTATATTAATGCTAAGAAAGGGTTTCCTATAATTACACTTTCTCTAATGTCTTTTACTAATAAAATTGAAGTATGATAACAAATTTCATTTTTACATACTTTTGCATCAGGTAATTTATAAGTAACACCTAATCTAGAACTATTAGCTCCACTTAATTTTTCTAGGGTTTTTTTCGTAATATTTAGTGGGTATTAATCCTTCTTGGATACAATTAGAATCTGCACCAAAATCAAATAATGTAATAAACTCAAATTTTTTATTTTTAATAATTATAGTTATTGGACAATATCATTTGTGTATAATTAATTTATTATTCAAAAATAAATAAGGTTCTTTTTCTTTTTTTTATCAATATTACTACTTTTTATCTTATGTTGTTGTTCTAATATATTTTTTTCTTTTAATTCTAAATACTTAACATCTAATTCTAAATCCTTTTGTTTTAATAATTGAATTTCTTGTTTTATAGAAGTGATTTTATTATGCAAGTCTTTAATAGTAATAGGTTGGGTAATAGTGGGTTTAAAATTTATTCATTATTTCTTTAAATTCTACTTTATGGACTACTTTTTTTATTTGTTCTTTTTCTATAATTCTGTGTATTTGAATCATAAATTTTTCCTTTTGATCTAAATCAGACATTTTTCTTAATATTTTAATAAGAGTACTAGCTTGATCTGTAGTAATCATATTAATTCCCTTAATACAATCATTACAATTACATAATTCCGAACCTATACAATAATCTTCTTTTGAACTTTCTTCATGTTGTGACTTTTCTGACATATTATTAACATATTCTTCTTCATAAGATGATTCTTCCAAAGAACTAGAGGATTCATCAATTAACATAATTTCTTCTAAGATATTAATAAAACTTTCTTTTAATTCTTTTTGTATTTCTAATTTACTGATTTCATTAATTTTTTGTTTTATTTTACAATTTTTTTGCATAATGTCCTAGTCTTCCACATTTAAAACATTTAATTTCTTATTTATTAAAGACCTTTTTGTTACTCTTTTTAATTTTTTGTGTTTTCTTTATTGGTTCATTTGGGGGTGTAATTATTGTTATAATTTCTCTTTTTTTTATAATGTCTAAATGTCTGTTTTGAATATTTTTTATTTATTTTTTTACTGGGAGTTTTAATTGTGTCTATTCTGAATTGTTAATAATAATAATAATAATAATAATAATAATAATAATAATAATAATAATAATAATAATAATAATGGTTTGGGCTATATATATCGAGACAGACTTTACAATCACCAAGATTAGCAGAAATTTCACTATCTGATATTCATCGCATTCGCTGTCTCTGAGATTCATCGCATTCGCTGTCTCTGAGATTCATCGCATTCGCTCTCTCTGAGATTCATCGCATTCGCTCTCTCTGAGATTCATCGCATCGCTCTCTCTGAGATTCATCGCATTCGCTCTCTCTGAGATTCATCGCATCGCTCTCTCTGAGATTCATCGCATCGCTCTCTCTGAGATTCATCGCATCGCATCGTATAACAATCACCAAATCAAGTTTTTAGAAACAAGAAATTTCTACTCATGGGCGATTCGAATTCACATCAAGGTTTAAAGGACAAGTTGAAAGCCCCAACACTGTTATACGAACAACATAACCTTTTCCCTCCCAAGAACCCCTCTTCCAAGAAACGTGTGGTGGCTCGGAAGCTACTGTTACCGGAAATGGAGAAAACTGGGAATAGAGTATCCGTGTTTGTGAGAGTGAGACCAATGTCGAAGAAGGAAAAGGAAGCCGGTTCGAGGAGTTGTGTGAGGATCGTGAATCCCGGTGACGTGTATTTGACCGAATTGGTTGATCCTAACGATTACTTGAGGTTGAAGAGAATTCGTGGACGTCATTTCAGCTTTGATGCATGTTTTCCTGATTCAGCTAGTCAGCAGGAAGTTTATTCCACCTCGTGAGTTCTCTTCTCTATACCATAATTTTCCTAAATTTGGCTTTCTTATAAATATAGTATATTATTGTTAAATTAAATTTCGGTTTCCTATCAATATAGTGTATCATTATTACATTAAATATGTTTTATTGAATTCTCTTTCAATATTGGGTTTCGATATAGAAACTTTTTTTTAAACTCATTTTGGTAAAATATCATGATAATTATTTTATTCTATGAAGTTTTTCCATCTCTTTACTTTCTATTTTAATCTTATGAAGTTTCATAAGTGCTTTCACATAATAATGTTATTATTTGGTGTATGGTTAAAAACTTGTTTACATTGCATTTTCAGAACCTCAGAACTCGTGGAAGGAGTTCTACAAGGGAGGAATGGGACTGTTTTGTGTTATGGTGCCACTGGATCTGGAAAAACTTACACAATGCTTGGTACAGTGGAGAGCCCGGGGGTGATGGTGTTGGCAATTAAGGATCTTTTCGGTAAAATCAAGACAAGAAGTTGTGATGGAAACCATGCTGTTCATCTGTCCTATCTTGAGGTTTATAATGAAACTGTAAGAGATTTGATTTCACCTGGAAGACCTCTGGTTTTGAGAGAAGATAAACAGGTCCACTTTCTTATCTTAATTGTAATTTTAAAAGAAAATTAGCCGTGTTCAAGAGAAATGTTATTGATAATTTGTGCTTGTTATGGTACCTGTGACTACATACACAACTTTGAAATAAATTGAATGATTTTTCATTAGTATATCTTGATGCAAGTACATAGGAACAGTCAATTTACAAATATATGATAATATTTTGATAAGCATTCAAAGTTCATGTATACTGAGTCACATGATGCGGCCGCTGCAACCCCCATCAAGCTGTAATTGTAGATTGCATCGTTTTGTATTAGGCCACAATAACTGCATTTCAACAACAATTGCGGCAATACATCAGCATGGGAAATTTAATACATTTAGCTCATGTTTACTAGTATGTTTTTTAGGGGCCATCTATACTACTAGGTGAAAGAAATAAGAACTTAATTTTCCTTGTAGGCATTAATACTTAACTGATTAGTCTTAATGAGGAACCTTGTAGTTTAATTTAAAAACCTGTTTATTAATCTTCACCTACTAGCCCCTCCAGCCAGATTAAATATATGAAAAACGAATTTTCGTTTGTTGTGAAGAGTTCTTGTTTTCGCTGCATCCCATTAAATCACAATCTGATTTTCCCTTTGTCTAACTATATTTTAGGGGATTGTGGTAGCAGGTCTTACACAATACAGAGCTTACTCTATTGATGAAGTAATATTCTGAACCATTCTGGTATATTGGAAGACTGCTGTATGAATTTTTTGAGTTTTTATTTGCTTTTGCTGCTTCAGGTGATGACATTGCTTCAACAAGGAAATCATAACAGAACTACAGAACCAACTCGTGCAAATGAAACATCTTCACGTTCCCATGCTGTCTTGCAGGTACACTTTTGAAGGTTGTTTACAGAAAATGATGCAAAAACCCTTATATGCTGTGATTGTGACTTGTGCTTAGTTTATTTGTTACGTATAGGTTGTTGTTGAATACCAAGTTAGAGATGCTGCAATGAATATTATTAACAATGTGGGAAAGCTCTTGTTGGTTGATCTTGCAGGGTCAGAGAGATCTCTTGCCACAGATCAAAGAACACTTAGATCTCTTGAGGGTGCCAACATCAACCGATCTCTTCTTGCACTAAGCTGCTGCATTAATGCTCTTGTAGATGGAAAGAAGCATATACCATACCGAAATTCAAAATTGACTCAGCTTCTCAAAGATTCACTAGGAGGAACATGCAGCACTGTCATGATTGCTAACATAAGCCCGAGTAACCTCTCATCTGGTGAAACTCAGAACACCCTTCATTGGGCTGATAGAGCCAAGGAGATTCGAACAAAGGTTGAATCCTCTAACCATGTCAAAATTTCACTAACAGAATAGTATGAGTATTTTTTAAATGTTGTCATATATCGTCATGTGTATTAATATTTTGGTTTATGGAGTGATAACAAGTAGGTTTTTATCCTTTGATAATGTTCACATTTTTTTTCGTTTGGAATTTTTCATCTTGTGTCAAATATATGACTTCGTTGATTCTGAATAATGAAACTGAAACCTGTTAGACATGGATGCAGGGAAATGATGCAAATGAGGATCTATTTCCAGTAACTGAAACAGGAACAAACCAGGCCAAGCTGGTACTTGAGCTGCAAAAGGAAAATCGTGAAATGCGAATGCAGCTAGCACAGCAGCAACAAAAGCTTTTGACACTCGAAGCACAGTCCTTAGCAGCATATTCTTGCCCAACACCACCATCCGTTTCATCTCTTCTTTCGACTCCTCCATCTTCTGTTCAACGAAATGAAAAGCGATGGACCAGACCCTCTTTCTTTACTGCAATTTATCTCACTCCAGAGACCAAGTACAACGGAGAGAAGATAGGCATCACTGTCAGAACACTTAATGAAAATTTAAAATCCCTGGAGTCAGAGATGGAGAGAATGGAAAAGGACCACTGTTTTCTGATAAAGCAGAAAGATGATGTTATTTGCGAGCTTTCACAAAAAAGTCGGAAAACAGCAGCAACATCAGGGAAAGTGGTAACCAGGTCTAGCATACGGCCAAAGGATGAAAACACATGTGAGTGGAAGAGTCCAAGTCATTTTTTTCAATCAACACTACCAATGGCCACGAAACGAAGCTTTTGGGACATAACTGCTGCTAACAGCCCATCAGTTACTGCATTAAGTGGGAGAAAAACTAGAAGCCATGTCATGTCTGAACTTACTGCACATTCATCCATGCTTCTTCAGGTCTGTGTTTCTTCTCCCCCAACCTCTATAAAGCAGAAACACCTTTTGCAAACTGTCATGTCGCGTGTCTGACACATCTCAGACATCAAAATTTTTTTCGACAAGCCAAAGAACTTGTCTAACACTCCTTAATTAGCAATAAATAAATTATATATTTTTTAAGCTCAGAAGCCTCTCAGACTCGGTTGAACACTTACTATGGTTGAATACTTCTCGGTCACTCTTAACATTATAGAAAAGTCAATTTATATTTTACATAAAAAATTATAAAATCTATTAAAATATATGAAGCACATAGCCTTTATTCATTGATACCCAAAGATGTATACGTCTTATTCTATTGGAGCTCATCATCATAACTAGTTGTTTTAATATACATGATTCATCATATTTT
Source organism: Cicer judaicum (assembly GCA_037974835.1). Classification (NCBI taxonomy): domain Eukaryota; kingdom Viridiplantae; phylum Streptophyta; class Magnoliopsida; order Fabales; family Fabaceae; genus Cicer; species Cicer judaicum. The sequence goes on from JBBPBS010000359.1 coordinate 162,018, forward strand.
CACATTGTATTTTAGTAAGGATTTCATTGTGAAATGATCCCTCTTAGAATCTTAGTGTAAGATTTCTTTTTTTTAGGATCATTATGTGAAAATTGTTATCTTCTGTATATTATTTTTCCAAGAATTCATGTGAAACTAAATAAATTTGTATTTGAAAGATTAATATTAAATGTCATCTCTAATTTTGATTTTTTATGTTAATCATGAGAGTTCACACAGACTTGTGTGTATGTGCAATATCCGAGTGTCCTATATTTTAGACATTAGTTGCTTCAGTGTGTATCCATTAAGGAGTTTGTGCTTCATAGATCCCAACTCCTTACACTCTTTTTACTTGCATGTATGAATGATAAATTGATAATAGACGTTAGTAAATATCATGTTCTTAATTGCATTGTTGAAAACTCGTTTACGGTTTTAAAAAACATAATGTGTCTCTCATTTGCTATTGGGAGCATTATAGAATAACGGTTTCTTCCTCGTGTTTTGATCATAACCATAACCTTACATGTTCATTACATTTTTCAGCCACGGCCTGCTTGTCGAAAGGGAAATATTTGGAAGTGACTGGGGAGGAGTAGAAGAAATTCAAGGAGAGACTAGAACCCATGTGACAGAATGTCGGGTAGTTTTTGAAGACCTTGAACTGGCCGTGGCACAAACGAAGCTTCCATCTTTAAGTATCTCTGCTTGTGTAAATGTGTTAGACAATGATAGTTCATTAGGCTTAGTCAGCAGTAGGACCGAAGGGTTGCTTTTGGAGAAAACTCCTTAGTGATTATTTGTATTTCTTATTGTATTTGTTCATTCATTTTTTTTCTTATTTGATTTGAGTTGGTATACTAACATTTCATCTCACAAATTTCAATATGATTATCCTTATGAACAAGGATTATTTGTTTAATATTTGAAAGTGTAAAGTTTGTAGAATCTTATGCAATATATCATTATTATTGTTATTATTTGTTTAAACCAAAATTAGCTAACTCCACGAGGAACTCTATATTGAATTATTTGACTTAATAATTAATAATTCAATATAAACGATAAATTTTATCATTTAACCTTAAAATCAATTTTTTTTTTATTTAGTAGATCAACTCTATAAATTTTTATATAATTTTAAAACTATTGAATGTTATTAAATAATTTCAAATGAACATTTAATAAAATTTTAAATACTTGGCTTCATAACTCAATATAAACGATAAATTTTATTAATCCAACTGTAAAATCAAAAGTTCTTGTTTAGTTGATCAACTCTACAAATATTTAAAACTATTGAATATTTTGTTAAATTATTTCAAATAAAAGTATAATAAATTTTTTAAAAAATATACGTAGATATCGGTGACTAGATTACATAGATATAAATATCATATTTATATAAAACTTTGTGTGTTTGATTAATATATTATGGAATAATCAACGGTTGAATTAGTAAAAGTTACTGCTTATATTAAATTATTAAGCAGAATAATTCATCCTAAAATTACTCTTAGAGTCAACGGATAACAATAAAAAAGGAGTTAAGTGAATCTTTTTCAGTTCCACAAAGGTTTGCAAGGAACACATGGAAAAACCAAAATTAAGTTGCCACGAAAATAGACGATTTAATCCATTGTGCGGTGCCACGTACATCTAATGGTAGAAAGATGAATTTTGCAGAAGAACTTTTCCTATATATATCTCATGTAATTTTGACACAATAAATCAAACAAATTTATTTTCTCGTATTTTATGCCTTTATCTTTATGCTTAATTTACTTATGCATTTTTTTTAGTTTGGATAACTCACAAATATCGAACACCATACTTAAAACTCTTTGGGAGGAGATAAATAATCTACAACAAGGGAACGTTATTCCTTGCTAAGTGTAATCATTTGAAGTAAAAAGAAATCAAAGTCTAAGATTTATTAGTCGATCACTCGGCTAAATTTTAATTTGGACAACTAATTTGACATGTCTGATGGGATCCTATGGCAATCATTACCGAAAGGTTTGTTGAGACAAAATCAAAAATTAATGTTTTGATGATAATTAAATAAATATTAATTAAGACTTATAATTATGATTTTAAGTGTTTTGGTATTTAACAAGTGTATTTGAGTATGTTAATTAAGATAGGTACCAAGCATTACAAAACATATCATATTAAAATAAAGAAAGCTAATTTAGAGAAACGAAGGACGTTCTTGATTGATACGTTCTTGATAGATTTTTGGAAAACGAATAACGTTCTCCACATCTGCAAACTAACAAGAATGATCACATTAATTCTTAAAGAAAATATTAGATCCAGGAATTGCAATCCATTCTAGAACTTCACTAGAAATATACAATGATCAATCCAATGCAAGAATCACTCCAAGATTCAAAGGCAAAAAACTATGCTTTACAAATTCATAAAGCAAGAACATTCTCCAAATTAAGCAAGTTGAAGTACAAGGCTGACAAGTTGAAAACACATTTTTTATGTACTTTCAAACAGACCTGCACACATGATTCAAGGCATGAAAACAATTCAGAAACTATCAAGATAAGATTAAAAGTCAACTTATCTCAAGGAAAAATCGAAGATCGTTCTTGGTTCACAAGAACATTCATGCTTTTAGCAAGAACATTCTTGCTTTATGGCCGATCTTATCCATTCACTTACTCATGACAGTTGGAGTATTTCCAACTGTCAAATGAGTTGTCATAAGCCCTCTTGAAGCCTGTAAATAAAGCCTCAAGAAGAAGAACATATATGAGTTTAAAGTGCAAAACAATACATCACTTTGAGTTCTAAAATCTATAATCTATTCTCAAACACAAGTTGAGCTTACTCAGATTCTAACAATATCAAAATCATTACTTTTTAACTCAAGGCTATATTTGTGACATAGCTTGAGTAGTTTGTAAAAATCCTTTTATGTTTAAAAGGTAGTTTATAAAAATCCTTTTTGAAAGAGTGTAAGGTAACCGGTGGGAATCCTTTCTAGGTAGAAAGGTAGTACTTTGTAACAGATCAAAATTGATCTATAAAAGCTTGCGAAAACCAAGAACGATCTTGCTTTGAGCCCTTAGTGGAAAATCTCATAATTGTGAGGACTAGACGTTACTCATGTTGGGTGAACTATGATATATCTGTGTGTGGTATCTTTTCCATTATCTTTATTTACCTTTTATCTTCTAATAAGTTTTTATATAGATAAGTTAATATTGTTGTTTATCACTAACCAATAATGTTCTTCGTTTATAACCAAGATCAATCTTGAGTTCAACATTTTAGTTTTTAACATAAATTTTAAAAAGGGGAAATTATAATTCAAACCCTCATCCTAATAATTGACATTGTCACTTCAATTGGTATCAGAGCCAGTCTATAAAGATTAAACACCTAAAAAGTTTTAAGAGCAAAAGATTCAAAAAAAAAAAATGTCAAGAGCCAAATACATTGCTGAAGGAGGGTCATCAAACAGACCACCTTACTTTGATGGCTCATATTATTATTTCTGGAAAAGCAAAATGCAGCTGTTTCTAAAGTCATTGGACACATATATGTGGCACATCATTACAAATAGTGATTTCATACCAAGAGTTGATCAAACTGATTCAACATCTGCTAAAAAGAAAGAAGTAGATTGGACAACAGAAAAAAAATCTAAGGTACTTTTAAACTCAAAAATTCAATTATTTTTATCATGTGCTTTAAGCAGGGAAAAAAGTGAATGAGTGAATGAATGTGATACAACAAATAAAGTAAAATTCTGACAAAGATATAATGTGCACTGGAGCGCAAATACCTGTGTATGGGGCGCATTTCTACAATATTTTTTCAATCTACTTATGTCCAAGAGAGCTGGAGCGCCACTGACTTACGTTGTAGAATGCATAAAAATGCGTTTTTCCCAGTTTCTAATGATCTTTTTTTTGCTAATTTGGAGTTCGGAGACTTGTGTCATATCAGAGAAACTCAGAGGAGGCTAGTTCTAACACAATTGAAGGAGTTTTATCAAGAATCATTCATGAATTTTTCTTGTAGTTTTTCTTTAATCTTTGTCTTTTGTATCTTTGTCATGAATAACTAAACTCTATTTGTTAGGGATGAGTGAAACAAGATGAAACATTTATTTGTCTGATTTGATTTCTATTTATATGAATGAATTTATTGAATTATTTTTCTCATCTAGGTGCTTAATGCTTTTATTGCTTGATCAACTTTAAATTGTTTTATGATTTATATTTTGAAACGAAAGTGGACTTTACAAATTCATGAGATGAGAGTTCATGATATTATAGTTTAGGGATAAATGCAGGTCCTGAAATCAATTGATTTATTTGGAGAGATAATAGTTTAGTAAGATATTTCTTGTTCTATAAAGCTTAATTATAATTTTAAATTCACTAAAGAATAAAGGGTTTCTTTGGTATTCAAAATTTTGTCAGTAAGGAATTAGGGAAAGAATATTAAAGAGAATTCAATAGTAGTTCAATAAAGGAATCTAGTAACTAGGATCAAATTATAAACAAATGTTGAATTCAAAGTGAAGCTCATCCTTAACATTTTTCTTATTAGAAAAGTTCAATTATATTACTCTTGTTAGTTTCAAATATTATTTCAATCAATTCAAAATCTTTTTGTTCAATTTTAGTAAATAAACATTCAATAGTATAACACAATCCTTGATATTGACACTCGGTACTATTGTTTTAATTATTGCTTGCAATAATTCAATACACTTGTTAAAACGCTATCATATCCTATAGCGAAAAACCTTACCAGAAGTTCTGATGTATTGTTCATGTAAGACCAAACTATTGAATACATTGATAAGATGGAGAAGTCTACAGTCGAGAAAGATAACAACTTGTTTAATATTGATCTAATTTGGTTATATAATCCTAATCTAGATACTACTGACATCAATATTGAGAATGCTAAGCCACATGATTATTTTGACGATCATCATCTTAAAGATGAGTTAAATATTCCAACGAATGATGATGGTGAAAAGCATGAGATGTCACACGATGAAAATCTACGAGATTCTATTGAATAATCTTAAGCCCAACTCAAGAGGTCTAATAGGTAGAGACAACCATCTACAAGGTAGATTTGGTTAAATATGTGACCTTGATTGATAAAGGGAAACCTGAATGTTCTCAAGAGGCCATATAGAGTAAAGAAAGTCAATAGTAGTTGAATGAAATGCATGATGAGATGAAATTCTTACATGATACTCACACTTATGATTTGGTACGTTTGCAAAAAGAAAACAAGCTTTGAAAAGCAGGTAGTTTTATGGAGTAAAACATGAGATACTCTAAGTCTCCAAGGGTATAAAGCTAGATTAGTGGTGAACAACTTTTATCAAAGAAATAGTGTTGATTTTAACGAGATTTTTTCACCTATGATAAAAATGTCATCAATTAGAACTATGTTGATTTTGAAGGCTACTCTATATTTATAGATAGAGGAAATAAATGTGAAAATGAATTTTCTTCATGGTAATTTTGAGGAAAAGATTTACATGAAGGAATCTAGTGGTTTACTTGTTGAAGGCAAGATAAACTTTATGTGTAGATTGAGAAATAGTCTATATGGTTTGATTCAAGCTCCAAGGCAGTGATATAAGAAGTTTTAGTATGATATATGTGATCAAATACAAGAAAACTAGATTTTGACCATTGTGTCTTTGTTAGATAGCTTTTTGATGATGACATGTTATTGTTGGCAAAAGTATTTCCATTTTTGATGATGACATGCTTATTGTTGGCAAAAGTATTTTTATTATTGACAAATTAAAAAAAGTAGTTGGTTGAGTCTTTTGCCATGAAAATGCCCAAATTCGTTATTATATTGTGTCACACTTATTTGAGTGGAGATGAGTCATATTAAGGGTTATAACATAGAATATTATTGAGTTAGAGAGCGACCACCAAAAAAACAAAATGAAGAGAGAAAAGTCACTTTCGATTTTCTCAAACCAATTTTAGTAAACTAACATTCACACATTCAATTAGGTTTGATCATGTTGATTTTTGTACAATATGTTTACTACATAATATTCTTCGTTTTCAATGATTGAATTAGTGAAAGGAGGTATGAGCAGAGATAAATCGTGGTCATCCTACTGCAATTTTGGATATTTTCATTTATAAGTATTTGTGCTCCGTTGTTTTCGCTTATTGTTTGTACAATTTGTTTACTATTTTAAGACTCTTTTATAACCTTATTTAATGATAATAGAGCTATTTTTTTTTTTAATTTAGATGCATAATAATTATTTTCTTTATGCCTTTATATTTGCTCATTTTGTTGTCACATATTTATTATTGTTCCTCATAATGAGAGAATTTTATTTATTATCTTATTTATACGGTAATTTCTCATCAATATTTTATCATGTCAATCTAAAGATGCTTAAAGTCTTTGATATCAAAACTGCATGAATAAAAATTGATGTGAGTATCCAACTACACATGAAAGGACCAAATATCAAAAGCATAGCATAAGAACGTTGGAATAGACTTCCATGCTTTGACCAACAAAAGCTTTTGAAAGTGATACAAGTAGATCTTTATCATTACAATATATACTTCTACACCAAAGATGGACAATAATACACTCAAGAGAAAGAAAGAAAATAGAAAATGTAATTATGCTGATTCGATCGCCAAATCGGGAATTAGGTGGTCGTAAATGACTGCAAAAGTAATTCAAGGGGTTAATGCTTTTTATGCATGTTGCGTTCATTTTGACCTAGGGAACAATTAGGGGTGGAATAGTTACTCCTAATTTCAAGCTATTAAATTTAATTTTAAATTCCAATTAGAGGTGGAACATTTTTAATATGATAACTTTTTTAATAGTTTATTTAGTTGAAAAGTCAAATAACATGATACTAATTCTTTTTAAGGATATCATATTGATCTACTTATTTAAATATAAATAAATTATTTATTACTATTATTATAATACTAACTATTAAGTTTAGTAGTTAGTATTAAATCATAAATTTGTTAAATTTTATGTAATTTAAATAGACTGATTTGATTTTTAATATATTAAAAAATATTATTAAAAATATAATTGAAATATAAAATCATATTATATTTTCTAAAAGGTCATATCATATATTATAATATAATTAAGTTCATTGATATATTTTTTTAGAAAAATAACATAATCAACATATTATTTTAATTGATCCGCAAAAATTTACCTCACTTATCATTTGAATAGTATTGATTTACATAAAAAATAATAAAGTAAATATTATTTTCGATTTTAATTTTGTCAAATTTATAGATATTTTATTATTGTATACTATTAATTTGAAAGCTGTAAAATTATTCGCATATTCATTATTTTTTAACAAATCTATATGTGATGTTATCTATATAGATGTACTCTTTTAATTTAAAGAATGACTATTATACTTTATGTAAAAAAAAAGTAAAGTAAGCTTTTAAAAAGTATTTTAGAACTTATAAGCCTTTACAAAAGGATCTAAATGTAGCTGGTTCTCTGAGGAGGAGAAAGCAAAAATGTTGAATAATTGCAATGTGTGGAGCTTATGAGAAGAACTTGTTCCGCTGAATTGGCGACCCCTGCGACCCTCGAGCTACAACATCATAGTTTTAATATTGTTCCACATATATATTCTTTTTTTAATTCTAAATATTTCCACAATGAATAAATATTACTATTATTCAGAAAAAACATTCTTTAGTAAACATAGTTATATGGACTTTACAAATATTATCAGGGTTAGAAAAGAATGTGTGTAATATTCATCAAATAAAATAATATATAAAATTGGAAACAAACACTTGATGATTATTGTAATATGAAGTAAATCTAGTAACATATTGATTTTATTTATATATTATTTATATATTTGTTTAAAAAAATTAGATTTGCGATTCGTGTGGTGCGTGTGGAACATGGGAAGATGATTAATTGAAAATAGATTAAATTATATATGTGGTCTCTTAATTTAATTTCAGTTAACGTTATAATCATTTTTTTTTTCTTTTTGATTTGATAATTTTTTTTATTTGATGTTGTTAGAGATCAAAATATGAGTTTATTTAAATATTTAAGTTATGAATTTAATGAAATTTCTATTACATCGAAGATGATAATTAACTTTTTGTGTAAAAATTTTGATGAATTTTTGCAAAAAAATATGGATAACATTTTTGACATTTTAAAACATAAAAGATCAAATTATCACTAAAAATTAAAATAAAAAACCAAGTCAAAAGAAAAAAAAGATAAAGAACTAAAACGTTAACCGAAATTAAGTTAAGAGACCACATATGTAATTTAGCCTTAAAAATAATTAATATTTTCAGTTATTATAAAATATAATATCAATAATAATAAAGTAATGTAGATAATAAAATTTTAATATTGTTTACCATTATCATTGAAAAATATAAAAAAACATCATACCGAGTAAATCTAACATTCTTCAAGTTAATTAATGAGTTTTTCACATGAAATTAAATATTTTAATGAAACTCCATAACATAGTAATCAAAATAATGGTAAAATGAATCTCTATTAAACAATAAGAAGATAGTAAAATTGTGAATTCCTCGATATTATTGTAATTAAAATTATCTTCTTCGATGCAAGCACTACCATTGTCACCAAAACAATAGAAAGAAAAATTCACATGATCATATGAATTAAATTTCTACAACAAAATACAAGTGGTATATAGTTCTAAATAACAAACTATAAAAATAAATTAATGTGGTTAATATTATATTTGTAAGGTTAGTGAAAAGTTTGACCTATCAAAAGATCATTGTCAATAGTGTAAAGTATTTCTGAATATTTTGTGAAGTTGAATAAAGTTACATCAATTTTGTTAGAATGTGTTTTGTGTAACTTCCAATGAAAGTATTTTTGACTTAAACTTCCAGAATGTGTGTTTTCTTCATCTTGTTGTTTTTAAAAGTTTATGAGATAAACTTTAAAAACTCTTTTTAAAATTATTCTCATGATCAAAAATATTTCTTTTAGTCAAGAATCACGTAAGCACACAATTTCACTAGAAAGATCCATGTGTTTACCTCTTGAAGCGTCCATAAGACAAATTACTAACACCATAAACGTAATGCCTCTATTCGATCCACGTGAACGCTCACTTCAAAAAGTAGTAGTTGACGACTATATAGTAAAGAGACACAACAAAAACTAGATATTCTAAGATTAGTTTAGAGGAGGCATATATATTTACTTTCTCATTCAACCCTTTTATCATGTGATTCCATAGCTCCCACTTAATTGAAAATAATATTAAATAATATAAATAATGAGTGACATCTAGTGATGCATCATTTCTACCAAATTAATCAGGAAATCGATGATATGACTTTAATCTTATCTCAAACACTATTTAATGTACAATAATTGTCCCTTCTTCCAAATGTCTAATATTTGACAACTCACAATAAGTATATGTTTCTTTGATGATTTTCTTATTCAGTCTTGAATATTTATTTATAGGTAAAATATGAGTTTCAATTTAGTCATTGTTTAATTATGAATTATATTTTGTTCAGATTGCGTTTCTAAATTCTTGAAATTGATTCTATTCCTATTTTGTTTAGATTGAGATTGTAAATTCTTCAGATTAATTATGTTCGTATTTTTTTTAGATTGCGTTTGTAAATTCTTCAGATTGATTATGTTTGTAAATTCTTATAGTTTGAGTTTTACAATAATGATGAGATTGTTTTGTTAGAATATGAGATGTCTCAACTCTTGTTTGAGAAATATATTCTATAATTAGAAATCAGTTATTATTGATTCTAACACAACACAAAGAATGGAACTGCAAGCATGAGAATGATTTTGACAAGCTCGAGTATGATTGATGCTTCGCATAGCACTTTGAGTTGTGTATTGTTCTTCATCTTGAAGTTGTATTTATAGACTTCAAGAGATCTTGGGACAACTCATATGTCCGTTGAAATAGGGCCAGCTATCATGAAATAGTGGTTGGATAAAGTTTGCCAAAAAGCAAGAGTGATCAAAACTACATCCAAGAACGTTCTTGAGATCCAAGATTGTTCTTCGAATTTGTTTGTGATGAACTGATCTGTACTTTGTGATTGTGTCGATTGTCTGAGTTGAGTGCTTGCTTTTCAGTCACGTGTGCAGGTCTAGAAAAGTACATTCAGTAGTCTAGTTTACAACTTGTAGCTTTGTCCTTGGTCTTGCCTTATTTGAAGAATAATCTTGTTTTATACTTATAATGAACCATGTCTTTGATTCTTCGAATTCTGGAACAAATATGACGTAGATTGATCCTTGCTTATTCTAGATGAAGATATGAGATGAATAATGTTTCCAGGATCCAATATTTTACAAGGAAACTGATTATTCTTGTGTCTGCCAAAAACGAAGGTCGTTCTTCGTTTTCTAGAACTACTTCAAGATCAATCTTCGTTTTCCAGAACTACTTCAAGATCAATCTTCGTTTCACTGCGTTTGCTTTCTTTGATTTTAATGAGATCTTCTTCGAAATACTTGGTACCTAACTTGTTTTGACACACTCAAATACACATGTTAAATACCAAAACACTTAGAATCATAATTAATTTTTTTAATTATTTGTTTGTTTTCATCAAAATATTAAATTGAGATTTTGTCTCAACAAATAAGACTTATTGAGAATGTCTAATATGGATTCTATTATGAATGTAATATGTTATGTTCATTTATTTTTTCCAGAAGTGCTTGGCAACATTGATTTCATGAATCATGGTGCGTGCCATTTCCTAAAGAGATTTATTTTTCCTTTCTACAACATCGTTTAATGGGGGTATTTTATAAGAAGAAAAATTATGTAAAATGTTATTCTCTTCACATAAATTTTCAATTTTTTTTTAAATTTACCTCTATGATCACTACGAATCGTTGTTATTCAAAAACCTTTTTCATTTTGCACTTGTTTACAAAAGGTAGTGAAAACTTTGTGTGACTCATCTTTGTGTTTTAAGAACTTTACCCATGTTCATCTGGAATAGTCATCAATAATAACGAGTCTATACTTTCTTATCACTAACAAAAGAAGTATTTACAAGGCTAAATAGATCAATATGTAAAAGTCTGAGTGGTCTAGTTGTTGAAACAATGTTCTTAGAAGAAAAAGAGGATTTTATTTGTTTCCCTTTCTGACATTCCTCACATAGAACAACATTTATACATAAGATTAGGGAAGCTTCTGGCTTATTCAAGTCTTTCTAATTGTGAGATTAACTTCTAGTTGGCATTTCTTAATCTTTTATAAACATAAGAAACTTGACTTCTTGTTTGTTTAAACCAGATAAGTTTATTTTGTAAATGATGTTTTTCCTTTGGCTAGTAAATAGTATGGATTGTTTGACTTATTGCCTTTTATGACTTTTGATTGAAGACTACATCATAACCATTGTCGCTTAATTGACTTATGCTCAGTAGATTATGCATTGGTCCTTTTACAAATAAAACATTCTTAATATAGGGAAGAAAACCATTACCTATTGTGTCACGTCCAATAATCATACCCTTTTGATCACCTCCAAAACATCTGAATCCTTTGTTATTAAGGGTCAGGTCTTAGAACAAATTCTTTTCACTTGTCATGTGTCATGAGCATTCAATGTCCATGTACTATGTTCTGGTGTTTCAACTTTGTTGCTAAGGATATCAGAGAGATAATTTTTTTTTTAGGTACCCAAAGTTTGTTGGGTCCTGGTTTGTTAATTTTGAAAGGTATCTTGTCTTTCCATATTTTCATTATAGGACAAGTTATTCTATTGTGACCTCACTAAGAGCAATATGTACAAACAATGTCAGGTTAATTAAATATAGGATTTCATGTTGTTTCTTCAAAGCCTATGTCCGGTTTATTGTTTTTGTTGAAGCCATATATATATATATATATCATAAAAGCCTGTTCATTATGTCTATGCCATTAGCAATAAATTCTTGAAAGACTATGTCATACTTAACAAAACTGTAGACTTTATCCTCTGAAGTTTCTAAAACCTTTTCTTTAGAGTTAGATTTTCCCTTTTAGGTTTTCACAATCTTATTCAAGGGGACTACATTTGTTTGTTAAAATATTGTGAGCTTTTTTGAGAGACTTAAGTTTTGAAGAAACCTTGTGATTTTTGTTGAGAAACTCATTTAACATATCTAGAAGTTCACTACGCAATAAGTCAGATAATACCTCAATTTCTTCATCAACAGGTTCAGAGTCAAAGTCAATATCTTCCATTAGAGCCATGTTTATATGCTCTTCATCTTCATTATATGATTCATCAAAGTCATCACAAATTGTTAGAAGACCTTTCTTCTTGTCTTGAAGTCTTTCTTGTGGGATTTTCCTTTCTCAAGTTTAGGACATTCTAATTTGAAATGACTTGGTTCCTTGCATTCATAGCATATGAGTTTTCTTTTGTCTAGCTTGTCACTTCCTTCTCTACTATTTTGGAATTGTCTGAAATCTCTTTTAGGATATTATTTCTTGAATGTGCAAACATAAGAAGGGGATTGAATTGTGTTTGTTAAGTTGATAACTTTTTCATTATTTGATTAAATTGATTCATACTTGATAATTTACTTGGAGTAGAAGCAATAACAAAACTAAGAAGTGTAGGAATAAATTGACACAAGTAATCTATATCCTGGTTCACCACTAACTTGGCTACATCCAATCCTTTCTCTTAAAAGGATTTAATTGATAATTCAAAAACTTAAATTACAAAGCACCTGAACCTCCAAGATAGTCTTATCAAAATAGTGTGACAACCTCATACTTTTGAGCAGTGGCGGATCTTGCTCAAAATATTGGGGGGAGCCACAAATATTAACTAAAAGATTATAATTGAAATTCATAAAAGTTATATAGTTTTATCAAAGATTCAACATAATATCAATACACAGTAAAAATGTAATATGTGAAAAGAGACGTTTACATTGAATTAAAGTTGTGCCCTTCGTTCTCCTAAAGCCTTGAAATCATCGATAATTGAATCAGAACTAAAGATTTCAGCTATTTCTTTTTCAATATAAAGCATCATATTGTCAGCAAGAAATTCATCCTCCATCTTGTTACGCAGTCTTGTCTTGATAATCTTCATTGCTGAAAATGATCTTTCTGTAGTAGATGTAGAAACTGGAAGAGTTAAGATAAGACGAATTAATCGATCATTCAAATAATATGTATCCGCCTTCCCTGTTTTTTTTAGAGCTTCACATAACTCAGACATAGTTGACAAGCTATTCAAATCTGGATTACTAACAACGTCAAGAATAAAGTGCTTCAATTGAAATCTCAAATTAATTTTATCTTGATAATTAAAATCCACAGGATAAAATTTATTTACAAGAGCACATATATTATCCATATCAAATGCTTTGTAAATATCTTTAGGAACCAAACTATTACTTAGACTCAAAAGCTCCATTGTTTGCGCACAAAATCTGTGATTCAATTCCTGCAATTGTGGATCAATTGTAACACAAAAGAGATTCACTCTATATTGTTGACCCATTGTGATGTGATCATGTTGATGACGAGCGCGTCCTTCGCGCTCTATATAAATAGCATTACAATCGGGGGAATCAATATCATGCTGCTCACAAAATAATATCACATTTTTCAATAAATCATCCCAACCATCATCTCTCAACTTCTGAATTAATATTTTTGTATTATCGACTAATTGCATTGCATTAAGTATATCTTGAGATTTATGTTGTAAAGCTTGACAAAGATGATCTGTAATTCCCATAATCTCTTTCATCATGTGCAAAATATATTTAAACTCAAATGATTTCATAAACTTATGAGCAGCATTAGCATTACCTCGTGTAGAATAACCTGTTCCATTTCTTCTAATATCTTGAAGAACTGCACAAGTTGGATTATACAATTTTATCATACTACAAACAGAAGAAAAATGTGAGCTCCAACGAGTATCGCTAGCTCGTTTCAAATTGCAAATCTGATTTTGTCCACTACCACTTTCAAGTTCACCAATCTCCAACAAAGTTGAAATCTCCTCTAATATGACACTTTGCAATTCATCATGTCGCTTACTAGAAGAACACAAAATATTGATGATAAAAGTTAAGTGTGAAAAGAAATCATGAATAGGAAAAACTTCTCTAGAAGCACTAACCAAAGCAAGCTGTAATCTATGTGCAAAACAATGTATATAATAAGCATAAGGAAAATCTTTGAGAAATAATGCTTGTAATCCATTCCACTCCCCTCTCATATTACTAGCACCATCATACCCTTGTCCACGAATATTTAAAACATCAAGACCATACCGAGAAAGAACATCACAAATGGCTTTTTTAAGAGTGATCGCCATAGTGTATTTAACATGCACAAGACCAAAAAAACGTTCTTGTATCAATCCATTTTTATCCACAAACCTCAAAATAATAGCCATTTTCTCCCTTAAAGATTCATCACGTGATTCATCAACAATTATGCAAAATTTAGAATCCCCAATCTCTTCTCGAATATAGCTTTTCACTTTACTAGACATGATATGCAAAATTTCTTTTTGAATTTTAGGAGAGGTATACTTTGAATTATATGGAGCATTCTCTAGCACTAATTTTGCAAGTTCATCATTGTATGATGCTAAGAGTTTGATCATTTCAAGAAAGTTACCTCTATTTTTTGATCCTAGTGATTCGTCGCGGCCACGAAATGCACAAGCTTGAAATGTGAGCCAACGAATTGAATCAATAGAGCTTTTGAGACGAAGTCTATTTTTGCTGATGAGATCAGCACTCTGCATATTAAAGCCATTTATGATGTACATAGATTGATTGCACAAGTCTTGACATGCTTTCATTGCATTATTGTGAAACGAACAAGGACTCTCTCCAATATGTTTAAGAATAGCACAATGCTTTCCGGCATTGACCTTTCTCCATGCTTTAAATCCTTTGCTAGTGAAGACGTCATAGGTAGGGTTCCCACTTGGTTTTGTACTAAACAAGTAACAAAATAAACAATAAGCAGCATGATTAGTCGGAGAGTACTCTAGCCATGAAGGGAACATTTTGAACCAAGATGCTTGAAATCGTCTTGGATGCTTGTCCCCATTTAGGGGATATTTTTCAATTACACATTGATAGGGACCCCAATTAAGATAGGCTCTTCTAACTTCATCTCTTTGATTCACCGAGTATTCCCAAATTTGGAGACGTTTTCTGGGGTCACGTTCTAAACAATTGACATCAAATTTATTCGCCGTGATTTTTTGAATCTTACAAGGCTGCTCATCTGGTTGAACTGTTTGATCACTAGAAGGATGCTTTTCAGGTGTTGATGTTGAAGCTTTGCAATTTTCAACTTTGTCGGAAACTTTCTTCTTGAAAAATGCATCAATTTTTTTATGTTTAAACATTGTTTTACTCCTAAAAAAATACACAAATTAATTAAAATAATTCACAAATTAACTAAAATACACAACACAAAATATCAAACATGAGATATATAAAACAAAGAGATTCATGTAGGAAAGGAAATATATTTGCAAATTGCAATTATATAGTAGTATAGTATGGTATAAAATAAAACATCAACTATAGTTTGATTCATTACCTAGTGTTAATAATAAATTATGCTATAAAGTAAATAAGAATCAAGCATGATTTAAAAAAATTATATGAATATGTCAAACTTAGATAAAAGACAAACCACATTATATTACATATATTGTAAAATAAAAATAATATACAACAACAATAATGAAGTTATATGTGGGGAGCTTTTGTTTCAAATATGAATTATATACATAATGAACTAATGAAGTTAATTGTATTTTCATAATGAACTAATGAACTAATGAATTATATAATAACAAGACTTGTGCATTAATGTTTGATTAACATTTGTTTCATGATAGTTTAAAAATATATGCCAATATTTTGAAGATAAATTTTAAATCTGAGATATAAAGTAGCAATAAATTTAAGTTGATTACTTACCAAAAAGCTACATTGATACTTGATAGGGAGAGTTCAAGTGAAGAGAAGAAGCGGCAGAGAGCAATATGAACTAATTACGGATAGAATAGGAGGGAGAAGGAGGGAGGGACACGGGAGATGAGAAATTGAAAAGGCGAATGTTAGTTTCTCAAAGGCATAAAGGTTTGAAGGATATTTTAGTAATTATTATTATTATTTTAATAAAGAGAGAGGGAGGGAGCCGCACATGAGAAATTGAAGGTTAATTTCTTAAAACCACAAAGGTTTGAGAGATATTTTTGTAATTGTCACTATTAACTTAATAATCTATTTTTATTACCTATATAATTTTATTTTTTTTAATATAGGGGGTGCCATGGCACCTGCCCGCTCCTTAAAAGATCCGCCGCTGCTTTTGAGGAAACACACATCTTGACTCTACCAACAATGTCTTATCCATATAATATGACAAACTTAGATTGTTGAAGGTACACTAATACCACTATCGGGTTTGAATACAAAGGTTTGAAACTTGAGTAGTTGCTTCTAATAAGCTGATTATAACAATGACTGTCACACTCTACAAAAAAAATTTAGAAAAAATTTCTCATTCAAACAATTGTTTCTCTATTTGAACTCTAAGATGATTTTGGAATTTTGAGTTTGATTTCTTCTACTATTTTCTAATTTTTTTATGATCCTTTTCTTTAGGCTTGAATATCTATTTATAGATAAAATTAGAGCTTCAACTTAGTCCTTGATTAATTATGAATTGAATCTTCATTCCTAACTTCATCAACAAAAATCTTATTCAAAAATAATTATGAGCAAGATGCTTTTTGATAATATGTTCTTTAGCCAATTCTTTATTTCAAAATCCAATATAATCAGTTCTTAATAGATTGATTTTGTTCGTATTTTATTCATATTGAATTTGTAAATTCTTCAAGTTGATTATGTTCGTATTTTGTTTAAATTAAGTTTGAAAATTCTTTAGATTGATATTGTTCATGTGTTGTTCAGATTGAGTTTGTAAGTTTTTCAGATTGATTCTATTTATATTTTGTTCAAATTGAGTTTGTAAATTCTTCATATTGATATTATTCATATTTTGTTAAAATTATTTTAACAAATTCTTCAAATGAAACTTCCTTCATATTTCTACAAAATCGTTTCTTAATGAGAGTTTTCTTAAGATACAAAATAAATTAGACATTCTTAGTTATCACATGCACCACATAGGTCATTTTCATTGTTTATATATTATTTGTAAATAACTACTGCATTGGTTTAAGCCCAGCGTTTTACTACATGCATGTTGTATTTATGTTATTAATTCCTTTTAATCTTTCTAGATTTCGTCTATGTTGTAAGTACCATGGTTTCGACTATTACATTGGCTAGTTTTTTTAATGTCTCGTGTGTAGTTTTGTGTGCAAAATTACCATGTGTTGTTGCCTTTTGATTTTGTTTAATTCAATGATAATTTTTATGCTTTTTGAGTAGTCATTGATTGTATGGATGAATCATCTAGGCATTTCGATATTTTCATTGCATGTGAATGAATTTCCGATAATGCTAATGTTGTGTTTTTACTTTCGATAATGCTAATTTTCGATAATGCTAAGATTATTTTTGATTGTATGGATGATCATTTTTATAATTTCAAGTTTCAATATCCATGCATTTCCTCTTTTTATATTTGCATCAAGTTTCAACTTTTTTTAAAGCCATGGATTCACACTAACTAAAGGGGCATTTCTATCCGAATGATATTGAAAAGTTTATCAACAAAATTGTCATCCTAAAAAGGAGGAGTATGTAAATGAATGTTTCCTTATAATAAAATTAGTGTATAGATGTATGTCAAAATCAAGTTTACTTATATATTTTTTTGTGTCTTTGTTGATTCTTCAGTTCTCAATATCCACAACAGTTCTTGAATCGAAATAATCTTATGTAAACCTCGTGTTATCATGCATAACATTATATACATGTTTGTAGTATTAGGAAATACATCAGAAACATATTTTTAAGTGATTTTTAACTTTGTAAATTGACTAATATGTTTGTAAATCGATTTGGAAAGATCCTAAAATCATTTCAAGGTATTAATGAGAGACAAAAATGTTTGATCTGTGTAATATTCTATAAATAAAAAACAAAATATAATTAGAATTTTCAAATATAAAATATTATAATTTATATATTTTTATTATTATTATTATTATTATTATTATTATTATTATTATTATTATTATTGTTGTTGTTGTTTTTATATTAATGTTAGAATCGTTTTAAATATGTGAAGATAAAATCGATTTGTTAAAAGTAAGGATAAAATAATATTTATATTAATTCACCTTGTTTTGAGATAAGTTGTTTGATTGTTCTGATAACTAATATTCCTATTACTACTCTATTAAAAAAAGTTTACTTATTATTATGCTATCTCGTTATTATTAAGTATGTAACACACGCGATGCTTTTAATTTTTAAGTAATAATTTGATCTTTTATGTTTTAAAATGTCAACAATGTTACTCTTGTTTTAACAAAAATTCAAAAAAAATCATCAAAATTTTCAACATTTTAAAATAAAAGACCAAATTTTGATGATTTTTTTTTTAAAATAGGATAACATTGTTGACATTTTAAAATATAAAAGATTAAATGGTCACTTAAAATTAAAATAAAATATCAAATTGTCACTTAAAATATAAAAGATTAAAGACTAAAATGTTAACTGAAATTAAGTTAAGGGATCACATATGCTATTTAACTTAAGGGATCACATATGTTGACATTTTAAAATATAAAAGATCAAATTGTCACTTAAAATATAAAAAATTAAAGACTAAAATGTTAACTGAAATTAAGTTAAGGGATCACATATGCTATTTAACTTATTAAGTATTACAAACTCAACCAAACCGAACTCAACCAAAATTTGCCTTTAAAAATTGTAATTCATTGACGTGATATATATATAAAATAATATTATAACACTGAAATTACACCATCATTTGCACATAGCAAGATAGAAAACAAAAAAACTATACTTCACGACAACAACTAGTGAATTAATCAAAAGAGTATCGATCAATTTCAATTTAGTTTTGACTAAACAAGGAAGTAATCACTAATTTTGACTAAACTAGTGAATTAACAAAGATTGGTTGGGAAAAGAGTTAGATATTTTGAATACTAATTTTTATAAAAATATACTTTGTCGAAAACTTAACTCTATTAAAATCAAAATTTTATGAAATACAAACTTAGATTATAAAATTGATTAATTTACTTTTTTTGTTGTTGAATTTCTGTTTTTTATGCTTGTTTGAATATGTATTCTTTAACAAATCATTTTATATTATGTGTTTTTAATAATTGTTGTTATTGTATATTTAAATAAAATATTATCTTTTAATTATGATTTTATGAATATTGTTAAAAACAAATTATATTTATCATATGTGTTTGAGATGAGTTTATACTCCATATAAATGGTCTTGTACCCCACAATATAAGTTATGTGTTCTATATAGATGAATCGTATATCTACATTAGATGAGTTTTAAACTCTACACGGATGATCTTGTGCCTCATATTAGATGATATTCACTTCACATATGTAGTACATATCCATATAACAATGAGACGTCATTGAATTGATTGATTAATTTTCTATAAAATAAATGTGTATTTGATTTATCTTAATATTATAGATGTGAATTATTGAAAGTGATTTCTTATTATGGAAAAACTATTTATATTTCTAAAGTATTTTTTCAGTTACTATGCCGATGGAGAACAATACTTATTTTAAAATTGTATTTATTATTCACTTATATTTAATATCTTTTTAAAATGTTTTAAGATACTTAGACCACTGAAAATGTCGAGAGCTAAGGAGTTCTAAATTTTTTAGATAATCATTCCATTAATAGGCTAGTAGGTCATGAATAAGTAGACATAACATTTACATCGCAATTTATTCCAAGATTAGTTGTTAAATATCTAATTTTAAATAGTTTGATTATTAAAGAGATTTTAGTTGTAAAAAGTAATTTAAAAAATTTCACAATATTATTTATTTCGTACAATTCATCATTAGTACTTTATTCTCTTATAAAAATATGAAAGTTTTTCTTGATAAACACTTGTAACTAAGTATTACAATGTGTAAATAAACTCACCAAATTTTAAGAAGTTTTGTTAGTTGACTTATAAGCTGTTAAATCAACTCACACTGTACCAATTTTAAATCTTCAACTTTCAAACAATGTGAGTTGTTTCACATCTATTCTAGAATCAATTTTTGAAATTGACCACTAGTCTATTTTATTACACCCATCAAACGGCTCCAATAAAAGCCTCAAAGTTGTTTCCATTTCAAGTGTACTTTTTTTGTTGAAAAGAATTCTCAATCAAAATTTTAATAATTGTGGATATTTTAGTAGGATTCTGATCCCCATCAACAATCATTCAAAGTCTTGCTTTGAAAAAGCCTCCAATTCCCTCCCCACATTTTATTCTTTTGTTAAAGACTCTTAAATTGCATTAATGCATAGGCGCATATACTGCATTTCTGGTTTGTCTTTTTTTTTTTTTAATTTATGTTCTAGTGGTGCTTATTTT
>JBBPBS010000359.1:182791-206852 GCA_037974835.1 Cicer judaicum
TAATAGAGAGATTAAAAAAAAAAAAAAACAAGTAAAACCAAATTGAAGGAATCTGAAACACTTAAAACTTAAGCCCACTTGGCCAACAATGACATGCAACCTGCACCTAAAAGAAGTGAAATATTTGCTGCAAATTGCATTTTCAAATTGTTTTGCAACCTTGGGCTCATAAAATCTGCTGCAAGTAGGTCAACTAATGCCATGTAAATCAAAATTCCAGCTGAAGCAGAAGTGAAAACCCCTTCAACAATTAAAGATGTTGGATCATTCTCTCTGTATACACTTGATACTGCTATTCCAATTGCTATCCCAATTGGTGTTGTTAGGGAGAAAAATGTTGCCATAATTGTTGTAGACCTAGACTCAAATTTTGCCTGCACAAAATATCTTCTAATTAGTAATTCACCCTCACAATTAAACCCATACACAAATTATTAGTTATTTTTTTTAGTTCATATTTTCTTCTTCGACCTTAAGTAGAAACAAAATTAAGTAAATTGACGTAATTGATACAATTGGTCCAAATTATATAAATTACGTCAATTTTCTTTGATTCAGTTTACTTGTATTTAAGGTCAGGTTTTAGTTTATCTAAAAAGTTTGAATTTGATTTGATCTTTTATATACAAATTCATAAATTATTTCTCTAAATTACAACTAATGATGTTGGTTGTTGTTTATATGTGACAAGTTGGTGATAGTGATAGACAATTTAAGGACTTATTAGTATTTTTTTTCTAAGAGCCAAAATTAGGTGTCAAATTTTTCAAACGACAAATATTCTTAATTTAGTATTTTTTTTTAATTTAATATTTTTTTGTTCTATATTTTTAATCTTATATATCTTAGTTTAAAGCTATTTGATTGATATAGTGTGCACAAGTAGTACAACCAAAAGGAGTCTCAATTCACTAGTGACTTTTTGGTATTTTTCTCTTTTTTGTGGTAAAAGTTAAGAAGAGTAATGTAAATTTGTATAAGATAGAAGGATGTCGTCATAATGGCAACATTTTGCAAACCGTTTCTCATGCTTTCCAAACTGCCTAGAAAACATCTACACGCAACTCACTTTTGACACTTTTTTCTATTTTAGCAAATTTAATTCTAACTACATAACTTCACTTTTTTCTCAATACCTTATATGATTTGATAATGGGACAGTGAGGAAGACTACTTATGTTGAGGTAAAAATAATTTGAAAATGTGATCCAACAAAAATAGATTTAGATATCTAAAAAAAATATATTTAGATTCTCTTCTTTTTCACGCAATTACTTAAAAGACAATTTGAACTTCATTTTTTTTAATTGTTTATTCATAATTTGACCTTGATTTTATATTTAATTGGAGATATTTCAAATACATAGATTAATTAAAAATTGAAATACCTGAGATATGCAACCACCAAGCCCCATTCCTTCAAAAAATTGGTGGAAAGACAAAGCCACTAGTAGAGGCTTAATGGTATCAATGCTCTGTGCAGTGCCTAAAGATATTCCAATAATCACTGAATGGACCACAATTCCTAGCTCCAACACCTTACGCACAAAATAGAACCAAATTAATCATTAATTAGACACACAAATAGCAAATTAAAAAAATACTATAAATATTTATAATATTTATTTATATACTTAGCAACAACACATTGATCTAACAAAGCGGTCTAAATTTTATAAAAATTAAGTGGTTTGGTAGAAAATATTATAAGTGATGAATGAATTTCAATTAAAATCAAATCAATCGAGAGTATCAATTTTTTAAAATTTTAGGTAAAATAATATTTGATATTTTTTTTTTTTTTACCGAATTCTAAAATATTCTAACTATTTCTTTCTCTTGAATTTTAGAAATTTCTAAAAAAAAAAAAAAGAAAGAAAAAAAACATTGAACTTACTTGTGATATGATACGTTGCCTAATTAATTCAGATGAAATTGAATCATGAGAAGAATTAGCTGATCCATGAGCATGACCATGTGTAGCATGTGTATGAACATGTATATGACCAACATGTTCATTACCTCCAATTTCAACATCATCATGAGGAACTTGTTTTGAAAGGTTATTATTATTAAAATGTTGCCTATGATAATAGCCACTAGCAAATGAATCAATCATCAAAGTAGCAATTGAAGACAACATAGCAACAAATCCAGCAAATGGAAAATCCCCCCAAATATTTTCCTTAAGACAAGGTGAATTTAATTTCTCAAATGCTTCAGGAAGTATGTGAATGAAACCGGTTGATAAAATCACCCCTGCCGCAAAAGCTTTAATCATGAAAAATAAGTCATTTTTAGGACTTAAAATTGGAACTCTTTTGCTTAATAATGGTAGGCTTACACCAACAGCACCACAAATAAGGATAGAAGCAATTGAACCAAGTTTGTAATGAAGGTTTTCATTGTTTTCATCATTTTGTTTGGTTTCTTCTGTGTCACATGTGCATGTTGTGGTACATGAAACAAGTGTTGGAAGGAAAAAAATTACATAAAAAAATGATATATTTGTTAAGGTGGTTGTGAGAAAACATGTTTTTGTGTTTATCATTTTGTTGTTGTTGGTGTTTTGGGAATTGGGAATGGCCCAAGTCAAATTTTGTATGAGGAAGAGAAAAGAGGGTGTGAGTGTATGAGAAAATGTTTATACTAAGTTGTGTTATTTAAAGGGTGTCGAAAAGTTTGTGTATTTAATTTATTACTTCTTTTGACCCTATTAATAAATTTTATCTCGAATTATTTGTACCCTATTAATAAATATTATCTCGAATTATTTGTTTAACTATACCTCATTAGTCATTTGAGATGAATTTATTTAATTTATTTATTATCTTATTTTACTATATAAAATGGCCAAAAGGGAAGAAATTAAAAGCCACTCTCAAAGGCTGAAAACGTAAGCATCTTAAACAGCCATATCAAACCCCGCAAGTTAGATACTTCTTCTACACTTTAGTAAAAAGGAATGCTTTTTATTGGAAGGAAGAAAATAGTCCCCATTTCTTTTAAATAATTTTGTTTTATTAATGATATAGTATTTGATGAATATTCTTTATGGTAAGGTTTTTAACGAGACAGTTTCCTCACGAAGGATGTTGTACTCTTTTTCTTTTATTTGATTTTTTTTTTTTTTTGAATTTTTTCTAGTAAAACTTTAATAAGGTATATCTTTAATGGACTCTCAAGGAGAGTGTTATGAATATTCGTGGATGTCAATTTTATCTAAACTTTCATATTCCATAGTTGGTCTATAGCTCTTATAACTAAATGATTTTTAAATTTTGGTAGTGCTTTTTAAATCCATATGTTAATATCATATTATATTAGATTCTTAAGATATTTGTAAGTTATATGACTTGTGACATATAGATAGAAGCCATACAATGTAAATTTCACAACTTGAAGAACACGATATAAAGATCATATTGTTCTTTCTTTCTCTCATCTTCTATATCTTGCTCTCCTTTTAGTTAATTCCATAACATAAAATGTTTTGTATATGTCATTATTGTTTTTAACCTAAGTTTTATACTAATAAGATTATCGTTTTTTACCTAAGTTTTATACTAATAAGATTGATTTACAATGTGTCATGTGGAAGACGTGAAATGATGAGTTATCCTTAAAGTTAGAGGTGACAATTTAGTTCATATATCCACGATCCATTCAATTTATTTACGATAAATTTATCTAATCTATTCACTATATAAAATAATTGTTAATAGATTGAATCTAATCAATTCATTTGATAATATGAATGAATGCAGTTCATCCAACCTTTTTTATACACCAAATGGATCACTTTCCTTTGAACGAAAAATCTAATGGACTACGTTTAATAAACTACCACCGCAGTCTGTAATAATACATCTACTATATGTCTGACTAAAAATTCAATTCTACATTTTAGGAAACGCATAGTAAAAGTAAACATCATTTTATACGAGACATTGTACATAAGAGAGTTCCTGGTATTAATTTATTGATATTGAGCATCAATGGACAAATATTTTCACAAAACCCCTTATTGTGGATAAATTCAAACTTACAAAAAATAATTTAAATATTCCCTTTATATAGAAATGAGTTTAATATCACTTTGCATGTGAGGAACGTACATGTTGCATCGAGAGCAAACGATTTCATTACATTTATGCCTTTTGAAAAAGTAGTCTTCGTTCCATACCTTTTGATTTGATGGAAAAATTGGAGAAAAAATATTGAAAACATTATTACGATAAAACAATACGAAGAAAGTACTCTGAATATTTTCTTGAGGGAAAGTTAGAATATCATATTTAGGAGGCGATTGATGATATTCTTATGAATATATTATGAGAAATATTTATTTTTATGAGAAATGGATAATTGTACATCAATATTATACACATTTGTCATTATAAAAAAAGAGGAAATTGTTAGAATAAGAATTATTTGAAAGATAATGACCCAAAATATGTTTTGATGATAACAATGTTTACAACTGAACAATTTATCTTCTTATGTATTTATTAAGTGTGCAAGAAAGCTTATTGAGAAAAATACTCACGTAAATAATCTTCTAATGGCACCTTCTTTTATGAAATTCTCACAAAGACTTTACTAAAACTAGATCTTTGTCTCTCAAAAATTAAACCGGCACCTTTTGTTATCATCATTGCATATGAGATGTATGGTCTAATAACTATAATGATGTACATCATAATTCTAATTTCCACAACAAATGAAATAATTCTCATGTATTATTTCTTAAGTGGTGAGATACAACATTGTCTCTTTGACAAATCATTATTATGTTATCGTTTGTTTATTAAGATCAAGCAACTTTATAGATATATCTCTATAGATCATGAATTCTAACACTTAAAAAATATTTCCCCAAGTCATTTATCAAGAAACAATTCCAAATTATGCTTCACAGAGATACTATTATTTGATATGTCGTACATGTTTAACAAATAAGATTAAATTCAATATTGTTCCCACTAACCTCGCAAGAGAATCTATAAGGCATTTAAGTGTCTTGAATGGGAAAAGATTACACCATAGTTTATACCATAGATTTGGAAGAAATATTTCTTAGTACACACGCCTTAAAAGTATTCAATATACCATTCATTTTCGTCTTCAATTGAAAACCCATTTTCACTCTATATCTATTAGAACGACTCCATCAAGGTCCAACCTCATTGGTTTACATGAATTGTCTCACATTTTCTATACGATGACATAATTTTTTGTATTTATCTAAATCTTGTGTAACTCGATTATGTGACATATCCACAACACTTGTAGAATTCATTAATGTTCCATTAAATATAGGTCGTGTAGTGTTAGAATTTCTCTAAGTTTTACAACTTTTCTACTGGTTTCTATGGAGATTTAAACTATTTAAGGAATACATCAATTTTCACGACAAACTCTTTATCATTTAATACTTTGTAGAAAAAAATATCATTAGTTTCCTAAGGATATTCCACAAATTAATTTTATTTAGTTTTCAAGCTTATCTTAAACAAATAAACTTAATCAATCAAATTTTCATAAATGTTGTTTTTCTCAAATAGAATCTTTATAGTTTCAGAGTGAACATGATTACTAGTTAATAAATAGTTATATAAAACACATATTTCAG
Organism: Cicer judaicum; assembly: GCA_037974835.1. Taxonomy (NCBI): domain Eukaryota; kingdom Viridiplantae; phylum Streptophyta; class Magnoliopsida; order Fabales; family Fabaceae; genus Cicer; species Cicer judaicum. The sequence continues at coordinate 188,427 of JBBPBS010000359.1, forward strand.
AAAGAGATATGATATTTGAATAACTCGTAACAAATCAAACCATGTTAGTATGGATGACAACACAACCCGCACTCACAAGTACCCATCCAAATCCACTTGATTTCAGTAGAGAAAATATGCTTGGATTGAGTGCGGATGCGGATTTTTCCCGAAATTAAAATTAGGGGGCAGGGATGGGTTTAGATATGGTGATATCCACCTCACACCCACACCTGAGCCCACTCCACAAACAATATTATTGTAATTTTTAAATTTTATATAAATATATATATTGAATATACTTAATATTTTTTAAAATATTAAAAACTATAATCTTATCTCTATAGAAAATATTTTTAAAATTTTATTATATAAATATGATTTTTAAATTTATAATTATATATATATAATATATATATGAATGGGTGCAGGTGTGGACGGAGAAACTCAAACTCCATTGCAGGCGGTGATGGGGTCTAAGTTTCACACCCGTTACCAAACAGGGGCGGGGGCAGGTGCAGGTTTTCCCCAATTAATCACGTGTGGGGGTAGAGGAGACAAAATCGGTCACACTCCGTTGTCATATCTAGATGTTAGCATAACAAGGTTTGATTTAGATATTCATCAAGCTCCGTTTTCATATCTAGATGTTAGCATAACAAGGTTTGATTTAGATATTCATCAAGCTACTTAATTTGTGTTTCAAAAGATAGACAAATTCTCGTTTACTATAATCAATTGTAAATGCAACGAAGTCAAGAAATCAACATTTTACAAACTTGGTTAGTGGGACCTATATACATCTTATGTATCATACCAAAATACCATTGACTCCTTCATAATGATTGATTATCAAAGCTTAGTCATAAACCTCAAACTTTTTCCAATTAAATGATTTTAAGGATCCCTATTAATGAAATTTTAAATATATTTCTTATATGACCTAAACAATAATGTCAAGATATATAAGAATCAAATAATTGAATTTGAACTTATTTGCATGCATGTCATAGACGAACAACTTGAGATCAACAACACATGGTTTGCGTCTTTCAAGATCTCCAACATTGAAAACATCAATTGAATAAATGAAACAACAATTGTCTTTTTATTACAACAAAACATCATTTCTTATGATCCGATGAAATGGAAGTCATGTTTGTAACAATATTTGGAAAATAATAACACTTATTAAGCCCTAAAGTCAAAGTCAAACCTCTCATTGTTTATGTAGCAAGAATTATTGCATATCACATATGTAGATTGACTTTTGACTTTAATCAACATTATACTCATATTGCATCTTATACACACGTTGTAGAAGAAGTTGACTTCTATGACAAAAATTTGAAGAGAAGGTTTAACTTTATATTTTCAACTTATATTATTTCTGATATATGAGAAAATTCTTCCAATATTTTGTCCAACTTAATTGGAAGTAACACTTTTCTATGTAACATTTTTTTCCAACTTAAATGCAAGAGTACATGACTTGAATTTATTATTGAAGATATGTTACTTGCTCTTAATAGGCTTTAAGTTTTTTTTCTTATATAGACCACTATACATAGTATTTCCTTTGTGACTATTACCATCCAACAACCCTCGGCCATTAGAAAATATCAAATTTTGGTACTCAATGTTCCCAATAATGTTTATCATTATAACACGAATGATCATATCTTACACTTTCATAACATTTTTTCGGTCATAGTAGGTGTAGCTTACTCAAGGCACGGTTGATGAAAATATATAACTTTTTCTCAAATTTTTAGGACCATCCTCAAATTTCAGTACTATTCTAGAAATTCATTTGCAAATATATCTTATCTTTCTCAAGGACATTACACAGTTAATATTATGTCTAATTTTATGATAATTGAAATTACATAAACATGCAAAACTTAAGTATCATGATTAAAATATATTTAGTACGACTTTATTAAATATGCTCCAATTATTTATTAAAATCAATGACCCTCGCCATTGACTCGAAAAATTCCATTGAAAGATTTTTTGGTCTGGTCGAGATCCATAATTCACCTTGGTTTGAGAAAGATGAGTTGATTCACCCAAAATTTAGCTATTTACATAGGAAAACTCCTTTCTAATTAGATCACATGTAACTCTTGGATCAGTTGGTAGAAAAACACTTGTTCTAATTCATCTCATGAATTAAAGAACAACCCCTTTACATCTAAGCTTATTTCAATCCTATTAAAACCGACTTAGTTAAGTTACACTCATTGGATGACATTCAGATCTTACCCTATTGTGCCTCACCGATATAAAATAATGTGTCTAACTTTGACATGACTCATATTGTACGATATTGGACTTAAAGAGTGTCACACATCAGAAGACATTAAACTTAATATTTAATTTGAGGGATTTTAATAGGCAATCTCACTAGCTTTGTATCTCATACAAATATCTCTCCATATGCATACATATATATACTCTCATAATTTAAAGCATAAAAAAAATATAACACATGTTATCAAAAATTGTATATATCATGCATCATCTAACACGAAAGACAAATTAAACGAACTTATTTACAAGTTTGCACGGACACCTTTGTCTAGGGTTATCAACTGCCATCACAATCAATTACAATTATCTTTAAAATACATAAATTGTCATGACACACAATCCATAAACACAAAATTTCACTTGAAGGGTTTATATATTTACATCTTGAAAGTATCTAGGAGGATACAAATCATTAACACAAAACATATTTCTTGTAGCGTGCTTTAACTTTGATCACTAACGCAAAAATTATTAGCGTTTCTACATAGTCCACACAAGTACAAAATAGAACATGGTGTTGCAAATTCTATGAAAGTAGTGACAATCAAATAATATTAAATATTTTATATAATATGTATATTATAAACAATGATTGACATCTAACAATGCCTTATTTCTACCTAGATCATGAGAAAATTAGGGATATATTGGTCCACTATAGCAAAATTAGATCATGAGAAAATTAGATGCAAAAATACCAATGGATCCAATATCATATATTGGTCCACTATAGCATGGTGACACATTTCTATGGTCCCACTTTATCGATAGTCCCACATAACTCCTATTATGAAAGAGTGGTGCATCCTATCTACATCACTCACACTCTTCTACATGTTTTATTGCACGCCTAATAACTACCTTTATGATTGTCTTGTTATAGACTGTTTGATGGTTTTAAAGCCTACAACTCCTCATGTAATGATCGTACTAACTTCAAGTCTAAAGACTACTCACTACAGTCGTATTGGAATCACTAATGACACTTACACAACAATTATATAGCGATCTCCCGCTGGGGGTCAATCCAATATAAATATTACTCCAAAAAATTATACGTAACCAAGGTCATCTTAATGTTTATGGAGGCTCTGAACGAATCTAAAAAATTAGGCCTCTAAAAATGATAAGTTATTTCAAAATATTATATTTTATCGAATGAAATACAAAAAACTCAAACTATTTTATTTAAATTCATCAAAATACGTAAAATATAAATAAAACCATCAAGCTAATACTAACATTCTTGTTATTTAAAAAGAGTTATCCTACTAATACGTTTTGAAGCAAATTTATCAATCCAGTCTTCATATTGTATTGTCTCCAAAAGATTATTCTCAAATGCTACCAATGTCAATCCATTAATTATTTCTTGTAACATGGTAAAAAACTTCTTTCTGCAGAAGCAACATGAATAGTCAGCAAAATTCTATATGCAATAACTGTATTAGGAAAATAATCTAAGCCTTCCAAAAAAAACATTCCTCAAATAGTAACAAACTTTGAAGAAACAACAAAATATCTTATTATCAAAGACATTTGCTCTTGGAGACTAATATTAGGATTACAATCAAGTATCACAGAGAAAATGTTTGCTTGTTTGATTTTTCTAACGATTTCATTTTAAATGGCAAAATCAAGCAAAATATTGACTCATTTGTATTTTATGCCTAAGATAACGAAAGTGAACCTTCTATAATACATACATGTAACATGATCTTGAACGAGTCAAATTCAGCTAACATTTCAATTAAAACCAAACAATATCCATTTCTATTTTGTACGATCTCTCATTAGAACCACAAAAGGCCAAACTATGTTTACCAAGGAATTTCACTATTGAAATAATTCTTTTTAAAACATATTTTCAATGTTCCTTTTCTTTCACGATTAATCTTTGAGTAGTTTTATCAATAGTATGACTATTTTTCAGCCTTTGAAACAGCTTTTACCATGTGGTTACATTTCTATCCTTTTTCATGCTTAACTCAAACTCTCTAAGTCTTTCATTAATAAGTGACCAATCACTAAAACCCCTATTTACAACAACAACAAAATACTTTATCAACCTCTTTCAAATACACAAACCAATCTCAGTCACACATGTCTCTATTTGATAAAACTTTGATATACCATTTAGCCATAAAGCATCTCTTCTAATTATCAATAGGATCCTTTAAAATGGAAAAATATCTTTTAAGAGATTTTTTCACTAAAAAGTCAATCATTTTAGAATCGAGAGCATCCTAGTTTCTTAGATCAAATAGTACCATCATAAATAATAAAATCAATAGCGAGTTCCTAAAATCTAAAATTCTAACTTTAGATTAAATCCTAATAGATAATGAGGTCTTAAAATCAGTAAATTAACCATTTCAAACAAATTAATTTCCTAAATCAGTAAATCACAAAACATGAACATCAATAATACCCTAACATCAAGATTGAATATTCTAATCTTTGGACTTTGGTGGTGGTGCTAGCTATAGCAACTGTCATATACTCAATGTGGTGGGTGGAGAAGAAATGATATGTGAGAGAAATTAGGTTTAGTCTCGTTTAGAAAATAAATATTTATTTTGGCCATAAGGTGCGAATATTAAATTTTAGAGTTTTCAAATACAAAATTAAGGATCTTAATGCAAATTTTCAAAACTCGCGTATACTATAAAAATAATTGGGACCCTCTTTAATTGGGCCCTTGTGAGAATGTTCTGCTAGCATAGGGTTATGGTCGGCCCTGGTGACGAGTTGGTATGTCATATCTATGACCCATGATATATAGTCATTAGTCTACTAACATAGATGTCTCCATGTATTATAGTTGTCATAATTAATATAGTACTTTGACTACATATACGTTAAGAAGAGCATTCAAATGTTCAATAGCGTCTCACAATCAAGTCACACTTCATATTCTATTGCACGAACTATCTATTATAAGAACTGTTATATTATTATATGATTAATAACATAGTAAATTATATCTTATCCATACAAACAAAGTTAGATACATGATTTAAATCCATGATACAATAATAGTTTATATAAAGTAGGTTCATGGTTGGTCTTACACCAAGACGAACATTGAAATATGATGGATAATGTCTTGATCTTTGTTGCAATGATTATGATGGTTTCTGCAATCAAAAGACATGTAATATATTAGTTAAATTGTGGGTTTATACTTTTTATTGGTCAAACAAAAAAAAAAATATCAAAAAATTAAAACTCTTTGATATAGAAAAACAAAGGGTAAAATGTTGTGTATTAGTAAATGAAGACAAATGGGTCTAACATATACCATTAAGGAATACAAATTTGAGAATGATATCAAAATTAAACAAGCTCAATCTAGTCATAGGATTATCCAATCTAAAATTAGAATTAGACTCTTTTTGCTAGCCATGTCAAAAAGGAAACCAAATCAAAACTTCTTTTGTTTCCAAATATATTGTTTCCAGTACAAGATCTCTTAAACTATTTCACATTGGTCTATTTGATCGAACTAGGATAACCTTAGTTAAAGGTAAAAAATATGGTTTTGTCATTTGATGACTATAGTATGTGGACATCGGTTAAATTCCTCACATAAAATGATGAAAACTATGTGAAAAGAATGGTATTATGTTTGATGTGTCCTCTCCTAGAACACCTAAACAATAGATCTCTTCATAACATAGCAAGAATTATGATTCAGGAAAAAATATTCGCCAAACACTTTTGGACAAAGGTATTATATATTGAATGTTATAATCAAAATAGAATTTATATTAGACCTATTATGAATAAAAATCCTTATGAATTGTGAAGAGGAATATAAGACTCACATTTTTCTTCATTAGAATTAGTTTGAAGGACGAAATTATTTAAGATAGGTAGAATATAACATTCAGATATTTTATTTTATTTTTATATTTTACCTTATTAGGAATAGAGATAATTATTCTAGAAATTTTGATAATTATTATATTTTGTTATTTTAATTTTTGATAATATTATATTGATAATAATATTAATTCTACTGATAGAAAGAAAAAAAACTAAACCGACGCATTCCATTCACAAACGTTATGCGATATAGAAAGAAAAAAAAAAAGATTTATGAGAGAAAAAGGAAGAAATTCAAGAACTAAAGGAGTTAGTGATTCATCCCCTCAAGTACAAATTCTTTATGATCATATTAATTTTATACAATCATTTTTATTGGTAGTAGAACAAAATCCTTTATTGATATTTTAAAATAATAGAATAAAATTGATTGATGAATATGTCTTCCTAATTATATCTTTATTTTTTTTTATCTTAATAAACTATCAGGAATATATGTACTATATTTTTGTTATGATGTTTAGATAAAGTAGTAAATGGGTTAAACGGTAAGATCAATTGTTACACAAAAAAGGGAATGAAAGTTTTTAATATTATATATTATTAACAACTCTACTATCTCGTTATTATTGTAATAACGGTCACACTAGTAATAGAGTTTGTACGTCAATCTATAAAAAATAAAACGAAAAAGTTTTGACACTAAGTGAGAAGTAAATTAATTTATGAAGGTGTAGCATATTTGGAGCAAAGGTTGATGCGTGAGAATTTTAATAACGACACTCATATCAGTAAGGGCATCACTTCATCCGCTTTCCTACTTGAATTATATGTGATATAAATGTATTGCGTTGTTGTTATTGGTTTTTTTGTGTGTATTTTCTTCAAAATGAATATTAACAATGGTTGTGTTTGACATGATCAAAGTGTGAAAAATGAATGTTATATGAAATGTTGTTATAATGGTTGTGCTTAACATGTTGTGCTTATTCAAGGTGATTACTTTGTGTCTAAATTAAGTTGGTTTAGGACAAGGTTAAATGATTTCGAACGCTCTAGTTGAGTGATCTAGATTGTTACTAACAAAAGTGTCTACATCCATGCACTCATAGTTGTGTGGTGCGTCCATAATTGGTTGGAACCCAAAGTTTTGTGGTGCGCCTATAATTGGTTGGAGCCTACATATCCTTCAGGGAATTTTGAGTTAGTGGTGTTGCTTGGTAGGACCCACGATGCCCTTATGGGGGAGGTGATATTCTTGAATCATGTATTGACATATAATCTAACAAATAGGTTGTGCATTTTGGTTGATTTGTATCTTTGGTGTGTTATGATTTTTAACTATTAAATGAAGTATATGATTTATTTATATTTTTGTTATAACAACTATATATATATATATATATGATATTTGTTCTGTGTTTGTTAATTGGAGATGACCCTTACATTTGACATAACGTCACATATAGTGTTATTTGAGCGAATAATATCACGGTCAACCAAATAGGAGAAATGTGAGGAAGTACAATAGTATATAGTTGGAGGCTCCGAGATACTTTTGTTTCGGTGTTAGACTTGTAGGGTGAGTTTTCCACAAGTTCAAAGTTTCTGACCAACTAGAATTTATGTTTGGGTAGTAAAACGTCAAGAGTTTTTGGTCTATGAGTTTCTTTTATTTAACGTATTAAATTTACTTGTAATAATTACAAATACTTTGATTCATTATTTTTGAAAATATAACTAAAAATATTATTAATTAACTTTAAGGTAAATGAGTATTTAAGATAATAAAAAATAAATAAAAATGAATTTGTATTTTTCTCGTTTAAAATTTCGTTAGTTAATATCTCAAAAAGCGAGAGCTAGATATTAGAATGAAGAAATCCAAAAATCTTTTATTTTTATCCATTTTGTTGTAGTTGTTTCATCTTGAATATAAAGATAACCTTGACAAGATTTATTCTAAAGCTTATAATTGTATTTTATAGTATATTTTGAAAGCTCTAAACCATACAAAATGTATAATAAGGACAATCTATTAGTGGAAGAATCAATTCACGAAAGGTTCAATGATAAAGAACGTGATGATAAAAAGTCAGATTTGGTCGAAAAATTTGCAAATATTCACATCATTGACGAATCAAATGAAACACTTTCAGTTGAAAAAGAACATGTAGCATATGCTAATATCAGTGGTGCTCAGAATCAACTAGAGCCAAAGAATTGGAAGTTGTACTAAATCATCTAGATGATATAATCATCGACACCGTAAATGATGAAATATAAACTATATCATCACTAAGAAACAACGCATATCAAGATTTTCTTTCAGAAATTAAACCTACTTCAATGGAAGTAGCCCTGTCAGATGATGAATGGACTATAGTTATGCAAGAAAAACTACATCTAATTCATAAGAAATTATATGTGACTTTACTTGGGTTTTTTCCTATTAAGGTTTTCAATCATACTAATAAGTTTCTTAGAAGTTTCTATTCACAATTTATCTTGGAAAGAGAATTAGTATTCCCATTGTTCCACAATTATTGTCACATTTAATCACTTTAAACATAGCAAGAATATTCGATAAATAAAAGAAAATTATATTTTTTTTATTAAATTATCTTTATTAACAATTGTTATGATCCTATAATCATATATCCAAAATGGACAATAATAACTTAGAGATTAATCACAAAATTTTAGTTAGAAGGTACAATTTAAAAAATAAATTAAAACTACGTTGTATACTCATTTTAAGACACATTTTATATACAAATATCAAAATTAGGAGACAAGATATTTTTTATATAAAATTTAATTACAGTCTTAGTCCTTCTATTTATACTGATTCACGAAATAGATCTCCCTATTTTAAAAGTCAATAATTTTAGTCTTTTTTTTTATTTTTTAATTAAAAAATAATGATATGAGATGTTTTAAATAACGTGACATATGATATGATAATGTAGAGCGATTAACACCCATGAAATTGAAGTAAAACATTGTGAAAACTTAAATTTCAACTTTTGAAATTTTTTATATTTTTAATTCATTAATAACATAAGAATAACTAAGGCATCTAGATGACTCTATATCATATAATTGTATTTCATGTCATTTAAAATATATTAAATTGTCATTTTTTTAGTTCAAAAATCTGAGAGAATGACTTAAATTGTGGACTTTTAAAATAGGAGGATCACTTCCGTAAATCAATATAATTATTGAGATCAAAATTGTAATTAATTTTTTACATAATCAAGTGTCGACTTGGTAAGCATTTAAGAAAAACCACTTTGGTGAATTAATATTACATACATCAATAGTTTTTTTTGAAAAAGTATTTTCAACTTTATATATAATAAGATTAATTTATATATACAGTAGTGCAAAAATATTTTATACGTTTCATTCAACTATTTGTTCTTATATCATTAAATTGTTGAAATTAAAAATATATGACTTATCATATTCATCAAATGGTATGACAACTACTAGAATATTGATTATTCTACTTTCCATTGTTACCCATAATGTTCACATATTCGAGTTCTTTTGTATCATCTTCATCTGGTGCTTCACAAGCTCCATTTTTATGTGCTCCCCCACAAAAATCACAACTAGTATGTTTCAATAATTTGACAGGGGCCATTTGGGGTTGTATATTTAGAATTTAGAGTTGTCATAACCCTTCTTTATCTCAGCGGCGATAACATCTTCTATCGGTTTTGAGAGCAACTTGCCTGGAGTCAACCCAACATCTAGAACATTCAATTCTAATATACCACTTGTTGATCCACCACCTCTGTCATACAACATCATTTGTTTATTTGATGCCATAATCTCAATAATCTTGTGTGCTTCTGATGCATTCTTGCAATTCAAAGAACCCCCTGTTGTAGCATCCAACATTATTCTAGTGTTATGTCTCAAACCAATACAGAATATTAGCATTTGGGCAGTTTCGTCATAAGCACGATCAGGGCATCCTCCTAGTAAACTATTGAACTTGTTGTAAGTGTCACGAAGAGATTCTCCCTCTTTTTGTTTGTAACTGGAAATATATTGCCTCTTTCTAACGAACATAACAGGGGGAAAGTATTGTTCTAAGAATTTATCTTCAAGGTCATCCCACGTGGTGATGTTACTAGCAGGAAAGGAGTTAAGCCACTCCTTAGCATTATCTTTCAACAACAATAGAAATAATCTCAATCGCTTGCCTTCTTCAGAACAACCATCCATTTTCATTGTTTCACATAATTCAAAGAAGTTTGTGAGGTGTCTATTGGCATCTTTGTTATGTTTACCATAAAAATGAATCTCCTTAAACTCTCGGAATAACCCGTGTGTTATGGATAGCCATTCAAATAAGATTTCTATTTCGATTCCCATACTCGACAAGGGTATGTTCAGGTGGTGGTGGTTCTGCCATGTCCGCAAATATGGAGAAATCTTCCAAATCGTCTTCTTCCCTTACTAATTGTCTTTCCCTTTGTCTCCTTTCTCAAACCTCTTTTCGATTTGCTTTCGCTGTTTTTTCAATTTTTGGATCATAGAAAAGGTCAGCTAAGGATTGAACTCACATACAAGGTTAAAAAAATTGTGAGTAATGAACAGTTTTAAAATAAAGAAAGGTAAATATTTAAGTAGAAATTAAAGAATTTTAAAATAGAAATTTTTTATTTTTTTTTTAAATAAAACAAAAGTTTTATTGCAGAGCAAAAAATTTCAACTAACTAAAAAAAAAACTAAATTCTATAGTGATATGGCAATTCCCGACAACGGCGCCAAAAACTTGATAGCGTTTCAACAAGTGTATTGAATCGTTGCAAGTAATAGTAAAACAGTAGTACTGAGTGTCGAACTCAAGGATTGCACTTATTATTGAATTATATTTAATTACTACAATTGAATAAAAGATTCCCAAATTGATTAAAATAATATTTAAAATTAATAAAAGTAATAAAATTGATCATTTATAGAAAGAAAAATGTCAGGGATGAGTTTCACTACAAATCCAACCTTGGTGTCTAATTTGATCCTAGTTACTGAATTCCTTTATTGAATTATTGCGGAGTTCTCTTTATAATTCTTGCCTTAATGTCTTAGTGACAAAACCTTTAATTCCAAAGTAACCCTTAATTCCTTAGTAGATTTAAGATTAGAATTAACTCTTACTGTACAAGAATTCTCTTGTTAAACTATTGCCTTTGCAATTAATTTAATTGGTTTCATTACCTATATCTATCCCTAGACTACAAATTCATGAATTTCTCATCTCAAGTATTCGTAAAGTCCACTTCAGTTTCAAAATACAAACCATAGAACATTTTAATGTTGATCAAGCAATAAAAAACATTAAGCATGAGAAAAATAATTCAATAAACTCATTCATACAACTAGAAATCAAATCAGAAAATAAGGGTTTCATCTTGTTACACTTATCCCTAACAAAAAGGATTTAGTTACTCATGACAATGATACCAAGGATAGTTACAAGAATTATTCATGAATGATTCTTGATAAAACTACTCAAATGATGTTAGAAACGGTCGTCTTTGAGTTTCTCTGTTAGGGCACAACTCTCTCAACTTCCCAATAGTCAAAAAGATCCCTGAAAAGTGGGAAAAGGATGTTTTTATACATTATGAAGTGTGTTATGCGCTTCAGGCGCAAGTAGACAAATCCACAAAGGCTTAAATGCGTCCCAAGCGCAAGTCTTTGCGCTTCAGGCGCACAAACATCTGATGTCTTCCTTATACTACATGTTTCTCCTCCTTCGAGTCGGAATTTGGTTGATGTAAGGTCATGTTGATTTCTCACCAAATATGGTTGAAATACTCCACATAGGTCATGTTGATTTCTCTCCAATTATGGTTGAAATACTCCAAATAGGTCATGTTGATTTTTTACCAAAATTCAGAATTGTACTAAAACAAATAAACAACGCAAAACTACAAAAAAATCTCTACTTCATCAAGGAAATAAGAACATAAACATTTCATTAACTAAGTACTTAAATTAACCAATAAACAAAACAAAAATAAGACTAAAAATAATGAAAAATATGCATATGATGAAGAGTTATCACTTACCCTCATCTATTAAGCCTACCTCTATTATTTAAGCATTGGCAGACGATGGATAGATTCTTGCAATGCAAGAATAGTTAAATGACTTTAACATGAATTATATTTAGAATCTAGTACCTAGAACAAAGAAGAACATTATTGGAATAAAGTGAATTCTCAAAAACAAGCTAAATAAAAAAATTTAAGTGGATAATTACAAGGCAAAACTTGTCGTCCAAGGCTATAGTTAGCAAAAAAGTATTGACTACATTGAGACATATGCTACATTGAGACATTGAAACATTATATTATTTCAAACAGATGTTAATAGGGCTTCTCTAAATGGCTATATAAGTGAAGAAGTCTATGTTACACAACTCCCAAGTTTTGAAAGTTCTGAATTTCAAAATCATGTTTTTAAACTTAAGAAATCTCTATATGGTCTAAAATAAGCACTTAGGGCTTGGTATGATAGACTTAGTAACTTCTTGCTTAAAAATAACTTTGAAATGACAAGTAAATAATACACTTTTTAGAAAATCAATAGGAGATGAAATTCTTATTATTTAAATTTATGTTGATGACATTATTTTTGGATCTAGAAATGGCATTTTTTGCCAAGAATTTCTAAGTTGATGCACCTTGAATTTCAAATGAGTATGATGGGAGAACTAAAGTTCTTCTTAGGGATACAAATTCAGCAAAGTCAAAAGGTATATACATTTATCAATCCAAATATACAAAAGACCTTCTCAAAAAGTTTAAGATGATTGATTGCAAACATATGGCTACATCAATGCACCTTACTTGCTCATTTGAAAAAGATGATTCATGTCAAAAAGTAGACCAAAAAACCTATAAAGGAATGATACAATCCCTACTTTACCTTATCGCTTCTAGACCTTACATCATGTTTAGTGTATGTATGTGCAAGATTTCAAGTTGACCCTAGGGAATCAGATTTAATTAATGTTAAGAAAATACTTAGATACCTAAAAGGCACTACCAACCTTATCTTTTTATAAAAAAATATCCTAAGTATAAACTGACTGGATATTGTGAATCTGATTATAATGGAGATAAACTTGCGAGAAAGAGCACTAATGGAAACTCCAATTTTCTTGGTGGCAACTTAATATCTTGGTCAAGTAAGAGACAAAACACTATTGTAATGTCAACAGTAGAGGTTGAGTAAATTTCCACAGTTGATTGAAATTCTCAACTATTTTGGATGAAATATCAACTAGAGACTACAAAATCCTAGAAACCAACATTCCCATCTATTTTGATAACACTTCTGCCATTTGTCTAACCAAAAACTTTGTCCTACATTCTAGAGCTAAACACATAGATATCAAACACCACTTTATTTGGGACTTTCTTCAAAAAGCGGTACTAAACATTTAGTTTGTAGATATTGAACACCAATGTACTGACATATTCACCAAACAACTACTTGAAGATAAGTTTGACTTCATCAAGAAAAACTTACACCTTCCCTTAATACCTAACTGATGTTGTCAAAACATCAAAGTAATTTAGTTTTACATTAATTTTTATATTTTCTTGTAATATGTTATATTCATGTTATTAAAAAAAACAAAAACCCAAAAAAAAACAAGTTTTACTTTCAAGTCTTTTTGTTTGATGACAAAAAGAGGAGAAAGATATTTGATGGAGAGAAAATGATCCTTAGACCAATGGGAAGCCCTAAGTTAGGGGAAGTCAAATAAATATAAAGAAACATTGTTATAAAAAATACATGTTTTGTCATCATCAAAAAAGGGAAGTTGTAGAAACCAAGTTGATTTTATACTAAAAGTTTTGATGATAAAAAATATATATTTTATGAGAACAATATATTCTAACTTCAAAGAATATGAAAGAAGATTCATTTATTTTAAGAAAATCTAAAATAATATTTGATTCAAATTTATAATTAAAGAAAATTTAAACAAGATTTGATTCAAATTTATAATTGAAGAAAATCCAAAATAAGATTTGATTCAGATTTATAATTGAAGAAAATCTAAAATATGATTTGATTCAAATTTATAATTGATGAAAATCTAAAATAAGATTTTATTCATATTTATAATTAAAGAAAATCTTTTACCAAGTTGAAAAGATGATATGGTCAAGTTTCGAAGAAGGTTTTATCAAGATTTCAAGAAGATTTGATCAAGATTTATCTACAACAAAATATGAACATAATCAATTTGAAGAATTTACAAATGCAATCTGAACAAAATACGAACATAATCAATCTAAAGAATTTACAAACTCAATCTAAACAAAATCAATCTGAAGAATTTACAAACTCGATATGAACAAGATACAATTCAAAATTAAAAAAATGACTAAATTGAATGTAAAATTTAAACTATAAATAGATACTCAAAGTTAAAGAAGAAGATCATTGAAAAGCATAAAAGAGTATAAGAACTTAAGCTCAAAATTCCAAATTCATCTTAGACTTCAAAGAGAGAAACATTTGTTTGAATGAGAAATAATCTTTAAGTGTTTTTTCTTAGAGTGTGAGAGTTATATTATTATCAGATTTCTTACAAGTAAACACTTAAAGTTCCAATATTTTGTATCCAAACCGATAGTGGTTTAGTTCCTTCTTCAATCTAGGGTTGTTAGGAGAAGACTTGATTCATACGGTCAAGGTTTTTATTTCCTCAAAAGTTTGGGGTATTCAAGTTGTTTGGGAAGACTAGATTGGAGGGTCAAATGCTTTGAAAGTCAAGGTATTTGAATTAGTGGATTAAAATCTTCTAAATGACGGGACTAGATGTAGGCAAGTTAGTTGTGAATCAAGATATGTCTATGTATCAAATTATTTATTCTTTCATCAGTTGTTGCCTCTAAATTCGATTGCTTCTAATCCAAGTAACTCACTCAAACCGAACTAGTTTATTTTAATTAATCATCACAAAGTTATCAATTTTATCAAACACAATTCAACCCCTCTTCTCGTGTTTGCACCTTCACAAACGAGACATGTTCTCTACAAAATATGGATACATGAACATTAGAAGTAGTAAAGGCATGCAAATAAGTATAAATTTTTCTTTAAGGTAAACATGAAAAAAGGACGACAATGAACTCTACACCTTACCAAGACTCTCAGGGCAATGATAAACGATGTTTTGAATGTCAGCAACACCTTAATGTCGACCCACCTCAAACATTCATAGAACACCACTCAATCCGCTACCTGAAACTTCACCCACTCAAAAGATTTCAAATACGCTTGCATCTGTTTCAGGTTGGAAACCTCACTAGGTCCTAGATCTTTATGTTTGATGGTGACTTCACCATGTTTCTTTAAGAAGTGTTGAGATGTCTAGTGATTGGGAAACCTCTTAAAACACTTGGACTCTTAGGCATTGTCGTCATCCACCAAGATCTCATCATCCTCGTTTAGTCGAGGGGACAATTCAAAATTTGTTGGTGAGTAGCCAATGTTTGAGGTCCGACTATAAAATACCTATTTTTGAATGGCTTAAGGGATTCAGTGTACGTCTTAAAGAACTTGTCCATTTTTATGAAGGAAATCAAGCCTTGCTTTTGATTGAATTTATCATTATTTTGTTAAAGAGTTAAATTATGGAAAAAGAGAAAAACAAACAATTATGTCACCAGATGCTAGAAAACACATATGTACGCCTAACTATTCGACTAAAGTTAAGAAGGAGTCACATATAAGTGATTAAGAAACTCCACCTCAAACTTGGTAAAAAGAAGACACAAAATCATATCTTTGAAAAGATCCTCATACATAGGAACAACAAACATTATACACGCTGCAAGTTTTTTCGCCCTCTTCAGGCGAATACACTTGTAAATAAAGATAGAACACTAATCACTTCATCAATAATCCACGAATAATCCTTCAAACCTGAAGGCATATCCAAATCGGTATGAGGTGTCTTAGCCTTTACCCTTTCATTGTCCTTACATATCTCAGAATAAGGGAAATGAGAACAACATCTATCTACCTCAGCCATTCATCACTCTACCTCTTCACGATTGAAGGGACGAAAATAATGTGCCTCGAGGGTACCTTTGAAAATGGCCAGATGTTTCGAATTCTCTAGAGCCAACGTAAAATTCTCACTCATAGAAAATTTAAGGAAATGTGTGACCTTTACCCGCCCATACGAGGGAAGAAGGTATCATACCACCATTAGAAAGGCCATTTTCCCCCACCTCTGTCAAAAGATAAGATTTTTTGCCACCTATTGAAGAAAATGTGTTAATGAACAAGAGGAAAGGGAGGCGCAGAAACCAAACCTGGTCAAAAGTAATGAACTAGGTGATATTGATGACCACGACAAAGGAACAATGTGATCTCAACACAAACAGAGCGAAGAAACTAATTCTTTGTAAAAGAATAAGTTGAAAGAGTACAAAGTGACTCAGGAAAAAATGCAAAGCAATACTAAACCAAAAAAGTAAATGCGATGATGTTATTCCCCAAAGGGTTTAACGACCTAAATTGCATGCAAAGTTTTGGTGGCCCATATGAGATCAGGGAAACTGTGCAACACCTACGCCTCCATAAGCAATTATTGTGCACCAAACCCTAGACCATGTGGCAGAATAGGTAGAAGAAACAATCATTTCAAGCGGCTCATGCATTGTCTTTTCAAACGTTGAATTTCTCTTGCGATGACCACGATAGAGACAAATGAGCACACGATGCCGAGTTTTGGTGTGGTAAATTTCCCAAGAACATATATACATGGTCGAACACTTCCAACCCTTCACTTAGGACATCCGACATAAAGGCTTGGGTGCAATTGTTCCGAACCAAACTAAGTCCCACACATAGACTATATTTGACCTTATGTTAATCCAACAAAGCGATGAATTGATCGCGCTTCTAGACGTCGAACTCAAGCTTAAGTATTGAATTTGCCCCACTTGATCATAGTTGTTCATTAGAAATTAAATGGTAACCCGCTTTCGCGTCAATTTACTCGTGATGGTCTAACTGTTTCCACGTCATCAACCCTAAAAAAATCTCTATTTAAATGGTTCAATTTTCAAAAACAACGGACGTTCTCATTTATTACCTTCCATTTCCTTAACTTCTATGCTTATTGTCTCCTTTAAATATTATTATTAAAAAATTATAAAATAAATTATATACAAATACAATGTTCCTTTAAAAATCCAAATGTGATGCTCTAAGCTCACACCCGAACAAAACGAATTTTCTACATCAAAAAGTATTATGTCCTTTTTCCTGCCTAATTTGAAATTTATATGTAGGTGCATGCTTAGTTGGAATTTACATATTTAAATCACTTAATTTTCTCAAAATCACCTTTTAGAATCTAAGGGCATTTGAGTCTTCATCCTCACAAATGTACTCAGAAAAGTTGAAATGGTGTCATTGAATGGAAGGATGTGCATCCATAGTGGAAAATATGTCATATCAACAAAAATTGAGAAAGTTAATTTTATGAACTTATTTATGTGGACATTATGTTGTCATGCCAACTCCTTTACTAATGTAACTAACCTTGTGATAGTTCATTATGTGTACTAATTTGGTTAATATGTCGAAATTATGTCCTTGCTTCTTAAACTTTATGTCCATCATAAAAAGTGTACCTTCCGTTGAATATGTTATTCACAAACAGCAGAAAGTTAAAGCACGACTCTTTTAGGGGATAGCTATTATAAAGGTTGTCATCTAATTGATTATTTTCCCATTGTTTTCAACAAATACTACATACAATTACCCATTTACCATCTCTACGTTGATATATTTAACTAAATACAAATACCATCTCTTATATTTATTTATTTAAGTAAAACTTATATTTTTTATGAATTTTTTTTATAATAAATTTGTTATTCTCAATTTCAGGGTAGGATGACTCAAGAACAAATGGATCCAAATATAGGATAAATTGTATTATTTCCTAGTCTGTTAAATTTGTTAGTAAATCCAGTCCTTATCTTCTCAGGATTTTTAGTAGGCAATTTAGATTGTTTTTGTTATTAATTAACTATAATTTTTAATAAGGTATAGGGCATATTTGTTACCATTTCTTTAAAAAAATTCACTTTTAAAATTTTTTATTTATTTTTTTATATACACTATAACATTCTTATTTTACAACTAAAACTAAAGAGAGAGAACGGTAGTCTAAGAGAATAAATAATATTTCTTTTGCGTTTAACATTGTCTATTATCTTAGAT
>JBBPBS010000359.1:206997-233686 GCA_037974835.1 Cicer judaicum
TTATTTTTTTAAGTAATTTCTCCTAAAATTCAGTTTTGATAGATTTTTTCTTTTTGTTTAAAAAATAATATATAAATTATTGAATGTCATAATTATTTTTTTTATAACCCCTAATAAAAAGACGCCCTTAATTTTGTATTTACTATTTATATATGGTTTAGAGTATGTCTGTTTTTTATTAGAAAATATTAGTGGATAGTAATTAATAATTAGGGAAAGTGAAAATTGTTAGCACCATATATCAGATTGAATATCTATTTAAAAGGCTTACTTCTTAATGTAAAAAAAATGACTTATTTTTTTACTAAAAAATCTTACTTAATAAAGAAAATGTGTAAATTAACAATATTAATGAGTAACACAATTGGTAATTAAATCTTTTAAGCATATAGTTAGGGATCCAACTATTGCTCAATGTGTATTGAAGTGTGTTTATTGAGGCATGTGAACTATTTAAATAGGAAGAAAAAAAGCATGAGTAAATTTCTCTAATTTATTTATTTTTTTGTTACTTTTGAGTTTTTGACAGGAAATAGTGGATTTGGTCTCTCTGCAAGCGAACACCATCCATTATGCAAAAATGAATGATTCACCACTTCCTAATAGGGATTGAACGAAATGGCTACATGTAGGCTTCTTCTCTTTCCTTTTTAATCATATATATATATCATAATTCATTCAACAAAAGTTTAAAAGATATGCAAAATTTAAATTAAAAAATGTATATAGAAGAAAATTTTAAAAAATAAATATAAAAGTTATCTATAATTAACTTTAGTATAACGAATGTTTAAATTTATAATGAACTTGACAGAATCACATTGAATCGTCTTTGATTACAAACATGTCTTCGATTACATACATGCATAAATTTTATAGACTAATAAAATATTTTATCTTGCAAAAGTTCACTACCAAAATGTAATTAATTTTCTTGTTCATTATATGTCTTAGTTTAGTTAATATGTCGACATTATGTCTTTGCTACTTCAACATTTCACACTTCATGGCCATTGTATAAAGCTTCTATATTGATTTGATTATTATTCAGGTATACAAGCCGGGTTAATGTACATCACATGAAACTCATATAAAATCAGCATTGCACCACCTTTATAATAAATATAAATACTTTAGAGAAACATATATAAAAAAAACAATCACATTTGTTCGATATTAACTAAAATATTCTTAATAAAGTATCACCTTGATTATAGTATTAACTTTTAGAATGGCCATAAAGCAAGAGATGTTGTAGAAGCAAAGATATAGTGTCGACATATTAACTTTATTTAATTAACTATACATATATAATGAATAGATTTTAAACCGCGGCGGATTAATATGAATCTGGTCTAAATGTGAACCTCGTTATTTTTAGAATATTTTATTAAAATATCTTATCTTCTTTTTTAACTTAATCTCAAGTAACATTCAGTGAATTATTTTTCTTTTTTAAATTGATCATTTATTTAATTTTAAGTAATAATTTAATCATTTTATGTCTTCGATTGTTAACAATATTATCATTTTTTACTAAAATCCAAAAGTTTATCATAATCTTCAAACAAAACTCATAAAATTAGTAATCATCTTGAACAAAATTCATAGCTCAAATCTTCAAACAAACTCGTACTTCCATATCCAACAACATCAAATCCATCAATTAAATAACTCACATTTTAAGATTTAGGCTAGAGATTTATTTGTTGAAGGACAGAAAGAAAAAGAAGACATTGTCTTGGTGATTTGGAGATCAAATATTATAGTGTGAGTTCTTTATTTTATAGATTTGATGTTGTTGGAAATGAAGATGAGTTTATTTGAAGATTTGAATTATGAATATATGAATTTTTTTGAAATTTATAATCAATTTTTTGGATTTTAATTTAAGATTATGATGAATTTAATGAATTTATGTAAAAACAAGATAGCAATATTGATATTCTAAGACATAAATGATCAAATAAAAAAAAATTAAAAGACTTCATTGCTACATAAAATTATATTAAAGGACCACGCGATGTATTTTGTCCAAAATATTATATCATTTATGTATGATATTATTATAAAATTCTTTTTTTTTCATGAAAAATAGTGAAAAATAGTAAGGATGCCCTCTTTGCCCATTTTCAAAAATTTCATATTAGACCTACTTTTTAAATAATAGAGAGTGATATTTATGAGAGCAACTATATGAGAGGCCACAGAAACCCTTACTTTAACCTTTTTTTTTACTTGAATAAATTATTTATATAATCCATCAACTTTATGACCTCATTTTTATGTTGATATTTAACAAAAATTGCATAGTCCCCCATAATAATTTGCTCTCAATAATTTTATGATTTCATCTCTATTTTCATACCTAGTAAAAGATGTATATCTCCCCTTTAGCTCTTCTACCATGATTTATTCCCAGTTAACTAAAATACCTCATCTTCATAATACTTCACAAATATTGCACATACAAGGCCCCTACATGATTTGTACGCATTAGTTTTATGACCACACTTCCATTTGATGCCTAACAAAAATTGCATACATGAGCCCTCTTTCTATATTGATTTATTCAATCTCATAGCTGATCACTAAGCTTTAGATCTCGACTCACCTTTAAGCAATATATTGAATCATAAAATGAAATTTTCAAAAGACTCAAAATCATGAACTCCTTTAATACATGCACATGTGTACATAAGTAGAATTAAATATTTTGCATTGAACTCCTTATCAAATATGTACATGTGTACATAAGTTGAATTAAATATTATACATTGATATTGTAATAAACTTATACACATCCAATCATGTATCCAATTTACACATTTGTGTCGATATTTTTAGAAAATAAATTTAAGATATGATAACTCTTTATCATATACATAATTTTTTTTTGTTATTTTCAGTGTTATTTTATCTTTAATCGTCAGTTAATTTAAATATTTATTTAATATAATTTATTTATTTTAGTTCTTTAATTTAATAAAATGTTTATGTTTTTATTTTTATTATTAAGTAGAAATTTTTTGTAATTTTGTGTTGAATTTTAATAATAAATCAACATGATATTTGTGGAATATTTCAATCATCTCTAGAGTTGTAGATATTCAATTGGAGTCAAACCAAATGCATAAGAAAGTTAAGATACATAAGTACAATTTCATGTGTAATTAAACAAGATAACATTGTCTATCTTCGGAAAATATTTGACTATACTAAAAGAAACATATTAAATGATATTTACTGTAGGGAGAGTTTCAGCAGAAAAAATACTCTTCAATTGTGATTTTTCAAACCATACACAGTACATAGGAATTATGGTTTTTATTCGCATAATAAATGCTAAATGGTCAACAATTGAATTTTCCCATGGTCTTTTTAAGCATCTAATTTCTCTAAATAAACAAGAACTCACAAGAAGATCAAGAATGCTACGAACCAAGAAAAGAACTATGATTCTAAAAGTTCATGAACAAGTTTAAAAGTTTTATTGTTTTTGTTGAAAGTTTCCATCACAAATCTTTTCATTTTGAGAGTTATCTTTGCTATTAAAATTATATTTTGAAACTTGTATTTTAGTCTAGTAACGGCTTTGCTATTCCTTAAAGACGAAAGTACTAAGTCATTTTAGAAATATTAGAGTATAGTAAAGTTGATAAAACATATACTCTGGTGTTGTCATAATTAAGTTGATCATAGTAGAAATTCTTTAGATGTATCCGAATTTTATTAATGTCACTAATTATTGATAGTTATTAATAAGAAATCATATATTTAAATGTTAAATATGTATTTGATATATGTAAATATATTATTTTTTATTTTAGTCACCGTAAATTTTTGTGTTTGAATTTAGTCTTTGTAAAATTAGAGTTGATATCTAACGTCAAATCAAACATTAAAAGAATTAATAGTTTTTTAAAAATCTCTAAATCCTTCTTTTAATTTTTATTCATACTTTTATTATAAAATAACATAAATTATTAAATGATTAATAAATAAAAATCAAAAAGAGACTAAAAAAAATTACATAGATTAAAATAAATAAATAAATAATAATATATTTAGATAGACCAAACATAAATTGGGAAGTCATAAATTTATGTTTTTCATTGCCATCTTTATATGATTGGGTTTAATTTTAATTCAAATGACCTCTAATTAAAAATAGTCAATGCAACCTACTTACTATTGAAGTATATATTCAAACAATTTGATCCCTCGTATAATATATTTATGGATAGGTCGTTGTCTAGAAGGAATTAGAACAAAATCAATCAATATTATCATTGTTCTTGCAAAATAGATATACTCCTAATTCAAAAAAAAAAAACCCTAAAGATCTCGAGAATACTTACAAAGACGATATCATAACTTCGCAAACAATGTACAAAAGTGATAAAATCAGTGTTAGGAAAACCATAATAGAAAGAAAACACTACTTTATAATTTATCAACTTTTTAGACTCTGTTTAGAAGTTTAGAGAGGAGGGAACATGAAGAGTTTTGAAGAAAGAGAATAGAGAGAAATTCTTCATCTTATGTGAAAGAGTAATTTTAAAGAGCATGACAATAAAAAACTTACAATACATATATTTTTAATTTGTCTACTATTATAATAAAATTAAAATAATTGAAAAATTTATTTAAATCCTCGTCTAATACATTTTTTTAAATTCCCCCTTTGGATTTTGTACTATAAAGAGAAAAAACTTCCTAAAGTTCTACTCTCCAAAATCGTCCTTTCTTCCATTTCCTCTTTCATTTTTTTCAAAGTCCAGCCCCTCTTAAACTCCCTAAGATAGCCTTATCATCGGAGGTGACTAGCCCTTAGTTTAGTCTTCCAACTCACCACAATATGTGCCTAACTTGTTTGTGATACCTCAAATATATTTATATCTAGATGTGTTCCCCCAAACTTTTCTTTTATAGACTAATTTAGTTACCATGGGCCAAACCAATTCAAATGTTCTCCAAAATCTTCGCAAAATATTTTAGAAATTTTTACCCTATACCCCTACCATTATACTTATACCCTCATAATATTTTAAAAATATCATTTTTTTTAATTCTTTTTTACTATGTTACTAACTTAAATTCACTTTTTTTTTACCATTCAAACATTTTCGGATCAAACAATCCAAATTTTCTAGTACGTAAAAGATTTTTAAAAATTATCGAAATTTTTTTATAAGATTTTCGATACACAAGGTTGAAAAGGTGTATATCGAAAACCTTTTAAAAAAAATTTTAATATAAAAAGTTAAAGATATTTAAAAAAAAATGGAAAACTTGTTATCTCAAATTTTCCAGCAAATACTGGAAAGCCTAAAAAAAATTCAATAATGAGTTATGTTCTAGAAATATTGATAAAAAAAATTTCGATGGATTCGGAAAACTTCAAATAAGTTTCTCGGTACCAGAAATCTTGAAAATAAATTTTTTAGTAAATACATTTGTATCAGAAAATTTGAAAAAAAAATCCAAAATGTAAATTGTATACTCAAAAAAACTTTAAAATAAATTGATAAAATAAAAAAACAAAAAATTTTAATATTTATTGTAAGATAAATATATTATTTCATCGCATTTAGGAGGGTATGAGTATACTTTGAAGGGTACAGATAACATTTCCATTATTTTGGGCCTACATAAATAAAGTCCATAAGGCCTACTATCTTTTTGACAAAAATTCATGTTTATTCCTTTAAAGCCTACTACAGAATAACGAATTATTTTGTAAACTGAAATTTTGCTACACGAAAAACACAATATCTTATTAGTTTAAACGTATAAAAATACTAATATCAAATGGCCCATTAGCTCAGTTGGTTAGAGCGTGGTGCTAATAACGCCAAGGTCGCAGGTTCGAAACCTGCATGGGCCAAATTCTTTTTCATTTTTTAATACTAATTTTGACAATAATAATAAAAACTTAAAAACGCCGTTGCCGGGGATCGAACCCGGGTCACCCGCGTGACAGGCGGGAATACTTACCACTATACTACAACGACTCAATTGTTATATATTATTTTCACAATTTATCTAAACATTCGTACTTAAAATCAATTTGAAAAATTGTTCATTCAAAATCAGTTCTTCTACTTCAGCAACCATTGTTTAACTTTATATGTAGGGAGAATTAAGATGAAAAAAGAAAAACGATTATAGAGTTAGGATAAGCATAAGTGTGTTTTTGCAACCAAGTGCTATTCAAGTCAAAAATAAGGTAATATACAAATCCAAAACTAGAATGGAGAAAAAAAATACATAAAAAAAGCAACTTCATTTGAACTGAAATTCATTTTAAAGAACAGTATGTCTTCAAATGAAATGAAAACAACAAATTATGATACATTCTATAACAGAACAACAATGTCAATAGATACTACTTTAGATTATACCATTACCTACAAGGAATAAAAAAATGACATGATTCACTTCTATGACAGAGTCAAAAAAAATCTAAATTATTAAAATTAATCTTAGAAGATTACAACATACATTGATGTATATCAAATATATCATTAGTATATATTAGTTGCCCCAAAATAATATATACTATGTATCATATAATTATACGAGTATTGCTCCTACAATTTTATATATACGAGTTTTGCCTCAACAGTTCAAAATTTCTAGATTTGTCACTATGATATCATATATAATGAGTATTGCTCCTACAACTTAAAATTAATGGATGTGTCACATATGATACAATTCACTAAGTGATAGATCATAGTTATGATTTATGAACATATAGCTAGACCATCTTGTGGTAGCAAACTCCCTTCTTGATCCAATGTATCCCTAACTGCCTTGTATAGGATTATCCATGAAGAAGAGTAGACATCCATAGGACCCCACAAAAATGTAGGGTTTGGACTTACAGGGCAAGAAGGAACCAAATCCAAAACTGAAATTGGTTTGATATACTTTGGAAAATTGAAAGCCAAGTTATCAACTTTATGTTCATAAATTTTTCCATTTTTGTCTAATTTATATCTTGAAGTACCTTGAAATTCCCCTTTAGCTTCCCAAGGTACACGTGGCACACCCTTAAGGTTCCACCTAATCAATATCACATTCTTTGAAGGTTGCCAAACTCTGTATACATCAAGTGATACCTCATGAAACAATAGTTTTCCATGAAATCTCAATGCCCAGAAGATCAATTTGTACTTTTCAATCCCAGTAAATGTATTTAAGGGGTCCAAAAATGTTACATCATCCCTGAAATTATCAAAATTCAATTGAAAATAAGGGTAGTTTAATTTCTAAGAACATTTTCAATTTTCATTTAAAATTACGTGGATGACTGGAATAACATTTGGTTATAGAATATCTATTTTAATTGCCATAGAAAAAAATATATAGAAACTAACTAGAGAAAATGCATTTTTGAAAAACACTTAACCAATATTTTGAAATATTCATAATTTTTAAAATATTCAATCTAATTTTAAAATGTATATTAAAAATTGTATTTTCACTAATGTTATTTATTATTAAAAATGGAAACATTAAACATAAGTAAATGGACCTATTCTAAGTTGTAAAGGATTTAATTTATATATATATATCGTTAGTTTTTTTACATTATCCGACAATCATTCCTAAAAAGTAAAACTTTTGTTTATAAAAAATCACCAACAAAAAAAAACACTCAAAACAAGAAAATTATAAGAAATAGTGACATGGGGTGAGAAATTACCTATAAATATCATAATTGAGGTCTTTGATGAAGATCATAGGCATATCCTCGCGGAGGGTCCTAACAGCAAGACCAAGGTTGACATAGAATTCATCCTTTGACAGCTGTTTATCTTGAACACTTGGTGGTGTGTTAACTTGTGAAGTAGTTGGAGTTTGAAGGGAGGATAAGTGAGAAGATGAAAGAAAATGAGAAGTGGATTTCGGTGGTGAAAGTGTTTGGTGAAAAGGTTTATCTTTGGATTTAGATTGAGCTAGGAGATAAGGTTGGAGGTTTGGTAGAAGAAAAGCCATAAGCTTTTTAAATGTTTAATCAATGGTTTTCAAATATATTATTATTAATTAGCTTTTCATTTGAGAGATAGAGGATGAGAGTTGAGAGTTGAGATTTGTAAGATGTTTGTTCTGTTTTGTGTTTGTGACTTTTATGTGATGAAGCAAATTGAGGCTGTTGTTAAGTTTACTTTTGTTTTGTTTTGTTGTTTGAGTGGCTTTGAATGTGGACATGAGATTGGCAAGAATAGAAACAAAGATTGTTATTTTGCATATTGGCCCTTTAATTTTATGATATTTTCCCTTTCAATTAGGGAGTAAAATTTATATGGATGAACACTAGACGCAAATATATTAAAGTCTATTCACTATATATGCCACATTTGGTCCATGGGTTCTTTTTTTGCCCCTCAGAGTTTAGGCCATTGTCCATCTCAATCATGCTTATAGCAAGTTAGCAACCATTGGTGCCCAATTTTTTTTTTTTAACAAAAATTTTAATTGAGTAAAATTTCATAAACTCACCAAATTATAATAGATTTCAAGATTTAGAGATTGATATCTATCAATTAATCACACAAAAATCTTTGAATCGACAGTGGAATTGGAACACACTCGTCTTATGAAATATAAGTCAAACTATTCACTTATATTGGTCTCACTAGTGTTGTCCTTGATAGCTAGAGTGTTTTATGCGAAGTTTGAATTTTGTGCCATTTATTTTTGTAAACATATTTTTATTTTTTATAAGTCATATAATGATAACGAATTTTATTATTTTTGATGTGATATTAATCAATTCACTATATTTTGCAATACATATTAATCACTAAATCTTGGATTTTATGACTAAGATAATGATAATGAATTTTATCATCTTTGATTCGATCAACCTACTTTTGCATGACATGATCTCATTCAGCAATTATCTCAACAAGAGAAATTTTTTTAGATGAGAAAGTATGATCAACCTTGATATATGATAAGACATTGCAAAAGACATCTAGAATGATTAAAACAGGAACTTCAGATTGATCATCAAATCTCCAGAAAGATCAAATTGACAGATCCAGATTGATAATCAATCTCCGTTTTCTACATAACTCCAGCAGCAGTTTATTCTCTTCTACAATGGCTTATAATCCTTCTCCAAACTCCTCTGGCTACATTCAAGACTCAAGATCGAGACTGTACCATCCAAGATCAAGGGAGAAACTTCAAAGGCTTTTTAACTATAAGACAAAATTGATTTAAAGTTGTACCAGAAAAGTCAAAAGCAATTTTAAATCAAATTCAAGACTAGATTATTTTTATTCTAAAATATTGGTTTCAGTCAAAAATACAGAGCACTACCAACAGCTCTTTTTGACCTTCATTAAATGCTTCTAAAGTCTATAAATAGAAGGTCAATATCCAAGAATAAAGCAAGAAATTCAATTGTTGTAAAATCCCACAAATCAATCACACACATACTTGAAGTTCTGAAATTTCGCAAAGAAGAAGCAAATCTGAAGTCTCATATTAGATTGTGTAATTATCAGTGAATCATTTGTAAAGAATCAATTCTCAAACAAGAGTTGATAAATCTCATATTCTGTTAAAAACAATCTGATTGTAAAAACTCAAACTATAAAAGTTTCTTTATAGTTTGTTTAGATTGTATTGAATCATATCAAAGTTAGATAGGTGTTGTTGCTTTTTCGGTGGAAAGCAATAGAGATTGAAATAAATCAAGGTTGGTTTAGACTAGGTGATGTAAAATCAAGAAGGTTCTTTGTTTTAAACACTTAGTGGAAAATCTCATAGTGTAAGGACTGGACGTAACCCAAGTTGGGTGAACCAGGATATTTCTTTGTGTAGAATTTTTAAAAGGTACATTTACAATTCAAACCCCCCTTCCTTGTAAATAGACATTGTTACTTCAATTTCATCATCATGTTTAGGTTGTGCGACCGCACATGACTCTCACGTAATAATCATATCATCAACATGTAATAATCAAATCATCAACATATAATGAAAGTATAATGCGACCATAAGCAGAAAACTTGATGTCCACTAAAGCAGAAACCAAGAGATGTGATCACAATAGAGAATTTATCAAATCAAACTCAAGGAGCCTATTTAAGACCATAGAGAGTCTTTTTTAACTTATACAATTCCTCTTGATTATGAGAAACACCTCGTGGAGGGACCATATAGACTTCTTCATAAAACTCACCATTTAGAAAGATATTTCTAACATACATAGGAGAAATATGCCACTAGAGAATAAATGTAACTTCATTAAGAGTACAGATAGTGGTCATTTTGGCTACATGAGCAAAAGTTTCTTCATAATTCATACCATATTATTAAGAGAATCCTTTAGCAACAAGATGATCTTTGTAGAACTCAATCGACCAATCACACTTAGTTTGGATCTTATACACCCAACGAGACCCAATAGCACATTTTTCAAGAGGAAGAGGTATTAATTCTCAAGTATCTATTACCATAGTTTGCTGCCAAAGAGGATCAAGAATAGAGGTTAAGACAAACTATGAATAAAGGTTAAGAAATAAACAAACGAAGTTGAGCAAGTGGAACAAACAAAATGAGGTAACTAGGTAGACTTATGGTGACATGATGGATAACGAGGAGGCGAAGATGGATGCGGAGGATCAACAATCACATGAGGTGGTAGGACAGTTGGGAGACAAGAAGGATGTCATCATCTGGAGTACTAGTATTTGTCCTGCAATTCTCAACATTACAATCTCTAGAAACATTATCAGTAGGACCAAACGAATTTATATGGGTTAGTTTCAAAATATTAGTAATCTGATAATCAAAGGAAACACATTAAAATTGGATGTGCTCAAGAAAATCAACATGACAAGAAACATAAAGTTTTCTTGCATGAGAATCATAATAACGATAACCCTTTTGACCATCCTCATAGCTAAGAAAAACACACATAGCAGAACAAGAAGACAATGTATCGTGTTCTACTTGTGGACAAAGAATAAAACAAGTAGAACCAAAGACTTTCAAAAAAGAGTAATCATGGATAGAAACATACAATTTTTCAAAGGAAGACAACCCTAATATGAAAAAATGATTGAAATTTATTAATGGCATGGACAACATTAAGAAATGTTTCACCCCAAAACTCATTACGTATTGAAACAGACAACAAAAGGGAACAAACAATCTCAATAATCAACGGTGTTTCTTTTCAGCAACTTCATTTTGTTGAGAAGTATTAGTACAAGATGTCTATCGGAGGGTGTCATCGTAAGCAAGGAATTAAAAGAATTTATTAAAGGTATTTTCACCACCTAAATCACAACGATAACATTTTATAACATCATTATGTTGAGTTTTTACCATAAGACGAAACATAAGATAAATATCAAAAAATCAAATCGGTTTTTCATAAGATAAATCCAACAATAATGAGTGTAATTATCAATAAATGTAACATATTTCTAGATCCTTTGGTGAGAACCAGTTGTTGACCCCCAAACATCAAAGTGAACTAAATTAAAATGTGCATATGAAACGTAAACACTTTTACTAAACGATAAATTTGAATATTTAGCAAGTTTTACAACCACAACAATATGAAATATCATTGGTTTGTAACTATCTTAAAGCTCCACTAGAAGTCAAATATTTTAATCTAGAAGTAGTAACATATCCAAGTCAAGAATGCCATAAATAAAAACAAGAAGATAAAAAATTCAAAAGAAAAGTAGATAATAAGTCAATAGTGGACGTTGAGGCTACAATATTTGAACTTGCAGGTCATCCAAAACATAAAATCCTCCATGTCTATGGCATGTCCAAATCAATCCCCCTTGTTATTTATATGCTTTACGGAAGTTCAATCAAGATAATTCCAAATATCTTTTCCAATAAAAAAAAATATCATCACATAACTCCAATAAGAGTAATTGTTTTTACTAAAGCTTGAAGAGAGTCATCCTTAGCATCAACCAAGACAAACAATGACATAAAATACAATGAACACAATCACCAAGAATAAAAGAAATTGGGATAACATGTCAATAGCATAGTCAATTAGAAACAAAATGAAATTGTGTCGGAAACAGAAGAATGGAAACACACTGAAAACATATAAGCAACATCAGGTTGGAAACGAAAATGGAGGGAAGAAACTGGTACCAGACATGAAATGAATCGTTCAAAAAAAAATTCACTAAGTTCGAGATCACTTTATCGTAAATCCCAAAATCAACCAAAGTTCTTTGATATCATGTTAACAATAATAATTAACATAAACATAGATGAAGAAGAAGAAGAAAAGAATAAGAATAGGAACACTTGCTAGGGTTTCATCAACAAATGAACAAAGTTTATGTTTGCTAATGTTACGTAGATATATATACTGAGCATAGAAAAGTCTAAAGTACTTTTACTACTAATACATCGTAATAATATTATCTAACAATAGGAAGGATAGGGTGTAGCATATATCATGTGTCTTAAATTGATGGGTAAGGTGCATGACTTTTTAGAGTGTCTCGCATTTAAAACTCTAAAAAAATGGTTTAAGAGTGAATTCTTATAATTTTAAGTAAAAAATAATTTTATTATAATTTGTTAAAAATAGTGTAGTGTATTTTTGAACCGCAATTATATTAAACAACTCAAATTTTTAAATTTTTAATGTTTATTTTGGATAATACTCCTATAATTGAAATAGAAATAACTTAATAAATAGAAATATGTCTATTCAATAAAGTTGAGACTATAAAAAGTTGCATAAACATTTAATATGTTATGGTGCATATTTGAACCCACAATGTCCTTCTTTCCTTCCGCCCTTCATGTGTGAGAAATTATTCACTAGATTACCTCCAAAAAATATTTAAAAAATAGCAGCCAGGCAGAAAAATAATACATATACGGTCCTTTCCAAATGGAATTCAGAAATGGATATTCTTAAAGATTCTTACATCTTTCCAAGAGCCAGTACAAAGAAGAAGCACATTCCTTTGCAGGATACCCTTCATTTGAGCATCTTTAATTTTGTTTCTAATATAAGTTGGAAAAATTAATTCAATGTCCTTTAACTTGTATGCCAAAATTGCATTTAGTACTTGGATTTGATTGACCATTGACCAGGAAACTTACGTTATCACTTAGGCCAAGTATAAAGAAGTGTTACAAATTTTGGTGTTTTGGATTAGGTATCAAATTTCATAAATGTTAGTAAATATTGATATTTTCTCTCCATTGGTGTACAATAATATTTTTTTTTATGTAACAGCAATTTAACCAGGACCATTAACATGAATGGATTGTAAGTTTAGATTCAAGAGTCACTTCAATATCCTACTACAAAATTCTTTGTAATTTAGATTTTGGATAAGATAAGTTATAATTTAGTCAACAAAAAGTAATAATTCATTTGTCTCTCATAAGAATATTAGATAAAAGTATTATTGTTTATTTGGTTTATATCATTGATTTAATTAGAGTTGAGCTCAGTAATTATTTTTAAGTGTTGGAGAAATATGATGAGTGTAGCGAACAACAATGGACGAATAATTTATGATTTTATATTTCAACTAAGATTTTAAAACATTACAAACACATGTTTAACATTTAATTTATTCATTGTTGATATAAGATTATCACTTAAATTTAAATTCCAATAATAAGAGAAATTTGCCATTCTAATACTTACTTTTTTTATTTGCGAAACTCAAACCTAAAATTATGAAGACATGTTACTTTTCTTAAAGAGAAAATGACTTATATGTCAAAATATGAATGGAATATTTGTACTTTACACTTTTACTATAGTATTGAATATGTTCCATTTTTTCTGGCTGCAAGAATATTTCCTCAAACTAGCAGCAAAATTGGATTTCAATCAAAATGAGTGTTTCTATCTTGTGTGTATGACCTCAAATATTATTATATTTGGTTATATGATCTTCAAAATATTTTTTATTTTTTTAGATTATATATAAAATAAATAAATTCTTTTATAAACGTATTTCCTGACCATGGGCCATGTCAAATCAAACTCTTTCCAATATCCTACTTACTTTACATTCTTCATTATAGTATGTCAGAGATTAATTCACAAGAGGCCCATTAGCTCAGTTGGTTAGAGCGTGGTGCTAATAACGCCAAGGTCGCAGGTTCGAGACCTGCATGGGCCAATTTATTTTTCATGTTTTAATACTAATTTTTGACAAAATAACGACAAAATTAAAAAAAATACATAAACGCCGTTGCCGGGGATCGAACCCGGGTCACCCGCGTGACAGGCGGGAATACTTACCACTATACTACAACGACTCAATTGATGTTCTACCTTTTGATATTAATACCTTAACTAATGTAACTAAACGTTTGTAAATTGTAATTAACCATGCTGAAAAGCCTAAGAATTGTTTTGTTAAAGCCTCTTATAAAAACAGAAATGCACTTACTATTTAGTTAGTTAGTTTAATTCTTGAATATTTGTTTTTGTTAGTTAATTTGATGCTTTAATAGGAATTTTATTTGTGAGCACAAAATTATATTGGTGTCATAAATATAGTGAAACTTATGAATTTCAAGTTCAAACTAGAAAAGAGTATGTTAAGAGAGTTTATTGCTAGCTTTAATTATTAGAACAACTGCAGTCGTGTAGAAAGGAAACTAATGTCCCATTATTGTGATATGCTTGTGCATTCAACTCAAGCATAACTTAAAAATGACCTATATATCAATATATGAAAAAACTCCCTACTTTACACAGTACTGAAAATCTTATTACATTGTTTCTGGATGTAACTTATGGAAGAATTTCTGCTCATGGTTACATTAAAGGCTGTGGACAATTTTTACTATCATATTATCTCTATAGACATTGTACATTAATTAGTTACAAACTGAAAAATAAGTATTATTTGAATTGGGGAAAAACAGCATGGAAAATCAACTGAGTTAAGGAAAACTAAACATTGAAAGACTAAAAATAGAATAAGAATATCATGATCGCTAAAAGTTGTAAAGACTAAAAATGCATTAAAAATAAATATTTGTATTGAAAATTGGTAACAATAAATTTAGTGTTAAATTTCCACTTTGAAATATGTGGCAGATGAATTTCCACTTCTTTAGAAATAGTAAATCCAACGACGGATTCCACTTTTTTTGCTTATGTTTGATATGCATCGTGATATTATCTGCATCATCATATATAATGTAATTATTTATATTGTTATTCAATCATATATTTTTATGTTGATATTTAAAGTGTTTGAAAAAAAAATATTATAACCCAACATTATTTTGAGATAAATTAAAATCGTTTATTAATATAAAAATCAACACTATTGCAAAAAAAAATACTCTTTACATGGGTAAAATAACTTTTTACATTGATTTCGAAGAAAAT
This sequence comes from Cicer judaicum, assembly GCA_037974835.1. Classification (NCBI taxonomy): domain Eukaryota; kingdom Viridiplantae; phylum Streptophyta; class Magnoliopsida; order Fabales; family Fabaceae; genus Cicer; species Cicer judaicum. The sequence continues at coordinate 222,398 of JBBPBS010000359.1, forward strand.
GATGTGTTTGATGTCTGATGAAATTTGTGAAACATTTCTCTTTATTTAACGATTTTTTTTATTTAAAGAGTTATAATATTGGTTGATTGAGGAAGTAAATATAAAATAGTTTTCGCATCGGTATCGTTAGTGGATCATTTACATCTGATTTTGTATGTACCCGATGTAAGGGTATGATCCACAATCGTTTTACATCGGTTACTAGACAACCGACGTCAAAACAGAAAACAAGCGAAAGCAACCACAGAAATTCATTAGGCCAAAATAAAATAAAAACATTATCAAAACACTAATATGATTATAACATTACAAGTTATACTACAATATACCAACAACAAAAAATATTACACAATTTATAAACTACTTAACTAAAGATTCTGACAGCAACAAACACGCTCACTCTCTTTTGCAAGCAAGTTACTCCAAATATAATAGAGATCCTTTGAAACTCTTTAATAATGATCATCTTTTCTAATACCTCAAATTACTAGATTTAAATTATTAATTTTATTCTTAATATTATTATTATTGATATTTATGAAAATAGTGTGTCTTTTGTTGGGTGAATGAGAAGGAGGAATCCATTACCACCACCGATTCCTATATGGAAATAAAATTAGAAAATGGAGTGATAGAGAGGGGGATTAGAGTTCATCTATGATGTGATAGTGTAAATAGGAACGAGATTAGGAACATGTCCCCATGCAAAAGACACAATAGAATCTGTTTCTTTTGAAATCTTGATTTATCATTCTAAACTTCATAATGTTATGATCATTTTGCCATTAATCATTTGCAGGAGAGAAAAGGATAACAACTCAAGTTTTTTTATGCTAACATGGTAGTTTGAAAGCCACAAAGTGTTTAGTCACTTTTTTTGTCTTCATAATATCCTTTTGTACTTTTTATCTTTTATTAAGAAACATTCTTCATTATCGGAATGCTATCGTAAAATTCAGAGTTTTTATTAATTATTTATAAGCCTTGAGACCCATTTGTGTTAATTGTAAAATTCAGAGTTTTTATTAATTATTTATAAGCCTTGAGACCCATTTGTGTTAATTGTTAGATATTTATACATCAAAATATTTAATCAATTAATAATTAGTATTAATAGATTTGGAAAGAGGTTAATCAATTAAGAGTAGTTGGATAATCGATTAATATGTGGCTCGATACCAAAACATTATTTTTTACTCGATTAATCAATTAAGGTCATATTACTAATCAATTAATATTTGATCAAAACTAAAAAAAAATTAACATTTTCTTAATCTTGTGTAGCAAATTTCGCATCCTATCTTTTAGTAACCATCTTAACACTTAACATAGTTTTATAAGGATGGTTTAGCTTCATGAATTTTTAGGTTATAAAAACCTTACTTGTATTAACAATTTGTGTTCTATTAAAAATTTGTGTTCTACCTGACTATTCATGTGTTGAGGAGCAAAGAACCATTCTTCTAGAATTCATCGATTAAGGTACAAAGAGAGATTTTGATTGTAGATATATGTACAAAGTCGAGTAGGTTTATTAAATAGCGATGTTCCATGATCCTTAGGTTAACATTGACCATTTATTGTTAGAATCACTAGGGAACAATGGAATAAATTATGCGTTAAGTGTTTCATACCCGCTTATAAGATGGATTGTTTTTTATTTAAATTATAAAGAGTGGTATTTAAGACTTGAATGTGGTATCAAACATGAAAAATGGATTAATAGGCCTTTTCTATTTGAATAAATAGGATATTAGAATCATAAAATGACTAAGTTATAAATTAATTGATGATGAAAAGCTTAGAGTTGATTGACCAGGGGAAAGCTCAAAACTATAAATGGTTAATTTATGGAATAATCAAATAGAGTCTTAGTAGTAATTGATTAGATTAAGTAAGAATGATTAATTAGTTTAATAATTAACTAGTATTAAGAACTTAGATATTTAAGGTTTGACTAATAATCTAGGATTAAGTTAATAAAAAATATTGTTGAAAAAATGATGATGAACGCCAATCTACCATAACACAACTAGTCACAAATATAAATTGAGTATTTTTATGTCATGCATGTTTTGCATTTATATAATGTAATATATTAGAGATTGTTCTCTTATATAATTGGAACTCGAGGGTTAAATAAGCATTTAAGAAGTTATCAATAATAAAATTTTATCTTTAAATTTAATATTCTAAGATGAACATTAGAGTTGCGACAAAGACATTTTTAAAGATATGTCAACAATTCTTGAGAATAATTTTATAAACATTTTAGAATATAAATATTTAAACAGAAAAAATAAATAATAATTGTGTGTAGATACTACAAGATAAATGAGAACGTTACAAAAATATAAAGAATCACATATTAAAATATAAAGGATCTAAATGAAAAGATAAAAAACTTAATTGTTAAAACTAAATAAAATAAAGAATTATGAATTTTTTTTATCTATCCTCTATATTATACCTTCGGAAGTATAGTGTGTTTATTTTAGTCGATAGCTCACATATTTTAGAACGACCGTTTTCGATGTATGCTTATAAATTCCGTCTGATTTTTGTTTAAAGAAGGGTAAATTAGTAAAAACAAAAACATATTTTTTTTTTGTTAGTTTAAGAATAACGGGGCGTGGAAAACAAAAATAAACAGTATGAGTATGTGGCTAAATCATCTGGGCTTTTAGGCCCAAAACGAATGATGACCTATTCGCAACAGATAAATTAGGGTTTCGCTGTTGTTGAATTCGTCCTACACTCCCTCCCTATTTAACCCCTTCATCCTCTTCACAAATCCATCACCGCTTCTAACCTTCTTTCATCTGTTTCACTCAAAACCCCTCTTTTTCTCTTTCGTTTTCGTGTTGTGTATTTTCTTCTTTTATTTTGAGGCAGTGACGATTAATTTATATACCATCAAACTATGAAAGCTTAACTAAGCTTGTTGATGCCATCTATACTCCCCGAGCCTTTTTATTTTGATGAAGTTTTGTTGTTTGATTTTGATTTTAGGGTTTGAATTTGTTGTGCGATAAAAGGCAACAATTTAGAGTCTCTGATTCGCTTAATCGATGGCGATTTCAGTGCTGTACGTTGCCGACACTGATTTGGAATTGAGATTCTGGCATTTGCTCTTTATTTTTACTTAGGCTTATGCATTCAGATTCAGTTGTTCCTACATTTTCAATTTTTCCGAAATTCAAATCCTATTTATTTTTCTTGACCTAAATTGTGAAATATGGACCTATTTTTCTAATAGCCTCTGATTTGTTTCAAATATCAACACTTTTTAAGTGTAATTGATTTGTAAATTCTGTCTAAGTTGTAATTGTTAATTTATATAACAGTGATTTTTTTTTATTAAATTCATTGATATATTTATTGTGAAAAAAATGCGGTAAAAAGGCAACAAATTAGAGTCTCTGATTCACCCATTCCGTGGTGCATTCAGTGCTGTACGTTGCCGATAGTAATTAGGATCTAATATTCTGGCATTAGCCCTTGTTTTTCCACATGCTTATGCATTCAAATGTTCCTACATTTTAATTGTTATATATTAATGTTCCCTTGTTTAAATTTCTATGTGTATTTTTAATTTATCTATTTTAATAGAAAGCCAATTTGCAGAGCAAAAGCGTCGATTAATGGCGAATTTTTGCATTGAAGGTTGGCCAAATCGAGCACCAATGGCGATTCTCCGTGCCTATCAAATTTAATTAGTTTTGATAAGGCCTCGAACAAGTCGCTACATCCTGTTTTATTAAGACTTAAAACAAGTCACAATTTGATACGTGGTTGATATTAGGGTTAGAAGGGATTGAATGTAGTGAGTTTGATATTAAATAAGTGGAATTAAGTAGAAGTTCGGTAATAGTTTTTTTCTACACAGTAGAGCCTTTAATTTAACTAATAAACTGATTATTTGTATTTTTATTTGAATTTACTGTTTATGTTTATATAAAACTGATTTACTTTTGAAAAACGTGCAAAATATCTGAAAATTTCAAAATTGGTTTAAGTTTGCAAGAATATGTTCATCCACAAATTCTGTAATTTCACAACTATGAAAATATGCTTACTTCTGCAATGAAAATCACACCAATGAAGGCCAATTTGCAGAGCAAGAGCGCCGATTTATGGCGATAACTTGCATTGAAGGTTGGCGAAATCGAGCTTCAATGGCGATTCTCCGTGCCTATCAAATTTAATTAAAATGTAATATTTTAATTAAAATTTAATCGAGCTTCAATGGCCTCGAACAAGTCGCTACATTTTGATTTATTGATTCTGTCTTCAAATTTCTTAACTTTTTAGGGTTGTTCGAATTGATTTAATTAGATTGAATTAGTGATGCGTATGATGATTTTGTTGTGATTTTAGAAATGTTGTTTGAATGAAGTTAAAACTAGTTTGGTCCTTTACACTATAGTTTTGTATTTTATTATTGTGTGTATTTTATTGTGCTTCTAAAAACTGTTTCGTTTCCTTTTGAAAAATCTAGATTGCTCCTATTCAGTTTAAATTTCTTTAAAATGTAATATATAATGGATTAAATTTAATATATAATTGATTATTAATTTATACAAATTTAATAAATATTAAATGTCACTGAAATCCATAATGCGTCAAATTTTGTAAAAAGTTTATCTTGAATCGCAACGTTAATTCACCAATTAACGACATACACGAAGCTAGTAATTAATCAACTAAAAGCCAGAAAAGCCTTGGGATGGACTCTCACGGTGAAGTAGACACATTTGTCTATAAAGATTTATTTTTCAAATTTGAAAATCCTCATTTGTCTATAAAGTTTTATTTGTCCCAGTTGAAAATCCACCATGACTCAATAAAATCTTTGATATCATTATTTACTCATAAAAGAAGAAAATTTGAATTCTCAACCTCTTATTCACTGACCTGCCAAACTACAAATTATCATATATATATATATATATAGATCACTAAGTGTGATATATATAGATAGACTTGGAGAAATATATTAAAACAAAAATTTATGTATTAATGAGGAAAATTGGTATCAATAGATTAGATTATTTTGACACATACCTATCACCTAGTCTACTTTGGGTCTATATTTGATTTTTCTTTTAAAGATACAAGGTTAACAGTTTTTAGAAAATTTATTTAATTATGAATAAGACATACGTTTTCATAAATACCTTTACTTTCTTAGTACCCAAGAGCCTATAACTATATTTATGTTACTTACATTTTCAATAAATTATATAAATAAATAATATTATTGTGATTAAATTTATAAATTAAATATTTTAAATTCAATTATAAAGTATTATAAACTAAAATATTTTCTTATTTATAATATCCATTTAAATATTCATAATAATACTAAATGAATTGAATATCATAAGAATATTATTTGAGATTTGTAAAAATATATCTTTGAATTATAAATATTATAGTTGTCTAAAATATAAAAGAAAACAAATATTTATTTATAATATTTAAATTAATTTCTAATCTTGAGTGTATGGTCACGTTGGTTCCCATAATGTTGATAAAAATATTATTAACTAATAACACATTACTACCACCTAAGTATAAAGATGACAATTTTATAAATAAATATTTCTTTTATATTAGATATTAAAATATAAAGAGTTCATAGTTCCACACAAATATTTCTTATCAAAATCTACCGTAATCTCCAAAAAATCAAAAGGAGCTACTCGTACAAGAGAACTGAGTTCCACGCAAAAAATAATCCTTCTAAAAGACTAAAATAAAGTATTTTAAGAAGAAATTTATTTCACAAAGAGATTGATTTTTACTTTTTTATGCTAAACTGTAGGATTTTTATTTGTTTTATTTTATTATTATTTTTTGACAATTTTTTTTTAAGATATCCAATTTATTTTTTTGGTATCCTAGGCCAAAACCGGAACATGGCTACCTTAAATGCAATTGATATTTTGCATCATTCGAGATTCAAAGAAAAAGAGGCTTTGGGTCTTGTTTTAGAGACTATACAAGTGCTTTTCATTTGTGGTCAAACTTCATGGACTAATGTTCATATCTCACGAGTGGAAGGAGAAATTATTGTTATTTAAATCTCGTTCTAGTTGTCCCATAACTTTGGTTTTAATAATGTTTGGTTATGCACTCTTTATTCGGTTTTTCTTTTGTTGAGGTTTATAATGTCACTTCCATGTATAATATTGTTTTCTCCCCAAAAATTAACAGTTACATTTTTTAAAATCAACAGATTGTTGTGGTCTCTTTGATATCAAATTTAATCTGATTTCATACTTTCAATCTTTATGAGTATTGGTTAATTATTCTTATGTTTGGTTCAATTGTCTCATGCATATCCACTTTATATGTAAAGAGTTCTAACATGACTTTTTCACCAAAGAAGAGAATATAAAAGAAAATGGTAGATTAAAAGTGGATCTTCTCACTGACTTTTTCAAAAAAAGCCAAAAAAGAATTGCTTTTTTACGTTCCTGTGACCGAATAGAATATTGTAGGAGAATAAACGGTAGACGCATGCAAGCACGTACTAATTCTATTTAGATAATGATTTCAAAAGAAAGAACTGAAAATGATATTGGAACACACTAAAAAAATTTAGTGGAAATTTTTTTTGTAGAATTATCACATAGGAGGAATATGATACGTTAATAGAATTCATAAAGTGAAGGTATTGAAGTGTGCTCCAAATAATACTAAATTTTGTGAAGAAAAAGAACACATTAAAACTGACAATCACGCGCGTGTTGAAGCCGCCTGTTCAGTCAAATTGGACTATGGTTGTCGAATTCTTTTATAAATAGAAAATTTCATTACTGAAAAATTTATCTCATATAATAATTGATGATTTTATTTTTATAAAACAACGATGTACACAACTCAAAAATAAATATAGATTCTTTATATATTTGTTTGACAATATTAACTTTGGATATATTTTATAATTTCTTAAAAAAATTATATATGTTATTCATTTGAAAATTTATATTTTCTTTATTTAATTATATTTTAAAATTTAGTCTCTTATAAAGAGAAACATTGAACAAAAGATTTCTTGGCTTGCACACATACAATTAGTTTTCAATGATAACATTATTTTTGTCTTAATGAAAGCTTAATTATATGACATCACACAGATTAAAAGACAAAAACCAATTATTCAAAGTCAAAATAAAATATCAACTATACCACAAAAGCAAAACTATTCTATCCATCTAAAAAAACAAGAAAATCAAAAGAGGTCAATAGAACTCCCTTCCACCATGGTCTTATAGCACACCATTATACTGAAGTCTTATGCTCAGGTCTATGAGTGTACTCAAAATCTATGTGCACAAAAGCCCTTTCAACTTCTTCAATTTGTTCAAGCTTCTCTTGAAGTGTTTCACCAATATTGTGTGCTTGGTTAAGAAGCATGTCTTCTGGCAAAACAATGTCAACTTCCACAAAGTAATGTGCACCAAAAGTGTATGCTCTAACAGTATCTATGTGTTTGATTAGTTCATGATGATTCCATATAAGGTAAGTTAGCTTTGCCAAAAAATCAGGTGGTGCTGTTCTTCCAATGAGTGACCAAACATTCTCAATCACTGTCTTTGTCCATGTATTGATTGTATACAATGCAATCTGCAATACACATTCAAGATATTATCATATCATTACATAGACAGCACTGATCTAACACTTGTTGAGAAAACCAACAAAGTAAAATGAGAAGAAAATAAGATGAAGTAATAAACTTACAATAATAGCTCCTGTTGGATCGATCCACCAGTCGAATTTGACAGCTAGAACCGCAGCAGCTAATCCAACCGAATTAGTAATGACATCGAAAAAATGATCTTGTGCGTAAGCTCTGACAATTTCATTTTTAAATCTTCGACAGTAGATCATAAGAATGAACTTCACTACAGTCACGATTACCATAATTCCAATCATCCAATTCACCTTTTTTGGATCCACTTCCGGCTTTGCCTGTAAGAAACAATTAAATCATTCAAATAAGAACAACATAATTGATATGTGATTGATTACCTTTGAAATAATTTGCCGGCCAGACTCGATCAAAATCTGCAATCCCAAGGTTGCCATCACGGATGCAAAAACTATGATACCCTGCATAGAAACCAATAAGCATGTTGAGAACTGTTGCATTTACTAAAACTTTAAAGGACTCATCAATCGCCTTGCAGCTTACCACTGGTTGCATGCGTTTCTTTCCGATCGGATAGTGAAATCGGTTTGGCTTTCTCATGGCATTGGAAGTAAACCACAGTATGAAACCTGACAAGAGGTCCAAAAGAGAATCTAGTGTTGAAGCAATGACTGCTAATGATCTGCTCTCAATCGACGCGAAAACCTTCGCTGCAAACAGAACCAAGTTACACGCATTCGACACATGAACTGCCAACCTCTCACTCTTCGCCAGTTGCTTCATTTCATCCTGAGGAACATAATGCAATCTTATTTAATCAAATTTTCTCATATTGACCAATGTTATCAAATAGCAGCTTAGGCGACGCTGTAGTATTATAACATAGCAGAATTTGAACAGAACGTTATTGTTCACTGATACATTATTTAGTACACGGTGAAATCAAAAGTATTGTTAAATAGCAGATATAGTACTGCTATAGGTTAATAGCATAGCAGAATTTGAACAAATTATATTTTTTGCAATGTGTGATTAACAACACTAACATAAACTAAATTCAACAATTCATCTACTCATGCTTGAGTCGATCAAATTCAATTGGAAATCATAAATTTACACTGACATTACAGATCAAAATTAGTAAGATGCATCTCTATTTATGACAAATTATATGTAAATCATAGTGATGTGAGGAAGAATCAACCTCAGTGAGACCTCCTGGGAAAAAACCAGTTTCATGCATTGCCTCCATTGCAGTAAATCCTTCAACAAGTCTCTCTTGTTTCTTGTAATACTCCGCCACCTTGCGTTGCTTCTCTGAAACACATATGGATATATATATACACACACTGAGTAAGTATGCAAAGCCACAAGCAAAACATAACCACAAACTTTCTAAGTAAAAAAAAACCAAACCACTTTGTAAATTAAAATAAGAAAGCTATGTCTGATGCTTGTAATCAGCAATCTTATTTCCAAGGTAATTAGCTCAGAAGCTAGAGGCATACACTATAACATGTGATCAATTAGATTTTCTAAGGTAAACTAGGTACTTTCTGGATGCAACTGTAGAGACTAATCTTCAATGTAACTGATATCCATTTAAGAGATTGACCTCTCATGCCATTTTCTTTTCACATGGTATGGGGATCAAATATCTGACCAAATAGTTACATGATCCAAACAACTACCACACAATGTTTTGAAGACAAATTTTTAATTGTTGTAATATTTTACCACTTTCTCAAGTAATTGAAAACCACAAATGTAAAAAAAAATTCAAACCAACAACCTATTAAAAATTTTTTTTTTTTAAAATGATGTAAAGTAAAGTACTTAACAAGAATATCAATTTAATCTTTTAAAGGGTACAAAAGAATATCTGTAAAGGAATTAATGGAAGGAAGATTCGTGCCTGATAAATAAAGGACTGATATGATATGAGTAATGCGGTATATTCAGAAACAGTAACAACAACAACATTAAATGAAAAACAAAAGGGCATGATCATTATCAATATCAATCATTGTCTACTTTTGATAACATACAATTAAATAATAGCACTGACTAAATTGTTGCATATTCACTATAAAAAGGCTCTTCATTTAAGTAAAGATTCCCACCATGATTACAATAAAACAACACAAAAAGATTAACATTATCACACTACTCTTACTTTAAAGTTTGCACAGTCCACTAATCACCGCCACAAAAAGCTAAACATACCCATCACAAAAAAAAAACAGATTTTAAAAAATTTAACATCCAATGTTTTAGGATTTAGGTTTTAGAGAAAAAAAAAGTGAAAAGGATGAAGAAAGAATAGCTCAATGGGTTGGGAAAATTCATCAGATACATAACATAATCATAGAATCCAAACATACCCAGTACAAAAAAATATAAACTTTAGGCATAAAAATAAATCAAACGTGAAAAAGGATGAAGAATGGCTCGTTGCTGAATTCAACAGCAACACATACATAACATAATCAAATAAAACAGAACAAACCCATCAGGAAAAATATAAATTTTAAACATAAAAAGATCGAAAAAAAGGTGATAAAGGACGATGAACAATGGCCCATTCCAGAATTCAACATCATAACAATAAAAAAACATACCCATTAAACAAAATTTAAACTTTTTTCATTCAATGGAAGAAAACCATGAAAAAGATGAATAAAATACTAGGTCAGTTCACACAATTCAACACATCAAAAATAAAAAACTTTTTTATTTAAAAACAAAAGAGAAACATAAATTTAAGAATATTTAAGAGAAGAATGACTCACTAGGCTTACGAAGAAGGCCTTTGAAAGAGAAGGAACGATGATTTTGTTGATTATCAACATTTTGTGATGGTATATGAAACTCCTTCACATTGAGTCTCCAAGAATGGTTGGAAGCTTCTTCATCAAGAAGAGGTTCACTTCTTCCGTGTACACCAACACTCTCAGCCATGTTTATTTTTCTGAAATTTCGAGGTTTGATAGTTTTTTATTGATTTGGTTTTTGTTAGAGGCAAGTGTGTAACGAATTTTCATAGATATAGGGAGAAATCACGGAAGTGTTGGTATGTGTCAAAAGTATGATAGTGAAATACGGTCCACACGTGGCAATATACTTGGACTACGGTTTTTGAGTAGTAGATAAGAGTTTGTTTTCTGTAATCAGAAAATCACCTAGCTACTTTATCTGTGGACACTTTTTATTTCATGATTTCTTTTTCCTAAACTAGGAAAAACATAATAATTATAATAATAATAATATTAATAATATTAATAATAATAATAATAATAAATAGATTAAATACCACTTATCTCTTAACTTAATTTTAGTAATTTCAATTAATATTTTTAAATTTTTATTTAATTATTTATTTTAATTTTAAGTGACAATCTAATAAATCGAAAAGAAAAAAAAACAGATTAACCGAAATTAAATTAAAATATCATAAATAGTATTTAATCAAATAAATAATAATAATATATTTTTATTCTCTTACTTTATAATTATATTTAAAGTATGTCAGTTAAATATGAATATTTTGTTTAAGTAGAGATTTAAATTTGTTTAACTTTTTTTCACTTGAGTCAACACTTTTAATCTATTAATAATTTTAT
>JBBPBS010000359.1:235042-291567 GCA_037974835.1 Cicer judaicum
TTCAGTCAATTTATAAATGTAATATATTAAGTTAATAAGTATAATATATTTATGTCAATGTTAAAATAAAATAAAAAATATAAAAACATATTTTTTATTTCGATCATTTACATATATTTTTAAAAATTATTAATTTAAGATTAAATTAATATTTATAGCAAAACATTTTCAACATTTATTTTTTACTATAGCTCAATTGTTTAATTTTTAATGAAGGATTATCAATATATTGACCTCAGTTAAAAAATATCTCTATCACATTAATTTATGTGCATATTATAATAATATTTAAATATTTAAATAAAATTTATTTCAATTAGTATATAAATAAAATTTATGTACATTTATAAAAAAAATATTGTAAAATGATAATTTATCTTTAGTTTGACACAGGCTACTCACTAGTAATATTATATAAAGTGAGTTTTGTAAGCTTATGGATCGCTCTAACATATTCATTTCAAACATATTTTTTATCAAACAAAAATGTTGCAACAAATTACACCTTTTTACTTTGATTTTATTCATCAAAAACATCAATTATTTTGTTATATTCATTTCCACTTTTAGTTCATTTAAATATAATTTAATTAATTTTAATGTAAATTTAGGATTTATATTTAATTGATAGTCAAACTATCAACATAAATACTATATACATATAAAGTAATGTTGTTGCCAAATTCAGATTATTAAATGTAGTCAAATATTACATTCAGAAATTATGAATTTGACACAATATATAGACTTTGTTCATTGAACTTGAATAAAATATTTTTTACAAAAACAATTTCAAAAATAAATTAGTTGATTTTTTCATATAGCAAAAAAAATAAAATTCCACAACCCCCCTCTCTCTATATATATATTTCACGCTACGTTTTTACAAAGTATGTTTCACATGAACAAAATTTTTAAACTCCTAAAAACAAATACGAAATGACTCCCAATTATAGATTGAATATAATTCAAGTTGTTGCATACGATAATCATCTATTTTCACTCGACATACTTTGTATGGATTTAAGTATAAGCAAATTTAATATCGTTGTTTTTATTTATTTATTTTATATAAATATGTGATTATAAATTTGACTTAGAGTCCGTGTGTCATTTATTTAGTTTCTTAAATCCATGTATGTCTTTTGATATAGAAATAAACAAGTTATATGGTACTATATAAAAAAGTGTGATCTACTACTACAAATATTTTGATTAATAATTTTGTCTAATTTGTGTACCTGAATAAAATTATGTAAATTAAGAGTTTTAATAAATTTATTTATTTACTTTGACTTTAATAATTAAATAAATTGTTTCTATAATTAAAATTAAAATTAGAATTTTAATTAAAATCATACCAAAAACATCTTCAAAATCAACTCAAATAATCAAACTTCGAAATTTGGTGGTGTTAAATATAAAATATGAGCACACACATTTAAATATATTATTCAACTATTGATGATTTAATTTGATAGTATCAAAATATATTAATTTTTAAATATATTATAGAAATTGCAAAATTATATTATTATGTTACTATCATATATTATTTTTAATTTAAAATTGTTTGAGGATTGTGACTTGAGGACTTCTTTCATGTTCCTAGCTCCATAATATAATATGTTACTTATAGAGAAATATGTCTACTAACGAGTTGACATTGTGTTTAACTGACCCAGTTGCACGTTTTATTTTTTTTCTTTATAAAACTGAGTCTTTTATAACGATAAATATTACATATTTCTATAGAAACAAAAGTATCCTTTTATACATATATTTTTATAAAACCTTTTTCTTACATTTATAGTCTCTTATATTTTTTCGAATTATCTACAATAGTATAAATATTTAATAACAAAACAATAGTATATACATTTACGAAATTTTGTAATAAATAAATATAGCTGACATAATTCGTAAAAAATAAAAGGAATATGTTGACATATTACTTTTTGTTTTGTTACATTATTTAAGAAGAATAGGTATTGATTATTCTCAATAGTTACAAATTTGAAAATAATATTTTTTTATGTAAATTCAAAAGAAATCTGCTTTTTACCTGCGGATTTAAGCAAAAATCCGCAGCAACCACCGTTACCTGCGGATTTCCTAGTGGATTGGTAACCCCGTAAAACCTTCGTGGATAATTATTTCTTGAGGAATTTTGAATCCGAAGTACCATTCTTACGGATTTATCCGCAGGAAATGTAAATAAATTCCGCAGCAAGTGTTTAACAAACTTAAGGAATTTTCTTACAAATCATCATGCAGAAATATCTATAGTACTATTCCTACAAATATTTTGCGTAAGAAAATCCGCAGGAATATCTAAGTGAAACAAAATATTTTTCCGATGAAAAGCTGAGGAAATTCCGTGTTAAAATTATTTATAAAACTAATCCGCAGAAATATTTGTTTAAATTTCGGATTTTTTATTTATATACAAATTTTAACTAAAAACATATGAAAACATTAATATTAATATATATTTTAAATTATTTAATACTAATCTTTAATTGAAATACTATTACAAATTCAATGAATATTTGTTTAAATTTCTGATTTTTTATTTATATGAAAATTTCAACTAAAAACATTATTATAAATATATTTTTTAAAAATATTTAATATTAAGCTTTAATTGAAATACTATTGTAATACTATGATACAAATCAAAACTGAATATTAATTAAAGCATGATCCAATTATTATGGTACTTTTATACAAAATTTATATCATGTTTGCAAATCATAACTAAATATTAATTAAAGCATGGCAAAAAAAAACTTAGTATCATCAAATACATGATACAACCAAATTTGCAAAATAAAAATCATCAAATTTCGACAAGCTTGTCAGCAAATCAGTATTCACCAAATCAATATTCATATCCTTAACATGAGGGTGACCTCTTTGAGAGCAGCATCTACTTCACCTTTCTATGGGACAAGTTGGTCATCTGCACAAGACATAAATTAACATGTTTAATGACATGAGAAATTACTGTTACCTTAGGATATAAGGATTATTGTATCAGAAATAATATGGATTCAGTCTAAGCTTCTATTAGTTAATTTTGTAATTTTTATTGAACTCTGTTGGGAAGTAGCAGATACAGATCTACAGTTAGCTAGCACAAATGTTATTCTCCTTTGCCACATTAAGATTAACACGAAACTGCACAGAAACTAATTTATCAATACTAGAATACAAAATTAATTACTCATCAAATAATAACATCACATTGTAGAGTATCCTAGCAGCCCAGACAAATTTTCTTAAGGCGGCACAAATGAGTCTATAACAATTAAACAATTCTTTCAGAAATGAAAATTGTATGTAACAGAAACAAGAAATCATGCATACAAAACAGTACAGTAATTCTATCCTACACAAACACTTATCTCCCTAATCCCATTATTCTCTACTTCAATTTCATCATCATATCTCCTTCATCATATCTCCATTATAAAATATGAGTGATATATTTATGTATGATAAGAGCAAAAGGATACTCAGTGCAAATATAAGAGAAAGCACAATGGCTGATGCTTAAGAATTAACAAGGTCTAAGCAAAGAAACTCATCCTTTGTGCCATAAGAAATTGTTTAGGAGACAACAGACACACACCCAAGGATACTACACAAACAAGATATTCTAAGATCCAAATGAAAAGAGAGAGTGAGAGTCTTACCATCATAACCTAAGTTTAGATAATGGTAGTATGAAGCTCCCACCATGAATAATAGATGTGATAGCAACAATGGAATGAAACCATGAGCCACCAATAAAGAAGACAGAAAATAACGGATCACTGCCAAGAAACCATATATGAGTACAACTTTAGTTCAATGTATTTTAGCTGCCAACATCATAACAATTCATACCAACTGAGGAGTTAGAAATTACAATATAGCAAAACAAACATTGGGAAGAAAGAGTTGCAGTGCACGTCAAATGCGTACATCATTACAATTTTGAGGAAAAGGTGATCAAGTTAACTCCATGCTTATTAATCAGAATCATACATTTAAAAGAAGCCTAGCCTAAAAAACATTTATCTAAACATTAGCACATGCTTTGAAAATTGAACATGCAAAGAACAGAACTGAGTCAACATAATGAAAACAATCATACACTCAAAGAACTAAGGTGAGTGCCACTGTTAAATATTCAAAGAACTAAGGTGTATACCTCAAAAGCAGCTTATTGCCTTACAATTGCAAGCCAACTCCTATTCTTTCTGTGAAACTAACATAAGTTTTCTTAGAAACATGAACACGCCCCTGGAAGCTTGCCTGTTGTTCTAATTATGTTTGCTTTGTCTTTTGCTTTGAGCGTTTCATTATTTCGTCTCTCATTTGATTGTGCTCTTGCCCCTGCTGCAATCTCCTCTATATATTTTATCTTATCTTCATATTTCTTCCTCGCTTTCTCCCTTTTCCGCTCATTTTCACTCTGCTGCATTTTTCATAAAGCTTTTCAGAGGACATAAATATGGAATACTACTTCAGTTAATACGTTCAATATGCTTAAGTTTTTAATTAGACGTGATTGGATTGACTTGTTTGAGTTTTTCTGTAAACAATTTTTAACTATATGGAAATAGTTCGACTTTATTTTATCTTTTGTTATATGGAAATAGTTCGACTTTATTTATTCAAGTTTTCATATACTGTCAATGAAATAAATAATTTCCATGCATACCTTTCTTTGATCTTTTTAAGCTCTTCCCTCTCCCAAGCATCTGCTTTTGTTTCTACTGTACCTGGTTTTGTTGATGGTCATGTAGAGGCCTCTCTACTAACTAAAGTACTGTGACTTAATAGTTAAGACTTCAAGAAATAAGCAAAAGTGAAATGCAAAAGAAACACAATACAAAATGGAAAAAAATCACTCTAACCATACTTAGTTTTGGCCACACATATCAATAAAAAAATGTCATCACCAATTATATCTTAAAAAAAACTGTTAAAATCAAACCTGTGATATTCAATGCATGCAAGCCTGGTAACTCCTCCAATTTTAATCCCCTGGCCCTCTTTCTAGCATAAATTAAAAGATCAAGCTAACTTCATCACTAATAGCAAGGAATAATTTATTCAAGTGTGATCTTATACTAAAAATAACGAAAATAAAATAGGCCCTATAAACATATAAGCACAAACAGAGCATATACAATATTGTGCTATATACTTTGAATATTTCAGATTTTCAACAGTTTAGTAATTCCATCTGTCAACTATATTCTTAAGAAATATAACCTACAAGCCCTAAGCATGTTTCAAACAAAACCAACCCCCTTTTTGGCAAGTAGCATGTAGCAATGGCGGCAATCTCAGAACTCTTTGGCTCCATTCAACTTTTCAATAGAAATCACATAAAAACACCGTATCTGCAACTAAAGCAATTTGCAAATTGAAAATGTTCAAAAAACAACACACAAAAACACTGAATCAGAAGAGAAAACCTAAATAGGAAGAAAATCAAAATCCTAACTCACTGTAGTTCACGAAAATCATTTTTCTCCTCCTTCACACGAAATCTGAACGACGATGAAGGTCGAGGTAGAATCGAGGCTCATTCACGAGAAATCTGAACGGCGATGAAGGTCGAGAATGTTGTGAAGCTCAAACGCGAGAGTGAAGAAGAAGAAGAATGTTGTGACGGTGTGACGGTGTGACAGTGGTGGCTATGGTTGAGATGCAATGGCAGCAAGGTTGAGGTTTGGTGGCGGCGAGGTTGGGAAAATGGTTCTGGTGGCGGCGAGGTTGAGAAAATGGTTCTTTGATTAGGTTTGGTGGCGGCAAGGTTGAGAAAATGGTTTTGTGACTAGGTTTGGTTGGTGGCTGTGACTTTCTTTGTTGATTAACTTGAACGTATAAGATTAGATTCTTTTTAACATTTTTTTTATTTTAAAAAATTAAATAAGTTTAAAAGGCACTAATAAAATTAAACAACTTTAGTCTTTTGCTATCAGACATAATAACTTTATTTTTTTTAAATTCATACATTTAAAAATTAATATTTTTATTATTATCAAATTAAATTAGTAATAATTAAATAAATATCATCTATTAATGAGTTTGATTATATTTCAAATTTATTACTATAAAATTTATATGTTTCATTATTTGAAATTATTTTAAAATAAAGTTAAAAATAAAATATCTAATTTAATATAAGTGAAAAATCACAAAAAGATAAAATCAATGCATTCATCTTGTATTGATAAAAAAGAGTAAAAATATTCTTAATGCCAATAGACATTTGAAAGTATTATAGAATTTTGGGACAAACAATATACACAATTAAAACAAGATTTTTCTTATAAAACAAGACGGGTTGGAGCGAATAAGCGGGTGCAACTATCTATGTAATTTGTCTTATTTTTTAATTTGTTTAAATATCTAATCTGTTAAAACATAGCATTTGCTGCGGAAGTTTCCTGCGAAACAATACCGCAGATAAATCCTTTGGAAAAAATTCAACTTTTCCTGCGGACACAAAATCACATGTAATCCGCAGCAAAATAAATATTATCTTCCGTTCTACCTGCGGAAATCGATATCGCAGAATAATTCCTAAAATAAACCTGATTGGCAGGAAAATCCTTGTGTATTATCTAGCGGATATATTTCCGCAGGTAATGCCGCAGGAAAAACACTAAATTCTAATAGTGGAATATTCTATATCTTCATTTAGGAAATATTATAAATTAATAAATGCATGGTTTTCTATTCATAACAAATTGAATTCATTGTCTTAAACCTATTGTATCTATATTTGTTGTATTTCATAAAAACGTAAACACACACAAGTAGAATAGATTAGGAAACAAAAAATTATATGTTTTGTTATATTCTATATTTTATAATTCTTAATAAATAAAAAAGTCATTTTAAAATAAATGTATAATATATGCTTTCAAATCCGAATTTTAAAACAAATACATGACAAGTCTATAATTATATTTTATATACATTAACAATTCTAGAAAATAATTAAAAACATTTTTATTGATTATTTATTTCAAATAATTTTTAAACACAATTCCCTTCAATTATTGTGTGGGGAACCCTTTAATTCAAAATTCAATTTCTAATTTTTTTAATTATTGTTATTAATATTCAAATCTCCAAAATAATCGGGAAGGAGAATAATTACTATTAATAATATTAAATATTTTTAATTAGTACACCAAAATCAGAGATATTGGTCAAATGAAATCGGTGATTTTTGATCGATAATAAATTTAAATCCAATTGATACTATATTATAAAGATTACATGTGTAATGTTTTAGATATGTGTTATAATTGCTCCAAATATTAGTCATTGCCTCACATATTTGTTTATATTATTATATACCACTTTACATATCTTAATATGTATAACTTAACAAGTAGTAAAAACTCAACAAAAAAACAATTCAAATCCATAAACTATAAATTGGAGTAAATAATCTTTCAATTTGAAATTGGAAAAAAATGTTGTAATAAATAGTTCAAATTTTATCAAAAAATATAAATTATAAATATGATAATAAAAATCCTAATGGCAACTTCATTTAAGAAAATGAAGATTGTTTTAACTTTTTATATAAATTTTTGTTATCAAATCATGGTGTCAATATAATAGTTTAACTTTTTTTGTCAAAAAAATAATAGATTTTAAAAAGACTTCAATTATAATTGCAATATTATTAAAAATATTTCTAAGGAAATGAAAACTTCTTAATTTTTGGTAAAAAAATGAGGTCTTCTTTAATTTAACTATTTAAATTTTATCATTTTTTTATGTTTTTTTTTTGGTAAAATTTCCTTTGTATTTTTTATAATGGATATTTAGTGATATAATTTTATTTTATTTATTCAAAGTTTTTTTTATAAAAAAATTACATTTCTCACAATATTAATTTTAAAATGAGAATTTGAAAGTCAAAAAATAGATATTAATGATTTAATTTAGATCTTTTAAAGTGAAAAAATCAATTGTTACTATTCTAACAATTTCGTAATTTGTTATTATGTATCTACTTTTGATTTATTATTGATTTGATGAGTTTATTTACTTTATTCTCTAAAGTGAGTTGCTCATTCTAAATGAGCCATATCCATAAATTATTATCATGTAAGTGTGCAACAATGTATGTAATTCGAGTGCTCTTAAGAAGTGTTGTATTTCTTTGGAATTAAAATTCATGGATGGTTCGTCCTTAAACATAAATTTAATTCATAAATATCAATATTGTTAGATTGAACATGGTCATGTTTTTTATTTGAACTCAAGATTGATATTTACCATATTCGTTTCATTTTGGTTTTTTAAATTGTAAACATTAGATACTTTGATCCTCAAGTTATTTTGTTCAATTTTAATATCTTAAGATATAAACATTAAACATTTTGATTCTTTTAAATTATAAATATTATACACTTTGTTCTTTTTAATAGGTTTCATATTATAATTTAAGAGACTAAAATATTTAATTTTTATAATTTAAAAGATCAAAATATTTAATATTTATAAAATGTAATATAAACATATTCTATGTATAAAAAATAATTTGAAGAACTATAATGTCAAATATTTATAATTTAAAAAATAAAAAAACTAAAAGAAAACGTAAAAATAACTTAAAATTTTAAAATATAATTTAAACACTTACAATTTATTGGTATCTTTTTTATGTTGGATGTCACTGTCTCAAATCCATCCTGGACCTTAATGCCAACCCCAACACTTTAACATTATCAACCTTTCGGTACATAGGAACAGAAGCCCCAAAAGTAAGATAGATAACCTTTTCGAGTGACTTTTTAATATTAATAAAAGATGCAAGATTCCTTACGTTATTTCATATCTTGTGCATATTATATATATATTTAATTTAATTCTTATGAAAACTATTTTTTTTTAAATTACCTCAATTTATTGGTTAAAGAATTGAACAAAACGGCCGAATATGGCATTTCTTCTATCCACGCCTCTTTAAGATATGTTTATTAGATATGAATATTAGTTATACTTGAATTAAAAAAATAGTTGGAGTTAGTTTTTAAGACGTTAATTTTCTAAGTCTACTAGTTTTATACATAGAATATATTATGTATTTATTTTTCATCTTTTGCATCAATTATTATTTTTCATCTTTTGATATTTAAATTCTTTTTAACTGATATCTTTTTCGACATTTCTTTTCTTTATATTTTCCAAATTAGAAGTAGGATATTAGATAGGATATTAGATATAAATATTAGTTAAGAGTTAAATATTAAAGTTAATTATAGTTAGTTTCTAAGTGATTAATTTGGTAAGTCTCCACTAGCTCTCTTTATA
The DNA here is from genome assembly GCA_037974835.1 of Cicer judaicum. NCBI lineage: Eukaryota > Viridiplantae > Streptophyta > Magnoliopsida > Fabales > Fabaceae > Cicer > Cicer judaicum. The sequence goes on from JBBPBS010000359.1 coordinate 244,391, forward strand.
GACAATGTCATGTAGTCATTTTGTATATTTTTTATCATTCTCTCAATATATATTTATTTTTAATTTAAATATTTTCTCTTTTATGGACTCTATCTAACGATGTTAATACACTTTTAGCTAAATTGTGGGATAAACAATTCCCATTTCTAAAAACACGACTAATATTCATCAAACTAAATTTCATCTTTTTAAACCTTTGCACAATATCCTTGCAATCCATATCCAACATAATTTTATGACAACAATGCACATATACTTCTGGATATATATATATATATATATATATATATATATATATAAAATTCAATAGTTTGAGTTCAAAGTTCACACATAAAGTTAGCATGAAAGTTATGTAAAGGTGCAAAGATCTAAGGACCAAATTTGAACAAGCGACTTGAAGATCAAAACAATAGAGGTTCAAGCAAAATATGAGGTATCAAGACTTCAAAGGCAATCGAAAACATGAGTTTTCGAAGCCTGATTCTTTGAAAGTTTTCGGTATTAGACACTTGATAAAGAAAGTATAAAGCAATTAAGGAAGTTGAAAGAAAAACACATGATGCGTGTCCAACAAGGACAAGCCGTTGCAACATTTTTTCTATAAATAAGAGTTTTATTTTAGTTTTAGAGGAAAGATAATTCTTTTACGAAATTGTCTAAAAGATGTAAACATCCACTCTGCTCAGATTCTCAGTATTCTCGGTGTAGGTGGAAAATACATAAGAAATTGAGGGTTTGAATTATGTATTCGGTTTTTAAGAAATTTTTTGGTTAACAAATAGTGAAAATAGAATGAGTAAAAATAGAGGGAAGATGGATAACACACTAATTTTTTATGGTTCACTACCAATTCGGTAGCTACGTTCAGTTCATTCACCCAGAACAGAAAGCTCAAGAACAAAGAAAAAATTCAAAGCAACGTCGACTAAGCATATGGACACAAATCAAAGCAACAAACATTAGAACTTTAATGCAACGGAAATATTAGATAATTGAAGTAACCATAATTAAATAATTTGAACATTGGAATTAGAATGATGGAAAAAGAATAAGCAATTTGAAAAGCTCAAACAATTGGCATCTATTAATGGTTCTCACCACTTGAGGAATCCTACACATCTATATACAAAGCAACAAGAACAAAAATATACGAGCAAAATATCAATCAACCATTAAACACTTAGTTTTTATTAAGCACCCAATTGTAATATCAATTTAGTTGTGCTAAGTCTATGAGCAATACTTTAAACAACCTCCAATGATAGTAAACTCATAAATAGAAACTAAACACTTGTGTAACATAACCCGATACTGGTTGTAAATTCTCAATGACTTGTGATACATGTTGTTTCTTCCTCTAACATGTCCTTTTATTTCGTTTCCTCTTAATCCGTTAACTTCCTCTAATGTACAATTCAACACAACGAAGGGAACATGTTCTTTTCCTCTGATCTGCCCTGTTATTTTGTTTCTTCTTAATCTTATTGCTTTCTCTGATGTATAGTTCAACACAACAAAGGGTGTGTGTTATTCCTTTCCTTTTGTATGTTCTTATATTTCATTTCCTCTTAATTCGTTCGTCTCCTTTTATGTACAATTCAACACAATGAATGACACATGTTGTGGAGCCTGTTTCATACCATACATAAATTTATTTAATTTGAAAACATGGTATGGAAATTCATAATCCTTAAATACACGATGTGCTTTATGAGATTTTTCAAGGGTATTGTAATTATCTATTAAGACGGAATGAACTTTATGAGATTTTTTAGTTTTGAGAAGACATTGTGATTTTTGTTCATAAACTCATTTAACATAATTATAAGTTCATTGTAAGATAGGTCATATAGTACCTCAATTTCCTTATCAACAAATTCATCATCAAAATTATAGTAAGAGCGAACATTTGCCATCAGGGTCCTATTTGCATGCTCTTCATCTTAATTAGATGATTCATCAAAGTCTTCTCAAGTAGCCATTAGACTTTTCTTCTTTACATTGAAGTATTTTATTTGAGAGTTTCCCTTCTCAAGCTTAGGATACTTTGATTTGAAATATCCTTGTTTTTTGCATACAAAGCATATGAGTTTCTTTTTTTTATGATTTTTCTTTTCTTTCTTTACTATTTGTGGATCGTCTAAAATCCTTTTTGGAAAATGATTTCTTCACGTTGTTCCACATGCTTTGGATTTTCTTGTAAATGAATGATAGCTCTTCATCACCTAAATCTTCACACTATTTTCTAATTCACATTCCTCTACATCCTTCTTAGCTTGTAGAGCCTTGGAGTTTTCTTTAGATTTGAGAGCCAAATAATTTGACTTCCTTTTTTGTTCATCTTAACCTAGTTCAATATCATGGAATATGAGTGAACTCATGAACACTTCCAAAGGCAATTTGTTATGGTCTTTAACCTCCTTAATTACTTGAAATATGAGTGAACTCATGAATATCATGGAACTTCCTAGACAATTTGTCATGGAATATCATGGAATATAGTGAACTCATGAACACATATCATTTTATAAAGAAACTTCAAGGCCATTGGGAATTCTGATAGTTTTGTGATTGCATGAAATCAAAATTCAAAACCTGTCCAACTTCGTCTTCATAATTGATTTAATATATTTTAATAGAAATGGTTGAAAGACTAGAGGATGTCTTTTACTTCTCTAGGTAGATGAAAAGTCTAAGTTAGCGAATAAATTATGTTGACTTCTTCATAGTTGACTTTTTATCACAACATTGAATTTGCCTTAGTGTTGACTTGATGCTTTCACTAGACGACCAATTGTTTTCTAGATTCATTAGACGTAAAATTATCAGAGCAAGCTTGTATTAACCAATTCATTAGAGGCACGTTTAGATCACATTTAACAGAGTTAGTCATAACTTTAACAAATCTTGTAGAGCATTGTCTTGTTTTCCTTGTTTATCTTTTCCAATCCAAAGAGGATGCAACGTAAGGTCTTTAAGATTCATAACATGGGAACTTCTCACTTAATTAAATTCATTAGTGCTATAAATTGTTCTCACAATTTTTTTTTGTTATAACCAAAATAATTAAGGGTCATTATTCTTCAACCCAACTTAGTTTTAACAGGTTTGTCGCAACATTTAATGTCTATAAAATTGTCGCTGTCATGAACTTATACACATCACAAATTATACAACTTTAAACTTATTGTTGGGAAAAAGGCTTAGTCGAGGAAACAACTAACTATTCTCAATTTTTTTTATTCCCTTTAGTTGAACTCACCTAATTATGTAGGTAATGAGTGATAATTTCCAACCAAGGAAGTTATTGGCACCCTTGGAACCCCACATTGACTTATTTTCCCGTTTCTTTAGCCTGTCACATTGACACTATATCTGTCTGCATTCTTCCTATTATCGTGCCTTTGTGTTGGTTGTTATTGTGCTAAAAACGTAGAAGATAAGCGTAATTATCAAATTATCATATTGTAGTGGGCTTTGATCCAGTCTTGGACTTTGGTGACCGTTATGGACTCCACTCAACTAGAGAAAGACTCGACTAACTCAAATTTGGCATGAATTGCTTAGATTTAATTGTGATTCAATAGTTAAGGTATTAACTCAACATTTTTAAGGTGATGAGGAAGACTTATAACATCCTCAAATATTTGTATATATGCTTCAAATTGTACAAAAAAAGTTTCTCAAGGTCTGCATATTATTGGATTAGATAGGTGTTTTCTTAAAAGATATCATGGTGATCAAATCCTATCTACTATTGAAAGAGACCCTAAAGACATATACTTTGATAAGTTATCAACCTAAGGTAATTCTTGGTAATTAAATTCCATTAAATTTATTTTTTTACATTGCAAATGCTTTACTTTATTTTTATTACATTGCAAGGTCTATCTCCAACATTTGAGGAATTACTTATAGGTGTGGATCAAATATTTTGTGTTAAACATCTTTAAAATAATTTCAAAAAGAGGTTCCTCGAAATAAATTGAAGGAATTAATATGGAGGATAACAAACTCAACGTATAGAAATGCATGAGAAAGAGAGATGAAGAAGGTAAGGACAATAAATGAAGTCGTGTTCAATTGCTTTATCTAAATACCGCCTAGATTTTGGAGCAGGTGTAGATTCACTCCCAAACCAAATTGTGACACTTTGGTTAATAATATGTCTGAGATTTTCAACTCAATCATTGTTAGTTATAGAGCCAAACCCATAGTGACTATGCTTGAGGAGATAAAAGTCTATTTGATGGAGACAAGTGGGAACAAAAAGAACTACCACTTATAAGAGCATATGAAGCTGCAATAGAAGCACACAATGAACGATTGTATTTTGGTTTTTGTTTTTATTTTATTTTTTATAAAAGTATTTAGGTCCTTGTTATGCAGTATTTAGGTCTCATTTTTGCTGTATTTTATGAACATTTTATGACTTGTTTTGTTTGTAATTTGGAAATCTTTATTTTGTTCCCTTAATTGTACCAATTCTACAATTCTGTATCGCAACCTGCTTATTTGGAAACCCTATTTTGACTCTTTGTGAACATATTATCGCAACCTACTTATTTGGAAACCCTATTTTGTGAACATATTATGACATATTATTTGGAAACTTAGTCTTTATTTTGATTCTATTTTGTGAACATCTTACAATTCTATTTTGATTATATTTTGTGAATATTTTATGATACGAAGCAATTTAAGAACATCATCATAAATAATTGTGGACTTATTAACAACTTCCAATACCTAAAGACAATAATTCAAAAAGAACACTATAAAAAATTGGATTCATAAACAACATCATAATACAATGACGTTGGATTCATAAACATTACATATAATTATTCCAACTTAACATGTTAACAACTTCAAATACATATATCAATCATGAAAATTTAAACAACTTCGAATTCAAAAACATCATCATATGGAGCGATTCAAGAACATCATCATAAATAATTGTGGACTTATTAACAACATCCAATACCTAAAGACAATAATTCAAAAGCAACACTATAAAAAATTGGATTCATAAACAACATCATAATACAATGACGTTGGATTCATAAACATTACATATAATTATTTCAACTTAACATCTTAACAACTTCAAATACATATATCAATCATGAAAATTTAAACAACTTCAAATTCATAAAGCAAGATGTACCATATAAGACAAGTGTAAATACATAGATTCCAACATAACTACTTCAAATACATTGAAGGATTTCCATATTGTTTGCCAATAGACAACATCATTGTTACCAACACCAAATGCATTCCCAAAAATACACCCCCACACACCATTTTGTTCTACAAAATATATCCTGTTGTAGCATGCATAGATCAACCTCTCCATGTTTGCCTTTTTCTTATTATGCCTTGCAATTTTCAAATCACGTCCATCAATAATGTCATCATCAATCCACTTAAATGTCACTTATGTAGTTTCTACATTCCCATAACTTCCTCCCATAATTGTAACACCTTCAATGTCATGAAAAATGCGCAAAATAGGAACCTCATTGCATATGTATAACAAAGACATCTTCTTATAGTTGACCCAACAGATTCCCAGTCATTGATTCTAGATGAAAAATGGTTTCAAACACTCGTGGACATTTTTAGATTAGAAACATAAACGCGAAAATGAAGAATAAAAGGGATATGAAGAACCCTAAAATAAAGAAAAATAAGAGAAAAAAAAGTCTAAATACCCTAATTTGGACATTTATATGGTGAGTTAGACATCTTAATCACGAGATCAATTTGACATGTAAACTTCATTTAATGGTTTCACTTTAAAATTGACAGAAAAGACCAAATTGGCAAATGGAATTATAGTTAAATGACCAAAACATAACAAAAATTAATTTATAAACTAAAATGAAACTTAAAAATAAGTTAAGAGACCAAAATAATAATTTACTCTTAAATTAATACCACTAAGTATCTTGGAATATGAAAAGTTAAAATTTACTATATACAATTCCAAATGGTATTTTATGAGTTGAAATTCTCTTCATTTATCAAAAGAAATGGAAAGTACAATTAATATAATTTTGTTTGTTTATAAGTCAATAAATATGTAATTTATGTCACACATTCAAAAAATGTGTGCAAATATGCACACAAAACTATAATAATGGAAAAGTTGAGAGATTGAGAAATGAAAAGGATTCTAACACATTTTTTTTGTTTTATAAACATGATATTATAATTATAACCAGAAGCTCACACAGTTCGAGATTTTGAATTTAAAATTAAAAACATGATATTTAACTTAATAATATCGATATTTCATAGTTGAACTATGACTTAATAGCATCTTAAAACTATTTTAGATACATCTATATATAAAATAAACACATTAATTACATTACAAACTCTTTTTTTTACAAACACTATCATTTTTTAATTAAAGTGAAATATGTAAAAGATACTTATATTATTAAGACTAAATAGTTTAGTTATCGATTTAGAAAATTAATTAGTTGATTAATTTGGTTTGATAATTGTTTAAAATTTAAAATTTACACTATAAATAAAACTATTGTTTTCAATTGTTAGATAATTTTTTAATTATCAATATGAAATATTCAAAGAATTTTCTTCTACCATCAAAGTTATTTTTAAAATAAGATGAATCTTGACTCTTTCCTTCTCGTGATTTAAATATATTTTAGGGAGGAAGAGAGTAATAATGAATACACATGCATGCTCGAAATTCCCAAATCCAACTGCATCATTTATTGCTTATCGAAAAAATATACGATTTTCGGATTCGTTCTCTCTTTAACTCTCAAAGAGATAGTAGGGTCCACTCTTCACTGTTCCAAAATTATTATTAACCTCTATTTCTCAATCCCCTTTTACTTCCTAATTCCATTCACAACCAAATTTCAATTAAACAAAAAACCCTAATTTTCTTTCGACCTTGCTCCTTCCAATCGTAGATCTTCATCCTCCACAGGTTTTAGGGTTTCCTGCATCTTTCAACTATGGTTAGTGCTTTATTTTCCACTTTGATTCAGCGTTCTTGTTTCTTTGTGTAGCTCGATTTTTATACTACTGTGTTTCATCTCAATTATTATTTTTTTTTTAATTGTTCGTCACTTAATTTCTTGATATTATTAATCTTACGTATTTTTTGTTATTTTATTAGTTAAATATGTTTAACATATGTAAATTTGGTTGCTTGCTGTTGCCTCTTGTAACAATTGATGATGATACTCAAAGATAGCTTGTCTTGGATTTTCTTTTTGAAAAAGAGAGCTGTCTTCGATTGAATTATTCTTTTAGTGATTTATTTATGTAATTATTGTGTGTTGTGTTAGTTAATTAAAACACTTTTTTGCCATCTTTTGAAACAACTCATGAAGGCTAGTAGTTGGAAATTGTGTCAGTAATCATATTAGTAGGATAAATTATTTTTTGACACAAATATTGACATATGATTTTTTTCTCTCTCCTCGGTGTCATTTTTGTTGTGTTCAAATAACGCAACTTTGTTCATAGTTTTTTAATTTAGTGTCAGAAATAATTTCATGGATAGGATTGAACAATTTCAATCTTCCCAAAATATCATCTTCAAATTATCATTGTGAAGTAGTTCACGAAACAAGTGTGATGATGAGATTGCCAATCCAGAGATATGCTATTTTTTGGCACTTGTTTAACTCTTTGAAAGAGTTTTTTAGGAAGAATATCATTATAGTTTCTCATACTTTAGTAAGGGCACTATATTTATTACTATCTTGCAAGTTTACAACGTTGCTAGTATTTGTATTGCACTTTTGACTACTAATAATATGGATAAGTTTTTTCTTTTTCTTTTTCTGTTTGTTTATTTTTTTAAGTATCAACTTGGTGCGACACATTTGACAGAGACCAAGATCCCTTAAGCATGTAGTTAGTGGTTCGATACCTAGTGAGTGTTAGGATGTGTGATTTAACTTCGAGGGATTAGCCTCTGACTTTTGTAAGAAACTAGAAAGATTGTGTAGGCAAAAAACATTAAAAGTATATTTCTGTAGAAAAACACTACAAAATATATTATCGATTTTTTTTTTTTAAAATTAACTATATTGAATTGATTTTTTTTGACAAAGGATCAAATTGATTCTTAGAAATCAATTTTTGATAAGATTTTTACGGCTTTTAATCAAATTTAACAAATTCAGTACTGATTGTCATGCAATATAAGATAGGCCTACTCAAAGGGCTCAAATCTACTGCATTATTTATCGTGTTTCTGAAATTAGACAATTTTTGGATTTGTTCTCTCTTTACTCCCAAAGGTAAGTAGGGTCTACTTTACACTGTTCCAAAATTATATCCCCTCCCATCCTCTCAGTTCATAATTCTATTGGGGACCAAATTTTGATTTGACCTCAAAACCAAATTTTCTTTTGACCTTGCTCCTTCCAATCATAGATCTTTAACACCAACCAATTTTAGGGTTTCCTGCACCTCTCAACCATGCACCTTCCAACCGTGGTTAGTGCTTTATCTTCCACTCCGATTCTGCTTTTTTGTTCCTTTTTTCAGCTCATTTTTTTTACTATTCTTACTCCATTTTTTTTTTATTGTTCTTCGCTTAATATCTTCAGATTCTCAATCTTACCTAATTCTTGTTATTTTATTGTTTGTGTATGCAAAATATATAAAAGTCATTCTTCAAAAAAAAAAAATGTACAAGTGGTTGCTTGCTGTTGTAACTTTTGTGAAGCAGTTTGAGTGAAGTTTTTTTTTGTTTTTGGAATTGAACGAGTTGCCTCTTGTAAAAATTGATGATGATAGTCAAAGTGAGCTGCGTTGAATTTAATGATTTGTGAGTGATGTATTCATGTTTTGTTTTCTGTTAATTAATTATTGTGATTTATTATGCAGCATAAATTGGGGAGAGGTCATCGGGATAAACTCCAGCAGTTCATAACAATAACCGGAGCTAGGTAATCTCCTAGTTGCTAGCTTTTTTAGTTTTGCGTTTTTCTAGGAGGAATTGTTGATATGTCACTTGCTTGTGAAACTTATGGAATTTACTTCTGTTATATATTTGTTTATTACATTTAACAATAGAATTAGATACCCTTGTTATTGTATATGTGGTTATTTATTTATTTATGGCGGAGAGGGGAGAGAGGGATATTTTTGTTCAATTTCTCTGCATATCTTTCTGATCATTGTAAATTTGTCTGGTGTTTTCTATATCAATCATGCTCCACTTTTACAATTTATAAGAAGGCTTTCAACTACATCCTTAACTTCTGTTGTCAATATGATAGTCTAATTTTGTATTTTCAGTGAGAAAGTAGCACTACAGGCTCTGAAGGCTAGTGATTGGCATCTTGAAGGGGCATTTGATTTTTTTTACAGCCAGCCTCAGCTTAGAAACTTAACTGATTCTAGACACTTGGAGGAGCTATTCAATAGATATAAAGGTTAGCAATGAAGGTGAAAATATTGAGACACTTATAGCTATTAAAATACTTGCAAGAAATTATAACCTCCAATAAGCATAACAATCAGTGGCTCTGGAATGGAAAAATGACAAAAGGATTGAAATCACAATATTAATGTTACATGTATAGAGTGGTTAACAGCTAGAATAAATTTTCTTTCCCTTGAGATTGTGACCCTGTTGGAAAGCTAGTAAATTTGACTTCTTAATATGTTCATTGTTATTTTTGAGAGAGAATTATCCCTATCTCAAATTATTTTTGGTTTTCAACCAAACTCTGAAAGCATTCTAAGATAAAGTATAATGGAATCAGAACGGATACTCCAATGTGGCTAGATGAAGCCATTCTTGAAAAATGTAGGAAACAATGGTTACGGCTGTTTATATCCTAATCTTAATGAAAAAGTCTCTATTTGCATATGGTAATAGTTTTTGTAAATAGTAATAGTTTTTCTACATCGATTATCCTCTCGCAGGAATAGAAGATTGTCATTAATCCTAAAATTCTAAATTATGCTAGTATGAAACATTTTTCATATATTATAACACCGCTGAAGCTAAATATTACTGTGCTTTTAAGCTTGTCACAAATGAACTCTTAAAATAAAATATAATATGAACACACAATGTAGCTGCAAAAGGCAACTTAGGATATTGGATACAACCTGCAGAGATGGTTGGAGTGTTGCATCACCAATTAAGAAAAGATGCATTGGAATGTTCATTAGCATAAAACTTCTCCAAATCTACCTATATCAATATTCAAAGCTTGGTTAATTCTAATTGAAACTAAGGTTGGTGTGCATCAAAGCCATGGTTAATTCATCACAATATGACTTATCAGTTATTAAATAGGAAAAAAAAATCACCATTTGCATGACTCAAAATTGGAGACTGGTATGAATCACAATTAACTCATCAGCAATACATCATTGTATGACTCATTGGTAAGAAAAAGTCGCCAAAGATCATCACTGAAAAGATAATTTTTATAACAATTGAGTGTTTCAGGTAGAGTATAGGACAAGCCACTGGACATAACCAGGGTCAAATTGCATCTGGGATAATTAAAGGCCAAACTTCATATTGGATAGCTAGGGCCAAGTTGCATCTGAAACAACCAAGGAGAAACTGCATATGTGAGAGGTTGGCCAAAGGAGGACACAATAGTGGAAGCAACAAATATATAACCTACAAACAAAATTATTTTGAATGATTGACAAGAAGAAAAGAATCATGGGGAAAATACTACAAATAATAAGATCCTAGGGATCTTGGCAACAGAACAATGACTAGACAGGTCATGAAGAATGGTATTGCTCTGATACCATGTTGAAGTTGTGATTATGATCTTTATACCAAAATTTAAAACCTTTGAAATGTGATAACTGATAAGTAAGGAAGGATGATGAGGAATAAAAATTTACAATAGATTATGGATTTTATACAAAAATCTAAGCACTAACCCTTATTAATACTGGTACTAGACTATTAACCCTAATTAAAAAATGAAACTGATTAAAAATATGGAAACCAATCCCAAGAGATAGATAATATATGATATTTTTAATTACTATAAGACAACCCATATATGTGATATGTAGTTGATATGGTCTAATAATAAATTTTTCTTTATTGAGCATTAGAGATGTGAAAGTATCATGGATTCAAGATCTTGTAACTTTTGCATGTGAACTTACATTAAAGAAGTTGATGACGGTCCTCGACACTTATATGAACTTTATATCTTTGCTGCTGCCAATTGCTTATTTTAAATTATTCCTTACCCATCAATAAGTCACTACAATTTATTAGAACAAGTTACATAGTGACTGTTTGCTAATCCTTCACTCCCTTAATTTTCATACAGATAAATATGTTGATATGATTTATGCAGACGGCATCACTCTCCTTTGCAACGATATCCAGGTACTGTTTCTTAATGCAATTAATTATATTCTTGATTCTTTGATTCAGTATCTTTCTAATTATTCACATATAATTATCACAGAAGCTGTTAAGTGAAAGTATTTGTAAGCAGTAAGCCTGGAGTTTTTTATTTTTTTATTATTGAAAATGGAAAAGAATTTCTGTCAAATACTTCTGCAGTTTTCGAAGGCATCTGATTTTGGGGTTGATCTGATTAAGAGTTTGTCAGAATAAATCAGTGTGCTGGAGATAAGAAAGAACAAAGCATTGGCTTTATACCTGGGTTTCTCTGTGATAACACTTAAAAAGATGCTTGATGTGTCTTGACAACTTGAGTTTTTGTCTTAATAATGAGTTCTTTATACGTTCTCGGATAATTTCTTACCCCTAGAATTAGTTGAAACTAGGTGATCAAGAAGTTGAAAACTTAATTTTGATAATAATGTGATCAAATGAATACAATGTAATTTGTTAAAGGGATCTGCATATTCCAAGAAAGTGGGTTTTAACGTTGTTTCTTTTTTGCTACAGAATCGTTTAATTGGAAAAACATAATAAAATGAATAATGCTAACAACACACTCTTTAACACACATTTTTCAACACACTCTATTTGATTGGTTAAAATCTACATGGGTCCCACCAAATTCATATGAGACCCAAATAATTTGGCGGTGCCTATGTAAATTTTAACCAATTAAAGAGTGTGTTCCTAGCATTCCTCTAATAAAAATGAGCTCTTATCTCTAAACCAAAGCTTAATAAAAATAAAACATGGTATAAATTGATAAATCATCAAACGTATTTCAATGAAAAGAAGCTGTATATAATATAATATATTTTTCTATTAAATTAATAAATAACATTCAACATCATTTGAAGAAAATAATAGGTAGTTAGTACATACCAGTTTGTTTGAGGTTTTTAAGTGTCTGTTGATTTGTTTAGTGTTTTATTTAGCATACCCCATTGTAAATTGTAACTGAAATTGTCGTTGTTTAGAATTGCATCATATTCATGTCAGACATGATGTTGATTACATGCATTTTTCATGGTTTTTGGATCATCTCTCTTTCATAGGTCTTGTAAAATATTGTCATATAAGTTGTTTACATCTTATAGACTTCAGATGTTTTATTGGTTAGTTACATTTCCCTGTTTGAGTTTTTGATCAGTGTTATCAAATATTGGCGGATTTTTCTACCACTGCCATGGCCTATTTGTGAAGGATGGCGGCGCCATGGTGGATACGGCGGCTCAAAATGGTGGATTTTGGCTTTCCGCCATCTACCTTCGATAACACTGGTTTTGATTCATTCAGAAGCTTAAGACCATATTCATTCAAAGTTTAATTGACCTTTTCTTCTGATGTGCAGGTGGATCCTCAAGACATTGTAATGGTATGAATGTGTTTTTGAGATTTTTTCACTTAGATCATTTATATTGCTTGGTTATTTACTGTTTCCTCCTGTAATATAGTCCTATGAATTGAACTTCAGTAAATGTTTGGTTGAGCAGTTATCATCAATTCATCTCCAAAGTTATAAATAGGTAATGACAAAAAATTCAGTAGGTACTGTGAAAGAGATAAGGGAGCTGCACATATTTATATATGTTTCACAATCCATCGTTTTTCTCTAAGCAAAAACTCTAAATATATATAAGCTCCACTAGATGTTAAACATTGCAAGATAAGATGTTAGGAGCCTTTCTGTATGCAAGAAAGAATTCCTAGAATAATGGTGTATAAAACAGATTCAAATGAATAAAGATGGTTAACTAAAAGATGATTTTTTATTCATGTAGTTAGTTTGAAAGAGAAGTACAAGAGATTAATAAAGAAAATGATAGCCTTGCACCCAAAGGTGCACTCTCCTTTCTCACTAGAGCACTCTCTAGTTTACAAGTTAATTATTCAAAGCTATCCTCCCTCTCTACCAATTGAGGGCTATTTAAAGACTTTCTAAGAATAGCCAAAAATAACAACTCTTAACAACCACCTAACAAACTTAACATAACAACTAACTAACTTCTACTCACTATCTCATAACTACTCCAATTATCCTTATTCTATATCGTAACAATAAACCACCTTACAAAACAACCTTGTCCCCAAGGTTGCAATATACTAAAAAGTTTCCGGGTTGTGTTGCAAACAGAAATGATTACCCCAGGATCCCACTGTTGAGAAGATGAAGACCCCATTGTCATTTTTTAAGAGATGAACAGTAGCTGACAAAGGACTACATCAAACAGAAATTAAACAATACTATGGATTATACTCATTAATTCAAGAATTGGCTGCTATACAATCCTCCACTTCTTGGGCTTGGCCCAAATACTAACAGCAGTATATGCTCGATCCAATAGGGCAACAGCGTGACCCATTATGCTGAATGCCCATTGTGTCCTTTCCTCCATTCTCGTTGCTGCAACCCGTTCTCGCGCGAACAGTGTTGCTGTCGTCGGTACCCGTGTTCTCGGTGGTTTTGCAGCAACCTGTTAAACAGTATCTGAAAACTATCATCCGACAGTGCTGAAGGTGGGGCCTGCACAAAACCAATAAATTTTTCGCTGTTATTAATGAGGTGGTGGGTAAATGTCTGATGAATCCAGTGATGGTGGGGGCAAGACTGTGCATTTATTAGTATGAACTGTTACAGTTGTTGTCAGCAAATTCTGACGCAACAATATTGGGGACGGAGGTTTGATAATTTGTGAGACTTGATATTTGACAATGGTCGTCATCTCGTTCTGTCATTGCTGTTCCTCCACGACTCACACACATTCGACAACCTATATACTTCTTTTGCTGCCTTGGCATCAAAATCAGGAGCTGTTGGGCCATTCTTGTCTTTGTTTTCTGGTTCTCCACCTCTGCAACTGATTTCTTGTTCACATGGCCTTCTTCATCTGAATCTTGATTTGAAATGGTTTTCTCTTCGTGCTTCTTGGTTTCTGAACCATTATCAATGACCGTATGTAGTACGATTATTATTGGTCCCAAACTCCTTCCCTATACCGTGTACAATATTTGTAAATGAAGTGTCTGTAATTTTTGTTTGAGATTGTACTACAGAGCTCCCATCATGATAGGGTCTTTGGAATGAATGAACCCATAGGAATACTTGAGGTAATTCGTGATGTTGACATTTTTGCAGTTAGTTCTTTCATGGCACATGAAGGCTGGCACTATGTGTGAATTTTCCAAGAAGGAGTTCATTGAAGGCTTACAGTCTTTGGGGTATGAATTTTATATTGACTTTGATTTAAAATTTGTTTCTGTAATGACTGCATCCCTGTTGAAGGTCTTATAAAATTGTTGCAGGATTGATTCGCTGGAGAAATTCTGTGAAAAGATACCATATATGCGCTCTGAGCTGAAAGATGAACGTATGGACAATAGTATTCAGATCATGGATTGAAATTAGTCATACTCATACAATTTTTTATTGCTTTGTCATATAAATCATCTCCAATGATTATTGAAGAAGCTCTGAAATTATATTTGCTGTTTTGATTTTTCAGAAAAATTTCGTGAGATTTATAACTTTGCTTTTGGCTGGGCAAAAGAGAAGGTATGAATTGATATCTTGTTAACCCTCCACATCTTTTTGCGGCTTAACTTATTTGCATGGAATTAAGTGATGACCTATTGGCCATAACCTAATTATACTCTTTTGGATTTTGGACTAGATTTTGAATTATGCAGTGTGTATAGTTGACCACACCCATTACATGTTTCCATTTTTTGTTTCTTGCTTTGAAGGTTCAATATGCTGTTTCTATTCCATTGTCAACCCCCTTTTTCCCTACAGATTCTCTGCTTGAGTAATAATTTGGTTACTGCTCATTGTCAATATCTGGTGATTATAATTTGGTACAATCATTCTAATTAAGCACAGAACATTCATACCAGCGATGATTACCTATCTCATTCTTCTTGTAGGATGCTAGATTTGCTTCATATACGACATATTGAAGTATATGTTATAATTTATTTATTACTACCTCCAGTCCTGTAAATGAGAATTTTTGGAGTTTTTTTCTTCTAAATATAAAAAAAGTTACAAATTTTGATGTATTAATTGTTGAAACTACTTTGATATCCTTAGAATTACATGTATTTCTGATGAGCGGGAGTGAAAACGTTTTATGCCAAGCTTATATGTTGAAAAACATTCAAAACTAAAACATGAAATGAACCTCTTCAATACTAATCTTTAGTATTGATGATTTTTTTTTCTTATTATATACGGATGGGACCATAGGGAGTATCTTTTTTTTTTTTTGTTTTGTTTGTATTATTAGTTTCCAATACCAATAATTTCAACAGGTTGTATATAAATTATTTCTTATTAGTTGGTTTCATTGCTGCAATGATTCTTTCACTTTTGCGTGTGTTACTGTCAAATATAATATGCAATTAACTTTTTGCAGGGTCAAAAATCTCTGGCTTTGGATACAGCTATTGGAATGTGGCAATTATTATTCGCCGAGAAGCAGTGGCCATTGGTTGATCATTGGTGCCAATTCCTGCAGGTAATAACGCTAATTATACACCTTTGTTTTCACTTGGTAAATTAGAGTAGAAGCTTTCTTATTAGTAAGCTAATGCTTGTTTTTTTTTTTACTTCAAATTGAAATTTTCGATGCTTCTTACTCAGGCTCGGCATAACAAAGCTATATCTAAGGATACGTGGTCTCAACTTTTAGAATTTGCAAAGGTAATAAACTAATAAATTATCACCTTTAGAATAAAGTTCAATAGGTGATGCTCTCATAATATGAATGCACCCCTCCTTGATGTGGATTTGGTGTTGCCTAAATTTAATTATGCGTTGTCACAACTTGTATACTCCTGTCAGTCCTGTGTAGGCCTATAAATATGGAAAATAAATTTAGCTATATATTTATTCTTCCATGCTGTTTTTCTCATGATGTCTGTCTGTGTATGACGATATTGCCAACAGGTAGCAATTAATAGCATTTGCTTAACTTTGTTTTAAAATTTTTAAGGTCATCTTTGTGTTCTAATTGCTTTATTGGTCTGTGTTTACATATTGCCATTTGTTTTTGTTAGGAACCCAAGAATTGGATTCCTAAGAAAGAACACTTTCATTAAAAACTAAGAGAGAAACCTCTCCTCCAAGGGTTTCCCCTTCATGATAAAGTTACTACTCTATTCAACAATTGATTACAATATTGAATGATCTCTCTCTAACTCCCTAACCTCCCTATTTATACAAGTAGGCCTTATAACAACCTCAACTAACTGACTCATTATCTAACTATTATTATTAACTAACCACTAATCTAAGTCCTAACAGTTTTACACTTTCCTGGATCTGAAACATGATTCATGTGGAACAAAGGAACTCACAATACGCAAGGACAATTCTCAATAATCTTATGACAATAGTTTAGTTGATACAGAAAGATATTTGTTCATTTATTACTCTACAAAAAATGCTATAACCCCCATAAAATAACAGAAGTCTAAGACTGTAATAAGAATATTCCTTTGCAAACAGAAGATAAACTTAAATAAAAAAGGAAATCCCATGAACCCATAACTTTTAATTGAAGCCTTTATAAATATTATCTCATTGTACATCAGTGGTTCCTGTATTAAGTAAGTGTCATCTTAATTTCTTTTTCATAATTTATTGTAAAATGTTAGTTTTTTCTTTCAGTATATTTTTTTTTACTCAACAGCACCTTATCAGTTGGATATATGAAATTGTGTTTTCAGTAGTACTGCTTATTTGTCTATTGTGCTTATCAATTGTGTACCGGGATCGGTACCAGCCATGTTTGTCTTCATCTTAAAGTCACTGCCTATTGACTGAGAAGAATTCCTATCCTCTTTTCAGTGTTCAGAAACGACAATGCAAGCAGTATTTTTTCTTTAGGCTGTGGCATATTGATGATAGTATGTTGTTTTATGCAGACTGTTAGCTCAAATTTATCTGACTACGATGCTGAAGGTGCTTGGCCGTATCTTATCGATGAATTTGTTGACTATCTGAACGAAAACGGCGTCACCCAACATGGTCAATGATTCTAGTCTAAAACGATGATGCATTCAGTGAAATGTCATTTAAGAAAATTTGGTCTCTGGTCTTCTTTGATGAGTTATGCTATTCTGTGATGCAAAAAGAAGGGGACATGGCTGCTAGAGAAAACTCATTCATGCTGACAAGTGGTAGCATCATTTTCTTGTGAATTTGTTTATATGCATGCTACATGAATTTCCTTGGGATGTATTGTGGAATTAGTAATGGGAGACTACTGATACCATGTGTTATAGTTTGATGTCCCTTTCAATTGAAAAACTTATTCTTGTACAATGTCTGGTTAGATTAAATATTTTGTTAATTGCCTGGGGTAAATTGCTAGCATATGTAGTACTGTTTTACTCGATGTGTTTTTTTTAAACCATATATTGGTTCCATATGTTTTTAGCTTTCTTAATTTTATTTTTTAGATGTATACTCCCAGTGGGAAGATTCATCTTTTTTTCTTCCTTTTTTAAAGGGCGATGATCAACTTAATTTTGGTAGTGGTAGTGCTAGCAACTCTTTAACACTCTTCCCAAATTAATTCTCTTATGAATTTAGGCCCTCTAAAGGAAGTAAGGTGGAAAGTGATAAAATCAAGAGTTGTTATTTTAACAAATTTATAATTGGTTATACTGTATTTATAATATTTACTTTTGATTTGTTATTGATTGGTTGAAATTATTCACTTTACTTTAGCGCTCGCCAAATCCTTCTCTTATTGAATGAAATTAATGTATGTTTCACCACGTTATATAAGAACACATAAGTGGTGGGATTCACATGAATTTCCTTCAATAAAAAAAGTGAATGTTAAAAAGAAAGTGTTGTTCAACTCTTAAAAATAATGTCACATTTGCTTAGTTCAATAATTTCTTTTTGAATGCGGATTTAATTGATGAAACAATGAGAATTGTTAAATAAAATTTATCCCTTCACAGGAAATAGAAAATGATGATTTTCAACGTTCCTATCCCAAAACCAAACTCATCAATTATCCCTAGAATCTCCCTTCACCACAGTTTAATATTCATGTTATTTAAACAAACTCTCTTTGAGACATTGATCTTTTATTGCAAGTGGTAGAGGGCGAGGTGGGGTAAGAGGCAAGTTGTAGGGGTGGATTGGATAGTTGAAAACTTTTAGTGTTAGGAATCCCTAAATTTTGGCTTTTTGACTATCCTCAATAATCCACCTATCCATCTCCAAACTCTCCCTAGCTCCTATGATGCTCCTCCATCCATTAGTAGGTTGGAAACTCACTATAGCCTCTATAAAAGGGCTTCTTAGATTATAAAACCACATTTTTAATCTATCAATCTCACTTTTTTAGCATTGTCGAACCTTAAGAAGGTTCAAATTATAGAGTAGTTCATCAACCTTCTATATTTTTCACTCACAAGTTTCATTTATCTAGACATGCTTCTCTAGCGACACTCCTCTAGTAATTTTAAGTTGTTTGCCTCATTCTCATGGTTCCTTCCTTCTTTTGGTTCCCCACAGGATGAAGGTAACCACTGATTTGCAAGACTCTTAATGAAAATGAAAAGAGTGAGGTTGAGAAAACTACTCATCTTTTTCTTTGTTCAAGATTTTGTAGCATTCCCTAGTACAAGATCTAACATGTTTTTGAGCCGTATTACTCTTTATTCTATCAAATGTTTGATTTTTTGTTTTTTACATAAATGAAAGCAATGTCTAAAATATTAAGGCTTAATTGCACTTTTAGTCTCCTATTTTAGGTGAATCGCAAAAATAGTCCTCCAATTTTATTTGTCTCCAGTTTTGGTCTTCTAAACATAGTTTGGGTCCAAATCATGATGAACTGTCATTTTTTTAATGACGTGTCAAAAAAATGATGACGTGACAGACGTCTATGTGGATTCAAAACTATTATTATATTATTTTAAATTAAAAAATACAACTTATATTTTTTAAAGCCATTATTATATTATTTTAAATTTTAAAACAAAAGTCAAAATATAAAAACATATCAGTCCTAATTCAATGTAAATCAGCAGCGCACGTGAACCCTAAATAAAAAATCGATCATAAAGCTCTGTCCCCGTTTCAGTGAGTGTAATTTGAGTTTATGATCAATTTCTTCTTCGTGGAAAGATATCTCATTGCTTGGCTCGAGCCCAAATTCTTCTTTGAATTGGTTCTCAAAGGTGGTGGTTAACGTGGTTGATAATGGGTTTATTACTTCTTCTTGTGATGACCCTTAAGTAGGGTTTGTTCCTCTAAAGATCCAATTTTTGAGGTTTTTTAGGTTTCAAATCAACTTGGTGATATGGTCGATAATATTGGGTAGTGGGTTGATGGTTCTTGGGTTTGAGAGCCTAGTTGGTGGAGAAGCTTGTTTTTTCTGAGAGTCGGACTTGACGGTCAACTTGGTTACGATTATGAACGAGATCACTATCTTTTTCGAGAAGAATCATTGGTTGTTGAAGCCAAACATCGAGGATGAGGGATTCTAGTGGTTGCATTCTAGTTGTAGTGTCATTTTTGCGAGTAGTGTTGTCACTATCCTTTAAGAGAACATTTACTTAAATTGTTGATTGTCAATACAAAGATTATGAAGAACATTCTACGTCTTGTTAGCTAAAATTTTCTTCATTGCAATTATCACCAAATTATTCATCTTCAAATTCACTATGAATTGTGGCACAACAATATAACTCCGATACAATGTTAAAAATCACAAGATCGTATATATATGAAGATTAATCTCATATTGAAAATAAGCTTGAGAATTAGGTACAAAAGAATATGCTTAGAATATTTAGTATTAATGATTAAAAAGGATATATAGAAAATGCACAAAAGGCTCTATTTATAGATCTATTAAAAATTTAACAAACTAACTACTATTAATTACCTCTAATTATTTATAATTAACTTTATTAATATTTTTTTGTCTATAGATGAAATGGTAAAAAAACTTGTACACAATGATGTTTATGTGTGAACTTGAAATATGATATCCGACGTGACAATATTAACAATTGTTAATTTATGAACTACTTCTAATTAACTTTATTATCTCTAATACAAAAGTACTATTAATAACTAATAATAGAGACTTAACAAATTAATTATTGCTAACTAACTATAAGTAATCAAACACAAAAATATCTAATATTAACTGCAAACCCATTTGATCAATTTCAAAATTCATTTGATCAATTTCAAAATTAAAATTAGTTTATACGAAAAGTTGTGTCAATTAATCTAATTGTTGTAAATAAGTGTTGAATGAGCTAGTAGTTCCTTTGCATACTTAAGATCTTCCTGGTAGATGCTTTGAAGAATGTTGATATCCAATTTAGAAAATTGAAGTAAAACATTTCTTTTATTTTTGATTTCTTTCATATATATTAATGAACCATCGAGCCTCCCATCGAGAAACTCTCCAATGTAGTGGAAGCTCCATTTTGGTTCAAATATTCTATCAAAAACATTGTGGTGAAATCTCTTGCTTCATCCAATATAGTTTCATCTTCAAAGAAATGAAACGAGGCTTCATTCATTGATAACAGTCAACAGACTGATTTTTCTTGAAATTATACATTTCATCTTGAAAACAAACAAAAATATCTCTTTAAGTTATATAAATTAATATACAGATTAAAATCAATATTTCTTTTAAGTTATATAAGTTAGACAAAATACACCTTATAATCCTTGAACGTAACTATTTAATTCTTTAAGTTCTTAATTTTTAGTTAAAAAATATTTTTAAATTGATTTTTTTTATTAAAAATAAAAAACATAAAACACTAAAATCTTTGTCTTGTTCACCATCATCTTACTACTATTTATCATAAACCCAAAATCCATACATTCAACTTACCCCATGAATTTATTTCAACCTAATGCATTTGTTACTTGAGTATTTTGTGAGATTCTAACAAGGGGTGGTATTTTTTAGTGTCAGGTTTTCTTTTTGACAAGTGGAGATTGTAAAATTGAAGTGCAAATGATAAAAAGAGTTTTGAGAATAAAACAAGTAATAAACACAAAAGCACAATAATATATAATACACAATATAAAATTTCTCTAACTTGCAAGAACCCGTGAAGAATAACATCAAATACATGGCAACAAATTAATTAAAATAAAATAACATAATGAACTTTGATATTTTAACGTGGAAAACTCCTCAATGCAAGAGAAAAAACCACAGGTTGTTCATACCAAAGAAATAACTCCACTATAATTAAATAAGGGTGCAAGAGAGTCTCAAAGTGATGCACAAATTATTTCTACAACCAACCAAAATAACAAAGCACTAAAGTCTACAAATGAAAATAAGAAGAAGCAAAACATCCAAAAATCTGGTACTGTGTGAGTACAATTTTTCCCCCTCCAGACGTCGTTTCGCATATTCGACCGTTACTAACGACGAACTAAATGTTCCGATCCTTCTATCAAAAAACAGCCTGATCCAACGGTTAATGAATGCATAATCAATGCTTTTCAGAAACTGAGTTAACAAAATCAAGAATAGGGTTACTGTTCTCTTTTCTCTTTTGCTGATTGTCTTTCCTATCAAATTAGTCTATCTCTTATAACCCTAATTAGAGCACTCTTCACTTGAATAAGTGAGACACATGAGCTACAATATTTGGGCCTTTCTCCACATAGGTAGGGAGCCCAATACCCAACACATCTCCCTCTCACAACTATATGGAGATAATCGCCAAACCAACGATATCACAACAAGTTTCAAACTTCCCTCTTGGCAATGCTTTAGTCATCATATCATAACCATTACAATCAGTATGCACTTTAGCCAATTCCAACAACCTAGCTTCCAAAACATCACGTATCCAATGATACCTCACATTAATGTGTTTGAACCTGCTATGAAACGTCTAATTCTTACCAAGATGAATAACACTTCGACTATCGACAAATAATACATATTTGTTCTGAATAAACCCAAACTCCTGAGAAAATTTCTTCAACCAAATCAACCATAATGCTATACATTTCTATAACCTAGATTGCCAAGTCACAACTCCATATGCAAATTTAATCATGTAGCCTGAAGTTGACTTTCTCGAGTCAATATCTTCAACCATATCTGAGTTGGAGTACTCCATGAAATTAGGTTTGTCAGCTCCAAAACAAAGTCTAATACATGTAGTACCACAAAGATACCTCAAAATCCACTTTACAACATTCCAATGTTCTCTACCTGGATTTGACAAAAATCTAGTGACTGTACCAACACCATTGCATACATCAAACTACTCAATACAGAAGCATAAGGAACTCGTTCCATGTCTCTTTTCTCATCTTCACTAGAAGAACTTTGTTTAGAACTCAACTTAAAGTGAACAACAAGAGGATTACTTATCGTCTTGGAGTTTTCCATCTGAAACCTTTGCAACACTCTCCCAATATAGTGTTATTGTGACATCCAAAGTTTCATCTCCTTTCTGTCACACACGATTCTTATGCCAAGAATCTGTTTAACTGCTCCTTTGTCTTTCATGGCCAAGGACTCGCCCAACTGCTTCTTTAACCTGTCCATATTGAAAATGTTTTGCCCAACAATAAGTATCTCATCAACATATAATAACAGGATAATAAAATCATCGTTTGGAAAATTTTCTAACAAATACACCATGGTAAGAAGTTGTCTTCATGTATCTTTAGTCACACATAACAAACTCAAACTTTTTGTACCATTGTCTTAGAGTTTTATTCAAACCGTATAGTCTCTTTCAGTCTACACTCATAGTCTTCCTTGCCTTCAACAAGAAACATACCTTGTTTGGTATCTCACTATTCAAGCGACAATAGGAGTGAGATTAATAACATGCACCGCCGTATACAATGCCTCACCCCAATAATGTTTAGGCAACTTGGCTTTAGAGAGCATACACCCCACTTTCTCAACAAGTGTCCGATTCATCCTCTCTACTAAACCATTCAACTGAGGAGTTTTAGGAGGAATCTTTTCATGTGCTATACTCTGTTGTTTGCAATAGACATCGAAAGGTCCGCAATACTCACCACCATTGTCAGTACGAACATGTTTCAACTTCTTGTATGTTTGCCTCTCAACCAAAACATGAAATTGTTTGAATTTCTCCAATAGTTGATCTTTTGTCTTCAGAACATAAATCCATGGTTTCTTGGAAAAGTCATCAATAAATGTAACAAAATAAAGTGCTCCACTAAAAGATTTTACCTTTAAAGGGCCACATACGTCAGAATGCACCAACTGAAGCAACTCTGACTTTCTAGAGGGATGATGCCTTTTGAAGGATACTCTAGTCTATTTACCAATCATGTAGTGAAGATATTTCTCCAAATCTACATTCTTCAATCCTAGAAGCACATCCTTTCTAGCTAAGCAATTTAGCCCCTTTTCACTAATATGGCAAAGCCTTCGATGCCACAAAGATGATTCCACATCCACGACATTCACACTGTCTTTTGCAACCAAAGCTTTTGGTCAATACAATTTACTAATTTTCTCCCCTCTAGCCATAACCAAGTTACCTTTACTGAGTTTCCACTTTCCAGAAGCAAAATGATTATCAAAATCACTTTTATCAAACATATACACATAGATCAAATTGAAGCAAACATCTGGAGCATGTTTGACTCCTTTAAGCAACAATTGCATCTAAAGTCACCTGATGTATAAGATGTGAAAAATTCCTTACTTGGTGTAACATGTAGTGTAGCACCACTATCAATTAAACATTATCAATATAATACACAACGAATATGAATTCCCCCAACATTAACAAGTAATACACAACGGATACAAATTCCCCCAACTTGCAAGAACCCCTTGAGGAGCAACACCAAATATATGGCAGCAAATTAATCAAAATAAAATAATGTAATGAACTCTGATATTTTAACGTGGAAAACCCCTCAATGCAAGAGTAAAAACCACAGGTCGTCCAAACCAAATAAATAGTTCCACTATAATAAAATAAGGGTATAAGAGAGTCTCAAAATGATGCACAAATTGTGTCTACAACCAACTAAAATAACAAAGCACTAAAGTCTACAAATGAAAACAAGAAGAAGAAAAACATCCAAAAACCTGCTACTTTGCGAGCACGATTTATCCCGCTCCAGACGTTGTTTCGCCAATCCGACCATTGAAAACAAATAGATAAATGTTGCAAACCAGTTGTCCAAAAATCAGCCTGACCTAACGATTAACGAATGCACAATTGATGTTTTTCTAAGACTAGTTTAACAAAATCGAGAATATAATTACTCTTCTCTTTTCTCTTTTGCTGGTTGTCTTTCCTATCAAAATAGTCTCTTTCTTCTAACCCTAATTAGACCACTCACCACTTAAATAAGTGAGACACATGAACTATAATATTTGGGCCTTTCTCTACATAGGAAGGGAGTCCAATACCCAACACTTACTTTTCATGTTCAACATTCATTCCTATTTATAGACGAGGATAACTTCAATTCATTGAAGTAAAAAAGAGCTGTTGGACATGAGAATACCTATTTTCATGTTTTAGTGCAGTTCAAAGAAAATGTTATCCTCAGAGAAGAAAATTCTTCTATATTTTTTGTGACCAAGTGACATCTTCAAAATCTGAGCAAAGGGACACTGCAATTTGTCTTTTTGATACAACATGGGTTAAGGGGAAAAGGAAAACAATTGTCACTTGTACTTGCATTTACTTGATTTTGTCTTTTTTGCAAGTGGTAGAATAAAGATAATGTTATTTTCCAGAAACGGGAGCCAACACGTGTATATCAAAGTGTGAGTTGACTTGCTTATATTGATCTAAATTAAATATGAAAATAGTGTTAGAGTTGAAGATAGATCAATCAAAGCTTTTATGACAAATTTATTTATTTGATATCAAAATGATATTTCACTATTTCCCATTTAAACTTGTTTGTACAATATATCTTAAATGCATTATTATTGAAATGACTTAAACTACAAAGTTAATCCTTATCCTTTTTGTAATTGACTTACAACCATTTAAGATGATGCATCTTGCTTTAATATGAGAAAAAAATTATGACATAAAACTCATAAATCATTCTTCTACTTGGGACATAATGTTTTTGTTTGTGTAATTTTGAATGATATTTTGTTTTATTGTGTAATTTTAAATGATATTTTGTTTTTTTTTTTTGAGTGAGATATTTAGATTAAAATAAAAAGCAACTTTCAATCTTTAAAACAATCAAAAGTAAAAATTAGACCATAATTTGATTAGAATCTTAAAAATGAATTTAAAATGTTTGATTTTAAACATCCAATTGAGATTTTATCTCAACAATAATTATAATCTATGAAAACTTTAAAATAAATCAGAATTATTATGGATTAGTTTGTGTTTCATGCATGTTTGAAAATAAACCATTTAAATCTTTTAATAAAGATAAATTTGAATCTTTAATGGAAATTTATTTACAAATTAAATTTTGTTCTTTAATTTTATTTGTCATGTTTCAGCTGTTTCTATCGACGATAACAAAAAAAAGGGGATTAAATAGGAAATAATCTACACGCATGGATTCTTCTAAGAAGAAATTAACTGAAACAATAATTAATAAAATCGAAGTAAATGATTGTAAGCATTTCCCTAGTTCTGTTCAATTAGCATAAAACAAATTAATCATAGGGCTTAATTGAAACATTTGAGTATATGAAGATAAAGAAATGGAAGATATAGTACTTTTGCAAGAAAACTAAAGGTTTAATTTTATCGTTTATTAAATTTATGTTTGGTATCACATTTTAAAAAAAAGAATTTTATAAGAATTGTAATAACACCCTTTACTATAAAATACCTCTAAATTTTTCTCTTTTTAAAACAATCAAAATCTAACCGTGTCTTGCGTACGTTTAAAAAATATAAGTATTCGATAAAAAGAAACCCATACATAATTTAAATATTAAAGACAATATTAATATATAACATAAGTGTCAAGTACAAGAGTAATTTTTGAATATATACATTTGCGAAATACACAATGAAAACACCCTAAATCTGTGAGGTGAAATCAACAACCACTTATATCTCTAGAGTATTCTCGACGAACATCTATGTTGAGATTCTATTCAAGAAATAATCCCCTCCATTGTATCCAAAAAAATAATACAAAGAAATCCACAAAATCAAATTAGCCGATCATAATAAGTACAATAATTCAAAAACATAAAGTGAAAATAAATACTTTAAACTCTAAAAGACAGCACACCAACCCTATACACCCAATTATGTGATAATAAGAAAACACTATTCTAGCATTGACAACGCCCACACTTCGCACAAGTCACCCCAAACGTAACCTCTCGATATGATACCACCGCCTTTCCATTTGACTCCTCTAAATTAATCTTCACTCCGATTAGATTCACAACCAATTGGTTTGGGTATCTCGTAACAACTACTATCCTCAATAGGCTCCGAATCCATGAAGGTGAATCCAACTGTCCACTTTGAAGGTTGAAAAACACAAGAAAAGTAAATTCAAATTGTGTTTTAAAATTGAAAAACTTTTCTCTTAAAAATATTTATGGTTAGAAACTTAAGACAATTTTTAACAAAATAACTTTAACACAAAAATAAACAGATAAGGAAGATAGATCATAAAACTGATTTATCCTAGTTTACAACAAAAACGGTTTAGTCCTTTTTCACCGGAGAATTTAATCCGCCAAATCAAACTGATTTTTTTCAACCACTAGGACATCTACTAGTCACCTGACTGTTCTCCACTTTTGGTTTGGTGACTGCCATCAACAATACACCTTTTGAATTTAAATCTTCATTATTTACATATTGCACCTCGTCATCTTTCCTTTGAGGATTCTTGTAATTTTTGCATTCATTTGCAAAATGACCATATTTTTGACAATAAAACACTAAATTCCTTTCTTGTCAAACATTTTATTGCATTTTTTATTTCCTCCTTTCTTGCTTCCTTCTTGAGCACCTTATACACTAGTGCCCTCACTTGATCCTTTTCCTTTGTGATTCTTCATTTCCCTTTCTTGAACTTTCCTCCACCAGTGATATTCTTCTTTGATGTCTAAGTTTGTAGAGCCTGCTCAGTCACTTTCAGTGAGTTTCTCTGCATGATCCTCAATTCGTGAGCCTCCAAGGAACCTTGAAGTTCTTCTAAATTCATTTTTGAGAGATTCTTTGACTCCTCTATAGCCACCGCAATGTGATCAAAATTATGAGTTTTTGAGAGATTCTTTGACTCCTCAACCTTCATCAACTCAATTATCGCTTCTCCACATGACTTCATCTAATTTGTTAAAGTAAGTAGCCTTGTGAGAAACTATGCAGTGGTTTCTTGCGCAATCGTCTACAATAACTCATATTGCCTTCGAAGACTTTGTAATTTCACCTTCTTCAGCTTATCAACACCTTCATATGCAAGTTTAAGGATGTCCCATGCTTCTTTGGCAGTTTAAACATTTATGATCTTCTCAATAATATTGGAGTTGACACATTGATAGGTAATGAACAAACCCTTTTCCGTCCTTCATGCTTTGTTCTTTATTCAAAGCCCTATGTGCATTAGTGCTATTTGCTACCAATTTAGGCGCACTACTATTAATGACTTCAAGCACATCTTGAAAACAAAACATCACCTTCATTTGAGCACACCAATGCTCTTTCCATTGAAAATCACCTTCATTTGAGCACACCAATGCTCTTTCCATTGAAAATAGGAAAATTTGCTAGAAAATGACCATTCTTTTTCATCGTCTTTTTTGCCAAGAATCGAACTATGCTCTAATACCTATAAGCATGATAGAATTAGTTTGTTGACAACAACTAGCCACTTGTTTT
The DNA here is from genome assembly GCA_037974835.1 of Cicer judaicum. Taxonomy (NCBI): domain Eukaryota; kingdom Viridiplantae; phylum Streptophyta; class Magnoliopsida; order Fabales; family Fabaceae; genus Cicer; species Cicer judaicum. The sequence continues at coordinate 272,685 of JBBPBS010000359.1, forward strand.
CACGATATAGAAAACAAAGGGTGATTAAATTTCTATGATAAGATTACAAAACAACAAAAGAAGATATCCAAATCAAATTATTTTCAGAATGATCCATTCAATTAATTATGTATTAGATTTATCTAATTCAATAATAAAGCTATAATATGTATCTATTTTTAGCTCTGGAGAATTAATTTACTAATTCATCAATACAAGAGATACAAGAGATGTTCATGTAAAAGACTATAATTATAATCTTACTTGCTATAGTGCTAAAGCTAAATAAACATAAAACATACATATTTTAGAATCATATTTCATCCATTAAAGATGAGGTTTTGTGAATAATTGAATTCATATTTAATTGCCTCATGGCGGCAATCTTTAATATTCTGGAAATAAAAAGAAAGATGGATAATGAACACCTGTTGAATTGTGTTCTTTCTGTTATAGAATAATATAAACTACTATTTCATTAAAATGTTGAAGAATTCGAAGAAGAAGAAGAAAAGAATAAATCTTTCCAGGGGCAACCCTTAATATAGTGAAGAATTCGAGTAGTAGCAAGATAACGTGAAGACATATCATTGGATACATTTGACTAATTTTGTGAATAGTGAATGAGAGATATGGCCCGATATGTGTGAGATAAAGAAAACGACCAATGAGTCTGCGATACCGTTTTGGATTTGGATAAGGTGAGCCATCATCTTTAGACAACTTGAAATTTGGCAGAATATGAGTAAAGGCATACTTGCAATATTGAAGTCCCATGTCATCGAGCATTTCTAAGGCGTATTTGCGTTGATTCAATGAGATACCTTTCAAGATAAATAAAAAATTTGAGTAGACCTAAGTTTTTAATCTTGAAAGTATAGAGAGAGAAAGAGAGAGCCATTGAGTACATGTAATTCATGAGAGAGAGAGAGCAATTGAACACATGTGGTTCATCTTTCTTTTCTTTCTTCCTTTTTCTGTTTTCTTTCTTTTAACATAAATTTGAGTCCTATTGAGTCATTGATGAGAGAGAAAAAGGGTTCATTAGTGTGGATTCTTTGGTTGAAATTTTCATATTTGGTTCTTCGCTTGTATTTTTGTTGTTGTTGTTTAACTATGTAGAGAGAAATAATAGAACAATAAGATAAATTGAAGTTCTATCATAATCATCTTCTTCATCAATGAAACTAAGGTTTCCCCAATTCTTCATCAATGTCATTCATGAAAATTATGTACCTAATAGAAGTTTTATTTTATTTTGGAAAGTAAGCCACATAAAAAATTTGCTATATATAATTTTTTATCATTATATATATTTGAGGAATATTTGTTACCTTCAACTCAAAATATTTTGAACCAAATCTGGTAGTACATTAAATAAAAATCTGATTCTTTAAATTTTTGAGAGATATGAATTCTAGAACTTGTGTTGCTTATTTAAAGACATATCAGGATTTATTTAATTGATTTTGGGATATACTAATTATTTGGTCATCAATTTAAAGAATCATTCAACATGTATGTGAATCATTTTAGCATTAATATCTTTTTTTGGCATTTCAATAATATTAATATTTAGATTTTATACAATATTATTTTTTTATTATGTTTTTCAGTTATAATTTATGCTAATTTTGTTTACATGTGTCTTGTATATTTAAAACTTTTTCCTTTTAATTTACATATTAATTTGTGTGTAATTTTGGTAGAGTTGATTCAAACAAGTTGTACAAAATAAATTCTATTTGTGTAGATTTAACTCAACCAAAACTATTAAAGATGTAATATATGAAATTATTCATGGATGTTGTTGTCGAGCTAAATGAAGACACAACTTGATTGGATAGTTACATAATTGTAATTTATTAAATTGTCTAGTAATTTTCATTGAATCAGTTGAAGCAGCAAGTTGCACAAAGAAATTTTCGTTGTATAAATTTGATTCAATGAGAATTATAATAGATGTATAGAATTGTTCATGCGAGTTGTTATGGTCGACCAAAAGGAATGCATAATTTGACTGGATAATTATATATTGATGATGATAAATATGGGGTGATTATTTAGTTTTTCCATGTAGATAATGAGAATATCAAAAGACACTTAATATTTTTTACATGACTCATTACCAATACTGAATGTTGCAATAAGAGTTCCATTTGCAATTAATTAATGTAATCAAAAGATTGTAGATTGATGGTACACTTGATATCTTGTTTTGGTATTTTAATTTACAAATATCTATAAGTAGTACACATTCTTATAATTAAGTTTTCGGCGATCCTACAAACTAATGTTGTTTGTGTAATTAAACCCTTCAATTATTTGATCGATTTTAATGTACACTTATGATGATAAATATGTGACAATGATAAGGATTTATTGTTTAACAATAATAATTTGTTATTGTTTACAACAAAATACCACCAATAATTAAGAGTGCCTAAAGTTTAAGGCTATGGTCCTCCCCATCTTAAGAGTGCCTATGGAGTCTAGGATGAGAAAAAAACCACAAACCAGCAGGTGCTCTCGTCATCTGTATCTCTCACCTTTAAACTAAGTTTTTGTGGAGGAAATTTTGATAATGCTGTAAATATGTTTGAAAAAAACATTCAAAAATATGTGAAAATGTTTCAATAGGGACGATAATTACTTGTATAATAATTTTTTGGCTAAATTACATTCGTGGTCCCTTAACTTAATTTCAGGTAATGTTTTAGTCCTTTATCTTTTTTTTTTCTCGATTTAGTCCTTTATTCTTAATAATATCAAATAAAGTATGAAAATATGAGTTTATTTGAAGATTTGCATTACGAATTTAATGAAATTTATATTATATTGAAGAATATAATTAATTTTATGAGTTTTGATTGAATTTTTTTTTTGAATTTTTGTTTAGAAAAGGATAACGTTGTTGAAATTTTAAAACAGTCATTTAAAATTAAAATAAAGGACTAAATCGGGAAGAAAAAAAAAGATAAGGGACTAAATCGGGAAAAAAAAAGATAAGGGACTAAAACGTTACCTGAAATTAAGTTAAGGGACCACGAATGTAATTTAGCCTAATTTTTTTGGACCTAAAAAATGTTAATTTTTTTTTAAAGATACTCAAAACGAAATTTTAAAATTTCACAGGGACTGGAAACTTATTTAATCCTATAAGAAATAACTTTTTAAGAGTTTATTTGTGATAATGCAAGTGAGTGCATTCTTTGTTCCACAATATTTATTTTGTAAGAAAGTGAGAGTGAAAAGTCTCATATTGCTTAGAAAAGTGATAGTTGAACAACATATAAATGAGATGACTCATAAACCTATTACCTTAAGCTTTTTGATTAAAATATGGTATCCAACTCACTTGTGTGATTGCTCTTTGCCCAATATAAATGATCCCCAGACTTTCCAAATGATCCAACATTGGTATCAGAGTCGATGGTTACTAAAAGACTCCTCCTTTTATCGAAAGTCACACTTGAAGGGAGCATAATCAGATGAATGGAATTGACTCTCGCTTGAGGAGGATATTGTTATCTAAAAAATGTAAGTTAGAAATTCCACATTGATTAAAAAGGTGATGGTTGAATAATATATAAATGAAATGGCTCAATTGTGTGTGGTTGTTTTAAGGTAGATATCAAGAATTCTGAAATTTGGTTGTTTGTTTTATTATTAGAATTGAAAAAGACACATTATTCTCAATTTTAGAGACACAAGATCCATAATACCACAAATGTTTATAATTCTTAGGTGAAGAGAAAGAAAAATCATATCAATCTTTTTTAAAGAAAAATTTCAAAAGCAAATTTTTACTTCAATTTATTATATTTTACTTTATATTTATTATTTATAATAGTAGTTAAGACACTAATTCTTAATAATGTTAATATTTTAAAATAAATATTCTATTTTTTTTATTTAAGTCATTTGTTAATGAGTGAACCAGACAAATATGACAACTCTTTATAGGACAGAGAAAATATTATTATTATTATTATTATTATTATTATTATTATTATTATTATTATTATTATTATTATTATTATTATTGTTGTTGTTTACATATCCATTATGTGATTATGGTTTTTGGCTTTTTGCTTACACTCCATGGTGTATCCTACCAACCCCAACAATAAAATGTGTATAGATTCTTGTCATTATCGACCTACCAACTCCAGCCATAAATTTGTGTACTGCGTTTCTCATGTGTAAACAACTAAGATAATTCATAAAATAATAAAAGGTTAAATGAGATATTAATTCTATAAATTTTAGGATTTTATATTTAGTTCATATATAAAATTATGGTGTAAGCATATTTTGTTTAAGAATGATGTAAATTTAATTGTCTTTTAATTTTTGAATAATTTTATATCAAGTTGTTTACAATATTTAAAAAATTTCTCCATAAAAATTTAAAGCTTTTTAATTTAAGATGAATTATGAATTTTTTAATTATCATTGACTCAAGATAAAAATAATGAACATATTGATCTAGAAATGGAATTCAAACTCAATTTTTGTAATGAAAGTTTATATAATATTATAAATATATCTGAATAAAAAAATCATTTAAAATTATATATTGACATACCATCAAAGACTACAATTATTTAAAGAACAATTTCACTTAATCGTAGTTTTAATCTAAAATATATTGAATCCTATAATACAATCTGAACATTAATCAATCTCATCCACATGTTTGTTTATACATTAAGCTCTGTTAAGAAAAATAAATAGATTACTCCGATAAAAAAAGTAAAATAAAATATGGCCCAGCGGAAAAAGTTACATCTAATCCACATTTTAAATTCTGCAGTCCTTTTAATTATGACTCATTTACCGAATTCTCTATTTAAGTTTTTTTCTTCTAAATTAGCCAATGATGTTACAATTTATTTTCACTGTAAATTTTTAAGTTTAATTCGCTTGTTCTGTAGCTTTTTCTAATGTGTTAGGTTTAAAAAATGGAGTTAAAACTATGATAACATGTGCATAACATTGTGAGGTGGTATGTCTACATTAACACATTATTATTATTATTATTATTATTATTATTATTATTATTATTATTATTATTGTTATTAATTTATTTAATCCAAAAGATGGAAATGTGAATAATTTATCGCACCATAGAAAATATATTAAAAAAATAAAAATCAAGATAAGAAAAGGCATGGGGACATAAACCAAACTTATGCATAAATTAATAAGACATGCCATAATTAGTAGGTAGAATAATATTAGAAACAAATAGAGATAAGGAAACAAGAATCCAAAGACCACAATCGTCTAAGTAGTAGGTAGCATTAGGCATATCAAAATTTAATAGAGACAAAAACATATTTATCATCAATTATGACAGTCTCATTTCCACACTCAAAGTGTTTTAAGGGTAATGAATATACACTCGAAATTCCATTGAAAGCAATGTTAAGGTTGTAATGAAGTCAAGGGGTTCAAATTCGAAGTAAGATAAAGCAAGAAAAAATATATTCAAAGGACTAAAAAGATTTATAAATCCACCGGGGTAAACTTTTAGAATACAAACCAAATATTAGAGTATTTCAATAATGATACAATAAACATTTCTCTTTATTTGTTTCTTTTTTCTTCCAACTTTAACTTTTTTGTACCCCTTTCTTCTGTTTGCCTTATTTTTTTCTTCAGATTTTTTCATCAAAGGCCATTGGAAACTCAATTTGGGTGCCCACTTTTGATCTCTTTAAAAGCCATTTTTTCACATTCTAGTAGTATTATTATCAGGTTTAAATATGCTTTTGATATATGAAAATATAATATTTTTTAGTTTTAGTCTTTATAAAATTTCTTGTTTGGATCTCATTCTTGTAATATCAAAAAAATTAAATATTGATCCTTAATGTCAAATGCACGTTTTAAACACGTTATTCGACAAAGAAAAAAGTAGACAAATAAAAATTTAATCGAAATATTATTAAAATAACAAATAAAAATAATTTGTATATTGTTTCTAATAAAATAAATATACAAATTCAAATGAAAATATAAATTTAAATAATTATTTTAAATAAATTTAACAAAATAATATTTAGATAACAAATAAAAATAAGTATATAAATTATTCTAATATTTAAATTAACACAAAGAAAATTAATGCTTTAAAAGTGGTGTACATTAATAGTTAATAGTTAAAAGTATAAGTGAAAAAATAATTAAAAATATATTAAATATTAAAAATAATACTCTAAAATCATATCTTATATAAGGCTTGTTTGGTATATAATTTTCCATATAGCAAGATTGTCTTTTGGTTTCTAGCTAATGGCTTTGCTCATATTTGCATCTCCCCAATTTACTTTTAAGAAAAAGCTTAGTTTGGAAAAAAGATGTTTATCTCGAATAATATGGAACTCTAATTTCCCTCGTCCAACTCGATGCAAGGCATCATATAAAGATGAAACAATTCCTCGTCGATCTTCAAAATTCCAACCTTCAATTTGGACCAATGATTATATTCAATCTCTAAGTAGTAAATATAAGGTAAGATTATTTAATACTTAATTATATTGTTTCTTATTTATAAATTTATAAAAGCTCCATACAATATTTGCAAGTCCTTATAAATTATTGAAAAGTCTTAAGAACTTTAGTTAATTATTTAAAGTTGAGATTTTATGGTAGTTAAATTAATTGATGCAGAAAGAAATGTATAGAGATCAATGCAAAGTGCTAAGTGAAGAAGTAAGGATGATGCTTAGCAAAGTGAAAAATGAGATTGATCAACTTGAGTTTATTGATGTATTGCAAAGGCTTGGAGTTGCTTACCATTTTAACAATGAAATAAGGAACATTTTGGACAACATTTACAACACACAAACATCCAAGTTCAACAATAATGTATATGCGACATCTCTTCAATTTAGACTTTTAAGGCAACATCGTTATAATATATCTTCAGGTTATTGACTTATTTTTAGACTTTTAGACTTCAATACCACATTTAATTTCTATGTGATTCACGACCTAACTATAATTTAAAATCTTTATTTAAGAAATATTAATGTTGATTAGTTTAAATATATATTTAGTTTCTGTAAATTAGCACTATAATTAGATTCCTTTTTATAATTTTTTTTTTAAAATTTAACTCTATATACGTTCAATTTGTTTTTAAAACCATCCTTGTTCTTAGTGAGTGTTAAATAAATTTGAGATGATTAACAAAAAAAAAAAATTTCAAACTTAAATAGACTAAATATATATGTTTTCATTTGATTTTCGTAATCGTAAATTCACATTTTTTATTTATTTTATTCACTTATCGGTTTGTCATCTCAACTATTTTAAAAGATAATTAACAATAAAAAAAATTTTAAAATAAAATTGAACTTATAGCATTAAATTTGAGATATGAACCAATATATATTTAAGACACATTAATTTGTATATTAATTTATTATTTATGTGATTAATTTTTTGCAGATGTTTTTATTGGCTTTCAAGATGAAATGTGTAACTTCAAGAAAGAGGAACCTATTGATGTTGAGGCAATGTTATCAATGTATGAAGCCTCATGTCATTCCTTTGAAAATGAAACTATATTAGATGAATTAAGAGATGTGACATCAAAGTTTCTCAAAGAATATTTGAAAAATGGAGGTAACCATAAATCACTTCTAATAAGTCATGCTTTGGAGCTTCCACTACATTGGAGAATTCCTCGTTGGGAGGCTTGGTGGTTCATTAATATATGCGAAAGACAACAAAATCAGAATCATGTTTTACTTCAATTTGCTAAATTGGATTTCAACATTGTTCAAAGCATGTACCAAGAAGAGCTAAAGCATACATCGAGGTAATAAGTGTCGGATCTAAATCAAGGAAGAAAATTAAACATAGTTTTTGAGTATAATAATATCACTTTTATAATTTTAAAGTTTGTTCGATACAAAATAGAATATATAATATATTAAATTTAACATTAGAGAATAACAATCATCAATTATTTTTGGTTTGTTCAGAAAAAAAAAAGTTTGAACAAATGAAATAAAAAAAATATAAATTAAATTAAATTAAAATTCAATAATTTTTCGGTCGTATAAATATACTATATTTAATTTTGTCCCTCTAACTCTTTTTTTTAAAAGAATGGTTCTTCAAATGTTTCTATTAATAAATTTGGTCCATACTTTTAAGTCATGTATGTTATTCAGATTTTTAAATTATTTTTTGCATGGATGTTTAAAACGTAATAAGAAACTCCCCTATAAAAATAAATTTATAATTTTTTAACATAAAAATAAATTTATAATTTTTTAAGAGTTAAAAGTAAAAAAAAAAATTATATTTAATTCATCTTTTGTTAAAAAAATTTAAATTTGCGCGTGAGATATTTTTATAACATTCTAAACATACTTGTATAATATCATTAAAATAATTTAGAAAATATACATAAAAATTAATTTAAAAGCAGGAAACAAATTTGTGATTCTATTATGAATCAATTTTGAGCTTCCTTAAAATCAAATTTAATGCTCTCTTCATTTGATAGTTTTTAAAATAAGCCAGTTGTTGTTTGGTTATGTAAATAAGTGGTACACAATTAGACGACTTTGGAGATATAGTTACTTACAAGCAATCTCTTTTGGGCAGTTAGTTTTCAGTTAATTAGATGTAATTACTTTTGTTTGTTGCTCATTTATTGTAACCGACTAGTATATAAGTACAGTTAACAATGATTAGTAAATAAGAATAAGGCAAAGTTGTAGCTTTGCATAGAGTGCATAAAACTTACAACAAATGTGTAGAAATATTGTAAAAATTTCATCTCATATTAGTGACAATTTAAAGTCGGATCCAGTCTCTCAAACGTAGGAGTTTAACTCTGAATTGAGTTAACAATTGTGTGTTTATTTTAACATTGCAAGTTTAAATTGTGTTTCTGTTAAATTGTTGTAAAGTTAAAACCAAGACTGTTTCTTGGGTGCAAACTCATCAGTCTTTGTTTTACTGAAATCCATAAATTTTTGAATGGAAAACTGATCAATCTTCATTTTACTGCAACCAATAACATTCTTGGGTGAGTGATTGATCAATCTCCATTATGTTTAATTTGTTCTCAATTGAAATTAAACAACAACTAGTATCAAGATCACTGGCTATTCGATTCAAAGAAAAGATGACATCAACAAAGTATGTACTATTAGTTGAAAAATTCAATGGGAAGAATGATTTTGGGTTATGGCGTCTCAAGATGAAAGCTTTGCTAATTCATCAAGGTTTGGCAGAAGCACTGAGAGGAGAGATATACATGTCATCCTCACTTTCAGAAAAGGAAAAGAATTATATCATGAACAAGGCTCATAGTGCTCTAATCTTGAAGCTTGGAGACAAGGTTCTGAGGAAAGTGTTAAAGGAGACCTATGTAGTAGGTATTTGGTCCAAGTTAGAATCTTTATACATAAAAAAATCATCAGCCATGCATTTATACTTAAAACAAAAGATGTATACGTTCAAGATGCAATTTGAGAGGTCAATTGAAGATCATATAGATGAGTTTAACAAGATTGTTTTAGGTCTTGAAAATATTGATGTAAAATTGGATGATGAGGATCAGGCCCTACTATTGATAAATTCATTATCAAGCACTCTTGAAAATCTGTGTGATACACTCCTTTATGGTAGAAATTATTTGTCGTTAGAAGAAATGGAAGCTACATTAATCTCCAAAGAATTAAAGAGGAAGTCAGATGGGAAAGAAACAAGCAATGGAGAGGGAGTGTTTGTCAAGGCCAATGCAGGGAAAAAGAATCAAATACAAAAGAATAAGTTTAAGAATAAAAAAAAAGACAAGTTTAAAATGAAGTGTTTCATATGCAAGAAAGAGAGACATTTCAAGAAAGAATGTATAGACTGGAAAAGAAAGAAATGATCAAATAGTGATGATGATTATCGAAATGTTTCAATAGTCTTTGAAGGATATGAAAACACATAAGTTTTTATGGCAAATTCAACTGAAATCGTGAATGATGACTGGGTGTTTGACTCATGGTGTTCATTTCACATGACCTCAAATAGAGATTGGCTCCTTGACGACAAAGAAACAGATGGAGGCAAGTTAATTGTGGGGAACAAATTAGTCTACAAGGTAGTTGGGATTTGCTCAATCAAGCTCAAGCTGAAAATAGAACTATGAAGATTTTATCAAAAGTTAGACATGTTACAGAGCTAAAAAGGAACTTAATTTCTCTAGGAATGTTGGAAGAAGTTGACTGGTCATACAAAGTAGAGAAATGTACTCTAAAATTGATAAAAGGATCATTGGTAATCATGAAGGAAAAATGGATCATGGTATCTATCTTCTCAATGGTCAAACAATAACATGATTGGAAGTTGTGGTAGTCCAAGCATCAAGCAAAAATAGCTTGTGGCATCAAAGGCTGGGACATGTAAGTCGAAGAGGAATGAAGGTTATGGATAGACAAGGCATGCTAGGTGGTGACCAGATTGGTGATCTTGAATTGTGTGAGCACTATATGTATGGAAAAATGCATAGGGTCAAGTTCTCTACAAGGAAGCATTGCTCAAAATGAATTCTATTATATGCTCACAGTGATCTATGGGGCCCTGTAAAAATTTCTTCACATGGATGTATGAAGTATTTTGTTACATTTCTTGAAGACTATAGTAGAAAAATATGGATATACATGTTAAAAAGCAAGGATGAAACATTCAAAACCATTAAAGATTGGAAGTCCATGGTTGAAAACAAAACTAAAAAAAGAATTAATACCTTAAGGATATATAATGGTGTTGAATTTTGTAGTGATGAGTTCACTAGTTATTGCAAAACTCATGGTGTGAACAAACATAGGACTATAAAGCACACACCTAAGCAAAATGGCATGACTGAAAGGATGAATAGAACCCTGCTTATTAGATTGAGATACATTTTGTCAAATAGAAATATGCTTGTATAGTTCTGGGGAGAAACAGTCTATACAAATTGCTACTTGATAAAATTGAGTCCTTCAACTGCAATTGAACTCAAAACTCCTCAAGAAATGTTGAATGGACATGTTACTAATTAGAATCACCAAAAAGTATTTGGGTGTGCTGCATACTATCATGTAAATGAAAGGAAACTAGTTCCTAGAGTCAAGAAATGGTACTTTGTTTGATAGCCAAGTGGTGTACAAGGTTATAAGGTATGGTATCCTAAATCTAGGAAATTTATCATTAGCCTATATGTTACAATTAATGAGACTGACCTATACAAGTCCTTAACCAAGGGTGCTAGTGAAAGTTCACTTCAAATTGAAGCGGAGAGGTTTGATCTTAAGGTGGAGCAAGCTACAGAAAAGAAGAAAGATTAACAACAACCTCAATAAACTAGAGCTGATACAACTAAAGATGTTATGTTTCCAAACCATGAAAATCCAATAGAATAAGAATTAGATAACTACAATCTCATCAGGGACAAAGAAAGAAGGACATCAAACCCTCCCTCAAAGATATGGTTAAATAGACATGATCAATTATGCATTACATGCGGCTAAAGAAATCATACAAGAAAATCTCAGGAACTACAATGAAGCTGTCAGGTCTCAAGACAAAGACAAATGAATTTTAGCAATGACTGAGGATATGAAATCATTAGAGAAGAACAACACTTAGGATCTCATACCTAAGCCTACCAACTCCAGAATTGTAGGAAGCAAATGGATTTTCAAGAGGAATGAAGGAATTCCAGGAGTAGAACCACCTAGGTTCAAAGCTAGGCTAATAGCAAAGGGATTCACTCTAAAGGAAGGGGTGGACTACAATGAAATCTTTTCTCCAATAGTCAAACATGCATCTATAAGATAATCCTAGCCATGGTAGCACACTTTGAAGAAAGAATTTGATATGAAGGACTTGGGGCCAATCAATAGAATTCTAGGAATGGTAATCATCAAATCAAAGAGCATGCAAAACTAAAAATTTCCTAAGCGATCTACATTGGGAAAGTCCTAAGAAGGTTCAATATGAGTGAATCAAAGGCTTGTCATGTTGTAAGTGTCACAAACAAATTTATGGAAAATCCAAGGATGAGCCATTGGTAAGCTGTCAAATAGATTTGAAGGTACCTAAAAGGAACTCAAAGCATGTGTTTGGAATACAACAAAAGTTCAAAACCATCATAACCAGTCCAAGGATTTGTAGACTTTTCTTTTGTTGGGGATTTAGATAAAAGAAGACCTCTTACTGGATATGTGTTCACATTGTTCAACAACACAATCAATTGGAAGGCTAATCTTCAATAGATAGTGACATTATCAACAATACAAGCAAAATATGTTGCTCTTGCTGAAGCTGTAAAAGAAGGAATTTTCCTGAAAGAATTGATCACTAAGCTTGGAGTTAGAAGCAAATGTATCATGAAAGAACTAAACATATAGACATCAAGCTTTATTTCAATAGGGATGTCATTGAAAGGAGTGAGATAAATGTGGGAAAAGTGCACACAAGTGACAATCTAGCTGACATGTTTACAAAACCTGTTACACTTAAGATCTATTCCAGAAACTGAGACAGAGGACTAAGAGGATTTGACTTGAAGAATCACAGGCTGACGCTTCTCATTTGGTACCAAGGTGGAGATTTGTAAATAAGTGGTACTCAATTAGAAGACTTTGGAGATATAGTTACTTACAAGCAGTCTGTTTTGGACAGTTGGTTTTCAGTTACTCAATTAGAAGACTTTGGACAGTTGGTTTTCAGTTAGTTAGTTGTAACTACTTTTGTTTGTTGCTCCTAAATTGTAACCATGTAGTGTATAAGCCCTGTTAGCAATACTGAGTAAATAAGAATTTGGAAAAGTTGCAGTTTTGCATAGAGTATAGAAAGCTGACCACAAACTTGTAGAAACATGGTAATCATTTCATCCCATATTACTGTTAATTTGAAGTTGGATCCAGTTCCTTAGACGTAGGAGTTTAACTATTAGCTGAGTTAACAATTGTGTGTGTTCATTTTAGCATTGCAAGTTTCAAGTTTACTTTGTTAAATTGTTGTAAAGCTGAAAGCAAGAACGTTTTTGGGTGAAAACTTATCTATCTTTGTTTTACTGAAACCCACAACCTTTTTGGGTGGAAAACTGATCAATCTTCGTTTTACTGAAACCAAGAACATTCTTGGATGAATGATTGATCAATATCTGTTTCGTTTACTTTGATCTCACTATTAACCACTTTAACATGTTCTATTAGTTGATTTAATTCTTTTTTTATTATACTTTAGACACGTATGGAAAAATCTAGTATTAATATCTCCTTCCTTAATCCAATGTTGTCTATTTAATAAAACTTGATTTTTTTTCTCTTTTTAAAGATGGTGGAAGAGAACTGGACTTGGAGAAAAGTTGAGCTTTAGTAGGGATAGATTGGTTGAGAACTATGTTTGGACTATGGGAACAAATTTCAAGCCAGAGTTTGAATATTTCCGAAAAGTAATAACAAAGGTTAATGTGTTTGTTACAACAATTGATGATGTTTATGATGTGTATGGTACCTTGGAAGAACTGGAGCTATTCACTCACACAATTGAGAGGTATAAATTACTATTCCATATTAATTTATTTTTCCCATTTCATTGAATTGTTTTCCTCGTTAGTATAATTATCAATATTTTTTCTTATGATTCTAGATGGGATGTAAGTGCCATGAATTCTCTCCCATACTACATGAAAATATGTTTTCATGCACTGTATAATTTTGTGAATGAAATTGCTTTTGAAATCTTGAAAAATAGTGGATACTATATCACTCCATACCTGAAGAAAGCGGTGAGCAATTATTTGTCTCGTTTCTTATCATAGTTTTAAATTGAGGTCCGCAACCAAAATTGTGAAAACAATATTTCAGATTTTGAATTCTATACAGCGAAATCACAATTATAATTTAAGTTGCACTGGTCACATTTTCTTGTATTTTTCCACAATGTAAAGGTTTTCAACGTAACCAAAACTGTTGTATTTTTCCACAATGTAAAGGTTTTCAACGTAACCAAAACTGTGTGACCGCAACCTCAATTTAAAATTATGTTATTTATCGCTCTTAATCATCTGATATATGATGTACTTTTTCTTAATAGTGGGCAGATTTGTGTAAATCATATTTGATTGAAGCGCAATGGTATCATAATGAATATACTCCAACTCTCGGTGAATACTTAGAGAATGCATGGATATCCATAAGTGCACCTCTTATACTTACCCATGCTTACTTTGTAATTCCTCATTCATTCAAAATGGAAGACTTGGTTAGTTTAGAAGAAGACTCCAACATAATTCATTTTTCAGCAATGATTTTACGCCTTGCCAATGATCTTGGATCATATAAAGTAAGTTGTCAACTTAACTTATATTCTTTACAAAAACCTTTATTAATTATGTTTTTCTCTAAATACAAATAACTCTAATAAAAAGCAGAGTACAAGGAATAAAACAAAAATTAAAATTTTAATCTTCACTACTTATTTTCACTTTTCATTTTTTAGCGTGAAATTGAGACAGGAGATATTCCAAAGTCAATTCAATGTTACATGAATGAAAGTGGAGTTTCTGAAGTAGAGGCTTGTGATTATATAAAGTCCATGATATGTACAATGTGGAAGAAGATTAATAAAGAAGCTCATACTTCATCATTCTCTCAAAGTTTCATAGATACTTCTATCAACCTTGCTAGGATGGCAATGTTTATGTATGAGCATGGAGATGGTCATACCATTCAAGATCTTGAAATTCAGAATTGCATAGTGTCATTAGCTTTGCAACCCATTTCTATTATATGTACACAAAATTCACAGTTAAATAATGACATGTAATCTGTTTCCGAATTAATAAATAAATAAATATAAGTAATATATATTTTGAGGCTTTTTATGTTTTATAAAAATAAAAATTTGGTTATTTATAATTTTTTTGCAACAGATAAATCATTTATGTTTATCTCAGTTTCTTTTAGATCATGTAAGTTTCTATTTTTTTAATTTAGTTCTTTAAGTTACTTTATATTTGTATTGTTAGTCATTTGTTTCAACAATAATAGTGTAATTAAAAATATTTGATCATTAGAAACACTATCAAATATTTCAACAATATATCCCTCATTCTAATCATTTAGAAAAGAATCATCAAACCTTATACAAAGTTTACATATACAAAGTCTACATAATTTTTTGATTTTTTACAATCATTTACACACATGTATATAGCCTCTAAATCTTGGTACGAAATGTCTACCCTGATAATTAATGTCGTTAACTTCACTCACATTTAAAGTAGCTTGAACAATGTATTTACTGCATTGTTTGGATTAGATTTTAATTAATAGTACTTCTAGAAAATAGTCAAATCAAAGAAAAATAGTGTTCATCAAATCAAAGAAAAACAAATAAAAATCCATAAAGAGATATACTCCATAGTGGACCGAGCTAATGTTGTACGTTTCTTTGATTTCCAAGATACCACACCACCAATTATACTAAAAATATAGTCATTGATTGATGAGGAGTCATCTGATAAAGTGTTCCAATTATCATCACTATATCCTTCAAGAATAGCAAAAAATCTTTGATAAAATAATATGAGACTCATGATCCTTTTAAGGTATCTCATGACTCTTTCAAAAGTATGCCAATGATCCATACTAGGTCTAGTGGTAAACTTGCAGAATAGTTCCATTGCGTAGGCAATGTTGGGTCTAGTACAATCAGTGTCATACTTGAGGCTGTCAATGATGCTCTCGCATATTCAGTTTGTCTAACACCTTCACTAGTGTTTTTGAAAATGTTTCACACTTGGATCATATGGTGTGCAAACATGTTTACTGTCAAAATATTTGTATTTCTTTAGGATCTTTTCCACATAGAGACTGATCCAAAGAAATTCCCTTTTTCTGATTTAGTAATCTTGATTTCAATGATTACACTCGCTTCTTTGAGGTCTTTCATATCAAAGTTGTTATACAACAATGATTTCACAATATTTACAACATAAATGTTTGAACCAAATATGATTAAGTTATCCACATATAGCCATATGATAGTCTAGATGCCATTTTCAGTTTTGTTATAAATACATTTGTCACTTTCATTCACTTTCATACCATTACTTAGGAGCTTGTTTAAGACTATACATATCTTTATCTTACTTACATACTTTGTTTTCTTGTCCATGAGCCACAAAAAACTTCAGGTTGTTCTATATAGATTTGTTCTTCCAAGTCACCATTTAAAAAAAAAAAAAACAGTTTTGACATCCATTCGATGTACCACCAAGTTATGAATTGCTGCAAGTGAAATGAGTATCCTAATGGATGTAATTCTAGTGACTAGTGAAAAAGTGTCGATAAAATCTATATTTTTTCGTTGTCTAAAACCTTTGAGTACAAGGCGAACCTTCTATTTATCAATGGTTCTATCAGGTTTTAGTTTCTTTTTCAATATCCATTTAGAACCTATCGTTTTGCAACCAGGAGACAAGTCTACTAAATACCAGGTCATATTCTTGAAGATTTGCAGGATTCTCTTCTATGGTATAGATCGTATAATCGATTCCATAACCTTTAGAAATTTTGACTCTCGTACTTCTTCGAGGTTTTGTTTCGCTTTGGTTGTTGCTTTCAGTGCTCCTCATCACAAGAACGTGAGTTGGTTTGATGCTCCCACTATTTCACGATTTGAAATATAATCCCTTTTCATGGAAATCAACATCATTTGACTCTACGATCACTTTCACATTTAGGTCATAATTTTTTAATCAACTTTATCATTTGTGACAGACTTTTGCGTCATAATTTTGTGAGAGTTTAAGCCCTCACACATAGTAACCTAAAATGTGGCCGTTTTGGCCACCACAAAACTTTGTGACTAAGTTATTTGTGGCTGCCTTAGGCCTCCATAAATGTGACAGCTGCTCTCGTTTTCCTCCTTTTGTGAGGGCTTTTGGCCTAAAAAATTCCTAATTTTCTTGTAGTGGTATCATATCATTTAGTAATTTCAAATCAAAGAAATGCACTGTTTGGGTGGCCACCAAATGCACCACAATTAGATCCAATTTCCATCCAGGACATCCTCTTCTGCCCGAACCAAATGTTATAAGTTGGAAGTCAGATCCTCTAACATCTATGTTGCTTCATTCAAATCTCTTAGTTTAAAACTTCTCAAAAGGTCTAAACAATCTTTTTGGTCTCCCATAATTGACCATGCATTAACAGTGACACTTGAATTTTTAGGTATGAATTGAAAAATTCTTCAATCATAGAATCTTCTAATGATTGGTGTGAAATTATTAGGGGTCCCACTGGATGGATGCTAAGACTTTCATTTATTACCATGTCCAAATACTCAAACTCGTCCAAATCTGATTCCTCCATTTTTCTCTTCATACCCACCACATTTTCCAACACCTTTTGCACTTTTTTCATCACTTTCGGATTCTTCAATAGCAATGCAATTGTCCACTCAAATATTACTGAAGAAGGACCCGTTGAAGCTACGAAAATATCATTTACAAATGAAAATATAAAAGAGTGAAAATTGTGACCAGATTACTAGCTCCAAAATTGTGACCAACTTATATAAGCATGACAAACATATTTAATCACTACATAGGTAATTAAATGTCGAGTCAAGACTCTAATTTAATACACCCTTTGTGTCAAAGACTCTAATTAAATAAAACTTGTAGCAAAATTTTTCCTATAATTATTTTTATGAATAATGAGTCTAGAAACCTTTGCACTTATATAAACATTTGTTCCATATTATTAGATGATTCTCTTAGAAGCTTGATCAATATGTCAACCTCTTCTCCCCTCATGCTTCATCTTACGCACGTTGCGCCAATAAGAACCATATTCACAAAAGCCAACATCTTTTTGCCATAATAAGCATGCATACTTGTAAATATTGATGGGGCTTAAGGAATATGTTGGCTATTGAAACTCTCTCTTCACTTTTTACGAGTCTCTCTTAATAAACAATATATTCAAACAAATAAGATTTAATAATGTTTTTTATATATTCAATTGGTGGCGCTTTTTGAATATTCATATTTAAAAATTATAATATATACACGGGACTAAATACTAAACTTTTTTAAGTATTTAAATGTCGAAAGTCGAAACTCTATTATATCATGGATGCTAATTTTATCAAGAAAATGATTAAATTAGTTTTAAATAAGTAAATATATACAAAGTAAATATTATTGTTTATGTCTCTGTAAATTACAAATATTTTTATTTTAATCTCTAATACATAATATTGTAACTTTTTATCTGTCGAAAAATTCATAACTTTAAATTTAAATATACAATTAGTCCCTAAAAATATATTTAAAAAAAATAGTTCTAATTTGTGCAAAACAAAACAAATTTGGTTTTAGCTCCCGCATGGAAGAAATTTGATTATAACATTACCAGTCTGATCACTACCATCTTTAACAACTTGATTTTTAGGCACTATTGGTTGTTTCAGAGAAACACATTTCCTACTTCCAAGTCTTGCTTGATTTATAGAGTGCTCTATACAAAGACAATAATGACAAAAATATGGAAGATCTTCATATTTTAAATCAACAACGAAAAAAACATAAGTTTATTTTTCCACCAAGATTTGATCATACAACTGTAAACTTAACCGAACTAGTTTCCTATTAAGAACCAAACCAAATTTTGATTCAATTTGAATCGAACCAAACTAATTTTT
Source organism: Cicer judaicum (assembly GCA_037974835.1). Taxonomy (NCBI): domain Eukaryota; kingdom Viridiplantae; phylum Streptophyta; class Magnoliopsida; order Fabales; family Fabaceae; genus Cicer; species Cicer judaicum. The sequence goes on from JBBPBS010000359.1 coordinate 291,399, forward strand.
AAACTAATTAACTGGTTCTATGCAATGAATTGAAAATATAATTGTTTTCATAACTTAAATATATTTTTTCAAAGTGAACTTAACTGTTACAATATATATTAAAATATTAAATCGGACTACTTTTTAATCAACTGGACCAATTTCTTTTTTTTTTTTTTTTTTTTTTTTT